>OZ007587.1:328901627-329392825 GCA_963931845.1 Maratus michaelseni
TTATAGTACGGTCATAAATGGAATGACCCCACTCTTTTTTGTTATTGTTAAACAACTTACAATTAGCTTTGCATGTCAGAAGGAGGTGTTAATACTTTTCCTATGAGACATTTCATTATATCATTTTCTTTCAAAATTAGTCAATCCTTGTCATTAATCAAACATTATGTGTATTAGTTTTAACATTTCTTGATCAGTATATTGAATGCAAAAGTGTGTAGATAAATTTTTGTATTCATCATATGGAATCTACCAAGGTGTTAGTATTCCTAAAAACATGACAGTTATTTTTTTTTTATATTTATGGGCACCCTTTCAAATAACTAATTATAAAAACTACAGTGAAACATCTTAAAAATTAATGTAATGCAGACAATTTTAATTTATTGTATTTTATAATGAGATTCTGCTAGCTGTTTCTGTACCAACTCCTGACCAATGGCTACTTCATGGTTTTTATGTCAAATTGTCTCCTGCTCAGTTATTAGTAGGAGCATGCTGTAGACTATCCAAATAACATTTTTTTTTCACTATTGTTTCAGCAGTTTTAACAAAGTTAGAGAGTTGTACTGTTGGACAACAGGTGGATTAATTATATATCTCCAACATATTGTTCTTTTATGTATTTTTTTAGTAGTTTAATTATTATGTATAGCTATGGAGATATGGTAGTTCGCTATGATTAATTCAATACTAAACAAATGTAATATGAAAAACGTGGTCTATGATTAGGCCTATTAAGAACCACGTGGAATGGCCAATGTGATCGTAAAATTACGAAAAAGTGCCGAGAGTACGCGATAACTCAGGTGAAAACTCGCTGTCATCATTCTCAGAAGGTGATGGTGCATTTCCTTAGAATACCCTCAGCAAAATGTAATATGTTAAAAGACCTTACCGTTACTGGTGATGAAGCTCGGACCGACACATCAGTAACTCTTACTCAGAGGTATCAATAGAAAACACGCAGAAGACTGCACATCTAAAAAAAAAACACACTCGCGATATCTAAAAGAACTCACAACAACATTCTGTGCTTTAATTTATCTTTTAATCGGATCTAGATGCAAAAGGGGCACGGCTGGTGACACGTTCCATCTCCCGAAACAGAGATAAGGACGAAGGGGAAAAGCGCACACACGACTCTCAACTGACCAGAAGCAACTGAAGATTCAATTCAAGGCGCGCGCGCTGGTCGGAGATTGGCGGCGAAAAACTCGTTTGACAGGAGTACGAACGCCAAAACGGGAGCCCGTGTGAGCGCCAAAGGGTGAAATACCGGTTCAGCTGGCCGGCGCTGACTGCAGCGCGCGCCAAGCGATATGCCGGGAAGAAGGGCGATGGAATGCCGATCTTTCTTCAATGGCGATCTACCGGCGGCGCGGTGAATCGAAATTAAAATAGATAATAATTAAGAATTTATCGGGGGGAGGTCAAAATACGAAGTAGTTAGCGTAGAGCGACAAACGAGGTGTCGAAATAAAGGGAATTTTAAATGCAGAACGATTAAGCTAAAGGGGAAAATGCAATTTAAAGGGAAAATTAATCAAATATTAAAGTTAGATTTTGAGCAAGGAGTGAGCCACGTGTAAACATCGATCGTAATGCGAATGTTACATCCGTTATGTGACATACACCCCCGCGAAAAGAAATTTGTAAAATTTAGAACGTTAGATGAAAATTTTGACGTTAAAAAAATTGAATGAGAGAAAAATTTTGCAAAATTTAAAGGACGGAGAGAAACGTCACCAGGGGTTACACGGGATTACAAAAACGACTTTGACAATCAGTCGTGCCAGATAACAGAGTAAACTCAAATTAAAATATTCCTTAAGCTGTAATACATAACATCTGTAGAATCATGTATCTGAAAAGGAAATTACATTACTGTTGAATCAAGGTTTGTTGATGAAAATGCTTACAGAATGGTACATGTACCGTATTAGCCAACTTACATTTTTAAAAATCTACAGAGAAAGAAGCACATTTGCAAGAATTATAAAGCATATACTTGACCTATTTGGATGAAACATCCAGTCATTTGAAACACAAGTTACATTATACACAAATTGTAATGCATATACAACATCATGATGTAAAACAATTGATCAATTGAGAAAGCTTTCATATTAACACAAAAATTGAAATTGACATGTCAATTATGTAGAGGAACACATTATTATCAAGTGCTTGAAAATAAATACCCCAAAACATAAAAGTAAAAAAAAGGACAAAAAGGGGATGGGGAAGAAACTCATGAGTATTTTTAAAGGGAGTGGGGACACAAATATAAAAAAAATAACTGTCACAGAGAAATATGCCAACCTTAAAAAAAAAGAGAAAATTCATTACTATAAAGTAATAGGTATACAAAACTTTGATATACAAGATACAACCCTTGTATACGAGTGGTCTGTATCTCGGTTTGAATTCCACATTGATTGTCACATTTTAACCACAGAATTAAAATTTAACAGAAATTAGAACACATTATAGCATAAAATTGTGAAAATATTTTTTTTTTTTTTTTTAAAGATTATGATAAATTAATTTACACAGTTACTCACTAGCTTTACAACAGATGCATATCAGGAACCACATCAACAGGGATTCACCAGCAGCTGAAACAAAGAACCATGTTAGGAGTGCATACTTTTAATTTGTGAACTCGTTAAAGGATATGAGAAAGTTCTTTCGTACACAAGTAAGAGTTCAGAAATTTATATTGAAGAGAGAGTTCTCTTGTAAACACACACAAAGTTCTTTCGTGAATAATCACAAAGTTCCAAAAAAAGTTTATCACTGAGAAAGTCGAAAACACATGTCAAGTGTTTGTGGATCAGCAAGGAAGAATGAGACATCACAGTCTGTCAGAACTTGCACACTCTGCCAGCAGAGGGTAACAATGTTGGAATTCCATTCAAGTAAGATGACTAGTCAGATGACAGGATGCTTATCACTTTCTTTTAGCTGAAGTCGACGAGCCATAGAACTTGGGTTGACGATTTCTCAGGTTGTACTCAGATATAACAGGAGGGGCTTGCTTCGACCGCGTAGCTGGACGACTTCGCTGATTATCAGGTAAGATAGTGGGTAATGAAGTGTCTGGAGACTCAGGACGAGGATCAGAAACACTTGGCTGCGGTGACTCGCTGTTGAACTTGTTGTTGTCTGATGGAACACTGACACTAGGAACTTTTGAAGAAACATTAAGAGAGGATGAGGGTGAGACATCATCAATTTCAATACTGGCATCTGCAGTGGCAGGTGGAGTATTCACAGGGCATGTTCTGTGAGCTGGACGAAGTCTATTGATATGGACTTGATTGACTGGAGCATGCAAGTCTTCTAGAAATTGAATTTTTACGATAACATCAGATATCTTTTCTATTATTCTGTATGGGCCTTTCCACTGGACCCTGAATCTATTTTTCTCGGATAAGTAAACTATATCATTAATTTGAAAATTTCTTAATTTTGCCTTAAGATGCTGTTTACTGTTTTGTAACTTTTGAAAATTAAGTAAGTTCTCATGGATCTGTTGGTATAGGTGGTTTAAGTTTTGGCTTAACGTGTAGTAATCTGCATCAACATCTAATCTTGTGTAGGATGCAGAGGGAAAAAATGTATCAGTGATACCAGAAAGAGCACGTCCAAAGTGAACCCGATTAGGAGATGCCTGAATAGTAGAATGAAAGGTATTGTTGTAAATTGATTGATGAATTAGGAGTGCATTATGGAAAGAATACCCATCTTGCATTAGGGCTTTGATGGTTGATTTTATAGAGGTGTTAATGCGTTCTGAAACCGCATTCGCCTGTGGGTGTGCTACTGTCGTATGACGGAGTTTGACACCAATCATCTTGTTGAATTCATCAAAAATGCTTGCAGTGAACTGTTTTCCATGGTCAGCCAAAATTAGTTCCGGTCTGCCGAATGTGCAGATGTAATCAAATATTGCCTTAACCGCATTCATTGCTGTGATATTTCTGATGGGGTACAATTTAAGATGTTTAGTAAAATGATCTATTGCAGTTAAAATGTGGAATCCGTTGTCAAATGGACCTACAAAGTCGAGAGATAAAAGTTGACCTGGTCTGTCAGGAATTTGAGAATTTTGAAACGGGGCTTGGGCGATTCTTTGTGGTTTTGATGTGATGCAAGTTGTGCACGCATTGACAAAGCTTACTACATCTCTAAACATTCCCTTCCAATAAAATTTTTCAGCAATGTTTTTGTAGGTCTTCTCAATGCCCAGATGAGACAAGTGATGAATTTTAATACATTTATTTTGTAAAGATTTAGGTAAAACAATTTGAAAAGTTGATGTAGTATGATTTCTGGATTCTCTAACGTTAATAAAATAAAGCAAATTTGTATGAGGACAAATAAAGAATCTCTTTTGTTTATGAGCCATGTTGTTCTTAATGATATCTTCGATTATTTTATATGTTGATTTATCTTTAAGTTGTTCAAGGAAAATGGTATCAATTGAAATTTCTAAAGGAGTATCTTGCGGTGTGTTACAATTAAGATCTGGAGAAGAAAGAGGCTGAGATAATGTGTTTACAGTGTCTGCTTGATTACAAACAACTGGAAGGATTTGCTCTGAAGAAAGAAGAGATGGATCAGAATTTAAGTCTGATGTATGATTTTCTGTTGGGGTTCTTGAGAAGAAATCGGCAAGGACGTTTTGTTTGCCTGGGATGTGATGAAAAGTATAAGTGTATTGTCCAAGATCTATAAGCCAACGTGTTACAATATTTGCAGGAGAAGTAGTTTTATGATAAAATTTTAGTGGTTTACTGTCAGATAGAATATAAAAGTGTCGAGCATACAAGATATTACGGAAAGCATTGATACCTTTTACAATTGCCATGAGCTCAAGCTTTATGGCTGGATAATTCTTCTCTGCTCCCCGAAGAGATTTGGAGAAGTAGGCCACAGGTAAAAGTTGATCTTTACTATTTTTCTGCATTAAAATTGCGCTTATGGCGACTAGGGAGGCATCTGTATTCAAAAAGAACGGCAAGTTATAATCAGGCTGCTGTAGAAAAGGCTCATTAAAAAAAATCTTCTGAAGTTTGTGGAAAGCTTCTTGTTGTTGCGGACCCCATGTAAAACATACTTTTGGTGAAGTGAGAGCAACAAGCGGCTCAGAAATCTCTGCAAATTTAGGTATTAACGATCTGTAAAACTCACATAATCCAAGGAATTTTTTTATGTGGCGTTTTGTTTTAGGCTCAGGAAAGGCATTAATCTTCTGAATATTTGATGATATAGGCTTAATTTGATTATTCTGTATGTTGAAGCCCAGAAAGTTAACGACAGATCTATGGAAGTTACATTTAGCGAAATTTAATGTTAAGTTATGCTGCTTGAAAACTTGAAGTAACTTCTCAATTTTCTTCAACATTTCTTCAAAGGAATTAGCTGCAACTATCCAGTCGTCCTGATAGTCTGCAACGCCTGGGAGATTAATTTCTTCTTTTATAGAATCTGCCATTCCTTGAAAATGGCTTGCAGCCGTCTTAAGACCAGGTGGGGTTCTCATGAACATAAACGTTCCCCATTGCGTGGTAAAGCTAAGTTTATCTCTATATTCTTCTGGGAGGTCAAGTTGGAAATATGCTGAAGGCATGTCAAGTGTTGTAAAAAATTTATAATTAGCTAAGTCATTAATTATGTTCTGTATCTTAGGTAGAGGGTAACAAGAATGCATTATTACGGTATTTAAGAGTCTGAGGTCAAGTGCAATTCGATATTTTTGCTTGCCGCTACCATCATCTTTCTTTTTAACGAGAAGCATCGGGCAGGCCCAAGTGGCAACATTTTTCTTGATAATTCCTGCTTCTACTAGTTCATCGAGCTGTTTTTTTGCTTCAGCTTGCAGGGCTTGGGGAATAGGGAATGGCAATGCCTTAATGGGATAATTGCTTGAGAAACGAATTTCGGGTTTCACCTTGTCTGTGTGACCAAGGGTTGAGAGAGAGGAAGAGAAACATTGAAAATAGTTAGCTAATGTTGCTTTTAATTTAATTTGTTGATCTTGACTTAAATGGTTAAGATTTATTTCGGCTTTTGCAAACTCTTCTTTTCGAAGATTGATCACATCTGATGAGGCTTGAATTAAATTGATGCATTCATCAGATGTTGGTGGAGGAATTTGAACTAGGTGGTTTACTTTGTCATGAATGACTGTTTTTATGTCATCAATTAATTCGAGACTCCCAATGTTTGTGTTCTTGTTGAGGTGGGTAGTCTGATCAGTTAAATTTTCTATGAAGATATAAAAGATGAATTCTTTAGGTGGGGGGTTGGTTTCGGGGATGTGGTTGGTAGTGACAGTGAGTTGCAACTGGTCAGCTGAGTCGTAGACGTACGAAAAAATTGCATCATGAATATTTAAATTATTGTTCTTAGAACTTGATGAGAAAATTAAGTCCTTGTTTAAAAATGAAGAGGGCAATAACGAGCAGACTTGTACATACGTGCTGTCATTTGGAAGTAAAGTTAGTTTTCTTTTAATTCTAACTTGAGTTTTGTCATCGATTACTTTAACTTTTAGCATTGAGGCAGGAATGAAAGGTTTTGCATTAAGAAGTTTAGACCAGTCAGTTGGTTTTGTATTGTTACCTTGACTGACTTTCGAATTAATATTGATAGAGTTATTTACGAATAATTGGTTAATGAATTTACTTGACTTGTTTTTACTGTTTGTAAAATATACATATTCATTGGCAATCTTGCAACATTCTAAACCAGGAAAAATGTTCAGATTGTGCTTCGCAATGAAGTCATACCCCAAGATTCCAGAAAAAGAAGAATTTTTGTTAAATTTAAATAGATACATCGGGTGCCGAAAGTGCATTGCACAAATTTTAAAAGATGCATCAATACAGCCATCAAATTGGACATCTGAATTTATGGTGGAAATGCTTACAGTTCTTGACAGAAAATTATACTTGAAACAATTTTTAAAGTTGTGAAAAATATCTTTAGACAGAAGAGAGACGGAGCTGCCATCCGTTATGTGACAATAGCTATTGCTGGTTTGTAATTATTTCCATGTTTTTTGTAATGTTTTTCTTGATAGTCATAAAATCCTGTCTAAGGATTGTGCTGAATGGGACGGGACGTGCAGTCCTTAAGGGAGAAACAATCCTACAAATTTCAAAAGTAGCATTCTAATTTTTGAATTATGCTTGAGATATTCTACATATTTAATAATAAAAAATTTCAACTTGTTATACCAAAATGTTTCAGTTTTAAATGAATTGTCATAACCCCAGTGTTTCAAGTGGGATCTGTGAGGTGTGCTGGTATGTAAAACACGGGGCACAGTTCAACAAATATAAAACAGTTAAATTTATGAAATTGAAGTGTTACAGGCTATTGTTAAATAATATCCGCAGAGCTGCCGACTGCTACGAAAAAATCGTAGTTGCTACAATTTGGAGTTAAAAACTACGATGCCACGAAAATTTGTCTAAAACTACGATTTTCTGTAAAAATATGGGAATTTCGCTAAAGAATCGCACAAAAAATAAAATAAACGGGAATTTCGTCAGCGGATCACTGAAAAAAAGCAAATTTCGTCAAAGAAATCGTGGAAAAAATGAAAATTTCATCAAAGGATCGCGGAAAAAAAAACGTGAATTTCGTCAAAGGATATCTGGAAAAAAGCGAATTTTGTCACAAGATCGTTGGAAAAACAAGAATTTTGTCAAAGAATCGTTGAAAAGACGCAAATTTTGTCGAAGTATCGCTGAAAAGATGCAAATTTTGTCAAAGTAGCGCTGAAAAGACGCAAATTTCGTCAAAATATCGCCGAAAAAACACTAATTTCGTCAAAGAATCCTGTAAAAAATGCGAAATTCGGTGAAAGATCACTGAAAAAACGCGAATTTCGTCAAGGGATTGCTGAAAGAAACACGAATTTCATCAAATGATTGCGGTAAATAGCATGAATTTCGTCAAACGATCGCGGAAAAGATGCGAATTTCATCAAACGATCGTGGAAAAGACGCGAATTTCGTGAAAAGATCACTGAAAGATGCAAATTTCGTCAAAAGATCGTTTAAAAAATGTGAAATTCGGCGAAAGATCGATGAAAAAAAACATTAATTTCATCAAAGAATTGATGAAAAAACGCGAATTTCATCAAAGGATCGCTGAAAAAACGAGAATTTCGTTAAAGGATTGCTGAAAAGACTCAAAGTTTGTCAAAAGATCGCTGTAAATACACGAATTCCTCAAAAAAAAAATGCTGAAAAAATGCTAATTTCTTCAAAATTTGCTGCATTGGGTAAAAAAATTGAAACCATATTCCTTTTACTAAAGTAAAAAATTCACCACGAAACGTAAAAAAAAAAAAATCAAGTGTGCATATCGAGTGTCATGTCAAAGTGTCATGTCAAAGTGCATAACTTCAGACATGACAGGTACAGTACCTTCCTGCCAAGTCTTGTAGATCTGTGTGCATCGCAGCAATCTCTTCACAAAACAGCACACACAGGTACAAACATCTACGTTTATTATTATAGATATAGTTTTTCATCTGAAACAATAAACTGAACTAACTTTTGAAAAATGAGATTAACCTGACCTGCAATAAAAAAACAATTAGAACAGAGACGACATGCTGGCCTTACTCGACCTGATGTAGGACATTTTAGACAAATGTAGACATTTTTCTAAGGAAAAATATCAGTAGCTTCGTCAGGGGAGAGAAATTTCCCCCTACCCAACTGTCCTAGAATCTTTCAGAAAATTAATTGTGAAGTTCAGAAATTTAGCTTAGGAGTGGATAGAGCATGAGGTAAATGGGAAGAATTACATTTAGTCAATCTCACCCACTACCAAAAAATTAACAAAAACAAAAGAGTCTCCTACTTTGTATGCTGACGTTCATTACACATAAGTTCAGTTGATTAGTATTTTTTCGCTTAAAATTTGCAGCATAAAAAACAACCAACCAACTAACCAACCTCCAGATAATTTGAATTTTGTGTGCTACTATTTTTCATTTTTAAAGGTTAGCAGGTCTGTATCCGTTAGGTACTTTTAATTTTGTGAGTAAGAACAGTTATTAGAACAGGACTAGGTGATGACAAATTGATAATAAAGTTCCTTTCTAACACTCATTAAAAGTTCACTAGGTTAAATAACCTTGCCTCTAGGTTTCTCTTCAAGTTATCTGCTGTCCGGATACTCCTTAATCAGGGGCGCAGCGGGGATTGTTGTAATTCCTCGACACTTAGCCTCTCTCGGCTAGTTCTTTTAGAAGCATGGAGAAGAGTTCTCCCTCTCTTGTCTCTCCATACCAGAATGAATGTTCTCTTTTTCCAATCTCTGTCTCATGTCTATATTTTATTATATTATTGTCTATATTTTGTCCTATTGGATCGGGTTTCCACCCCATTGGATCCCTGTGATTGCATCATGACCTCAAAAGCGTCTGGGAACAAAATGCTGCAATAGGTAAATCTGGAGGAGGGTCTATCTCATCCATTAATGTCATGTTAGGGTGCCAAGATGTCTGGCTTATTCAAACTACTAGTTGAAACTGTCACTAGAAAAGACAGATGGGTGTCTTTGATCTTCAGTCTGCCTGGGTGGCACTCCTTTAGCATGGGAATGGATCTTATGCAAGAAACTATACTAGCTGGGATATTGAAGTATTCTCAAGATATCACAGAATGAATAGGCATTTGGTAGTATATAATTTGAATAGGAATTTAGATAAATTCACAAGTTAGCACCAAGTTGCCATTCTTTTTACTTACCCATCATACGTAGTATAGGGTAAGTCTTGTAATCGTTTTGAAAATCGAAAAAAAATTTTTGACGGATTTACACGTTTCAGACACTGGAGATTCTGGAAAACATATTTTTAGAAAAAAAAATTGCCATCCGTCTGTGTGTCTGTAAACGCTCTATCTCCCGAAAAAATTGAGATAGAGACTTGCAATTTGGTATGTACTTAGTATGTAATAATGGGAAGAAGCCTATTTCATTTCAATAACCTCGATTAACCGGAACTATTTTTTTCGGACTCTCGAAATATTCGTTCTGATAAAAGGTATATAAAAATTTTCGAAATTGGTTATTTTAAGAAATGAATATAAAAGGCAATAAAAAAACACAAATTTTGCATAAAGCATGAAGTCGATCGGATAATTAGTTGCCGAGATATTTGGAATCCTATTTACCACACTCTTCGATTTTTCATGACCCTGTATTTCATCCAAATTTCACTTCAAAGATATATTTTAATTGGAAATTTGACGCTTAATCAGATGCAATGAACCGCTAGTTAATTGGATTATTATTTTTAGAGTTATAAGGATGTTTCTTTGAAGCAATTCAATAATCGAGCCTTTAAAGTTTGTGACGTCATCAAGCCTCGATTTTATTTGAATTGCAATGCATTTTATAAGTAGTTTACACATTTTTTTTTAAATATATTGTACATTATGCATATCCATGATGGGTAAGTATTACGGTGGCCCCCAACGACTAGTTTAACACTTTCTGTGGTGTAATAAACATGTCGGATAATTATTTCTGCCAAATTAAAAGTGGATCACTGATGAAAGACACTTTAAGAAATAGTGATAATTATAAATGAAGATCATTGATGAAAGACACTTTAAGAAATAGTGATAATTATAAATGGAGATCATTGATAATTATGCCATTATAAAGATCGTACAGATTTAATTTAAGGCATTGTCAATAACTTTTAAAAACAACAACCCATACAAATGTATTCAGTTCTTTTGGTCATGTGAAGAGAAAGTAAAATAAAAAGTTCTTACTTGAGTTGTGCTACACAGAAAAAGTGAAGATGATTCAATGATGACAAAACTTTTTGATTAAAATTCTTCTTTTATTATTTTCTTAAATTTAGCAGGAGATTATATCCTCTTGGCCAACTGGAATAAAATATTGCAGAATGAATTTAAAATTAATCCTGTCAGATTAATATGTAGGAATATGAGTAACATCCTTGCTTAAGAATTTAAGAAAGAGTAATTTTTAATTAGGCATAACATTTCTTCTCAGAACCATGTTGAACCATTAACCAACTTAGAAACAAACATTCAAAACCATTTCATTAAAAGGTGTTTTCTAAAATAACAACAGGTGAAATTTAAAATGGTTTGATAAAGATGAACTGCCAAGATATTAAAGGGAGCAAGCAATAAAACACTTGTGAAAGCAGAACACATCCTAAAGTTCTGCATCGGGTCGAATAATTTGACTTAACCTGATCCGAACTGTGGTTCAGATCAGGTTGGGTTGATGCTAATTTTTTGCATTGCATGTCAGGTTAACTTTAAATGTTTCAGGCTTGAGTTAGGTTTTGACTCTTCCAGGTTGGGTTTAGGTTGACCAGATTTTCAAAAAAAAATTTTGAATATTTTTCAAGTGAAAAAACTTATATTTGAATATTAATGATACTATTCTTACAAATTCATATAAATGATAATATTCATATAATACTCATATTATAAAAAATAAGCACATACAATGTTCTCATTTTTATACAAAAAAGATAAAATTGATATTAGATGTATTAATTGTACACTATTTTTCCATAATTGTATTAGAAAGTTCCCATTTTTATACAAAAAAGATAAAATTAATATTAGAGATATTAATTGTACACTATTTTCCCATAATTGTATTAGAAAAAGAATTAATTTTCTTTCACTTCGGGTTCGGGTCGGGTTTTAGGCTGAAGAAATTTGTTTTTTCAGATTCAAGTCAGGTTTCAGGTAGACTTTAATCAGAAATTTTGGTACAACCCGATCCCGTGCAGGATTCTAGTGCATCCTGTTATGAAATTGGTCAATCCTCCATCTGCACGTGTCATCAGATTACTATACTCCCATGGAGCAGAAAGAGAAAGCACACTCTAAGAGAATGGTGTATAATGCTGCCTGATGACAAAATGAAACTGCTTTTTGCATAGAAAGTATGCTAAGTGCATGGCATAAAAAAAATTCAGCGGTGAGGGAGAAGTCCACAAAAATATGATGACAATGTGAAATAAACAATGTAAGATTCTTCACACTTTCCAACATAGTTTAAAAGTGTTTATTACTTCAGTTTGTCTGGCCATCTGTCTCTCCAGCTGTACTCTAACTCTCATAAATATACTCAGATTGTCATGTAATGGATGCATGTTATTCAAATTTACCAGAGCATGTTCACTAAGGGTCACTCAAAAGAATCCAGTTATAGAACTGACTATGAACAATAATTGCTGGAAGTGCATTTTCAACTGTAGTATGCATTTTTAAACTTAACCGATTTTTAGTATACAACATGGTGTGTATAAATTATATAGATCCAGTAGTCAGCACTACAAGCAGCAAAACTACAGTAGCCACTACTTTTTCCAGTAGTTTGTTTTGTAGTGTAGTGCACTACATTTTGAATAGTGGAATGTAGTGAGTAGTGTGATATAAAAAATCAGTTTGTAGCGAGCACTGACACTACTTTTAATGTTACTTTAGGGGGGGAAAAGAGCCATTCATTCTTCAAATCATGTGATCATAACTTGCTTCTTTTGTGCAAAATGTGTTCTGTTTAACAGTTTATGAATCTTGACTGCGGTGTTTAACAACACATCACATGAAGTCATAGATTTTTCTATTGCCACTTCCTAGTAAAACCAAGTTCTGCCACTCTAAAGAAATTAGTTTTCTTGCTGACAACAGTTGCCTATTTACTTGATATTAGGTCTTCATGTTTTAATGCCAGGTTTCTGTATTTGGAATTGCTCTATTTGCAGATATATTTATTGTTTGCATTTAGTCATTTTTCTGCAACTTTCTAGATTATAATATTAGACAACTCAATATAATTTATTCTCAACAAAACTCAATACAATTAACACATTAAGAGTGTGTTAGAGAGTTATGTAAACAAATTTATTGGTAAATACATGAGTCAACAGTATTTTTATTTTCCAATGCAATAGTTACTTCAAGAGTAGTAAATAAAATGCATGCAGTGTATGGTTGTGCATAAATATGTTATATACAATAGTAACCTCTCATTATAATGCTTGTTCAGATATACGGCTCTATTTCCGTGCCTCCTTAAAAAATAAACTAGTTTTATCACCTTTTTTTATGTAACTATATTTAAATGTTGATTGTATTACATGTATCTTTCTGACTTTAACTAAGGAAATTGTAATATGTATATAAACTAATATTTTGAGACCAAACTCAAAACATTTTATTGTGTTATCTTGCTTAATTTTTTAATGGTCTCTGTTATATTGCACTTATTTGATTGTATCACAGCAGACATGATAAAATGAGAGGTCACTGTATTACTTAATCCGTGTTATGAATTTCAAATGAAAATTGAAATGTTTGACAAAAATCTGTAAGTAGTGAAGTAGTGACTACTTTTGAAAAATAGCATGTAGTTGCTACTTTTTAAAACAAGTAGTTGTAGTTAACTATATTGTTTATTGTTGAAAATTGAGAATTTATAAGTCCCATAAGAGGGCGTCGCAAACTCCCCTCGATTGAAAGTGAAATTGAACTCAACTGAAGTGAAGAAGTTTATGTTGATTGAAGGCGACCTGAGTGTTCGCTCTTCCTTTTGTTTGTTAAAATAAACCATTACAGTCCATTTAAATTTTTAAGTTAATGTGTTCGTAGTCTTAGTATACATATATTTTTGATAAAGTAGTTGTATGAGGTGTAATTTTCCCAGCTGGGCAAAAAAGTCCAGGCCAGGATTCAAACCAGGGATCTATTGGCTGAAGCTGCCAATGCTCTACTAACTGAGTAATCCCGGACGAATATGGCAGAACTAATTCGCCCAGTTAACTTTATTGATCATAGCACCTGGTCTGAAATATGAATCAGCTCAACAGAATAAATCACAGGTAATGGGACCTCCAACTCTTGGACTTTTTCGCCCAGTTGGGAAAATTACATCTCATATGATTTTTTTACCAATTTGAATAATTGTGTCAAAAATTAATCTAAAGTATTTGTAGTTTGCTACAGTAAAAAGGTAGTTTTTCTGACCACTGTTTAGATCATATACAGGGCTGCATGAAAGAATTTATCGGCTATGGGCAGAAATTACTGAAATAGATTTTTATTTTATGTGTTTTTAATTTTTTTTTAAATTAAAATTTTTTTTTTTTTTTTAATTTTATTTTATTGTATAGAAAAATGAAATTTCTTACAATATTCTGATAGTGTTGGAAAGTGATGTATGCCTATTGCATGAGCCTTGCCAGCGGCTAAGAGATTCAGCTCTCAAAGCAGATATACAGGAGGTACTGGGTTCATACTTATGTCATACTCGTCGACCTAAACAATTGGAGTTTTCTTAACATCTGCATAATGATGCATAAATACGAGCTAGGTTCCTTGGAAAGACCTCCACTAAGAGCAATCCTCTCCTAGGCCTAATCCCTCATGCAGATAACTGATCATAACAAATGCCTGTGTGATGCATGATTTTTTGTTCTTGTTTTTAAACTTATTTTTGTTTTCAGATTGATGATATTTTGCACAAATGGCACCAATACTGTTAATTTTTGGAACCTTTTAAAGTTTTATGAAATATTTCTAGAAAGTTTTGAATCACTAGCAAGCGTAAATAACTATTATCAAAATTACATTTCAGAAAAAAATCTTTAAGTGAGATGATTTTTTTTTTTTTTTAAATTTAAGAAGACAAAATAACAAAGTAAAAAAATGGCCCATTGGAATATTTTATCAGGCATTTTACTCTGTCAGTCAACATGTTAAATATTTGCATTAAAGGTATTTTGAGGCTATTATAATTGTATTTTTTGTATTGATTTTGTGTGGATGAAAATGTAATGAAAAATATACAGAAAAAAAAAAAAAATGTTTTTTTCTAAATTTTAATTCAGTATTGTAATTGGAAAAAAACCTTTTTCTAGCCTTTAGTTGCTTAATCATTTAATCTTTTTTAATTAGTTGCCTAACCATCTAATTTAATTGCTTAATGCTTACCTAATTATTTGAATTTGACTTGTAGGCCCATCATTTTCTGGTATTGATTTGGCATCATTAGGATCAACTCCAGATATAGTTATACGTGTTATATTGATAACGTAAGTTTTTTTTTTCCTTTTAGGAATTAAAAAGTATTTGCTTCTTGCTTCTGAAATTTTTTTTTATCTGAAGATTTTAATTATCTTTCATTAAAATAATGATTTTTCCAATTTAGGTTAGTCATATTATTATTTTTAAATATGTTGCTGTTCTACAAATTGTGGTCTTTAGAAGATCAGAGTTCAAAACAAATACCTCCTACTGTTTGGGATTATCCTGATAGGTAAGATTTTTTTTTTTTTTTCTATTGAAAAAAAGTATTTTCATGATTGTTAGCATTATTTACATTTTCTTTTCAGTTTTCAGTTAATGTAAAACTGATAAAATAAAGAGGGGGAAAAAAAACAAAATTTACCACTTTAACAGTGTTTTTGACTTTTGTTATCTATAAGGGTAAAGTTGATTCCTCATTTACTACTTTTTAAAATATAAATAACATAGTCATTATTACTTTCTTTAAAAGAAGAGGGAGAAAGGTTTATCTTAACATGTTGTTGAAAGGTTGTGAGTTTTCTGTATAGATATTATTGATATTTTTGTTTTGGCTTCTAAAAATTAGCCAATTTAATTGTATATGTTGTTGTTACCAAGTTTGATAATTTGCTATCAATTTGCGATTTTGTGTTCAGTTTTTTGTTATCTTCAATTTTTTATATTATTAAAATTCTTTTTTCTTCTTCTCTCTCGCTTTTCTATTTTTGTGTATTTCAATTTCATTTTCTGATTTTCCAATTCATTCTATATTTCATGGTGCTCAGCTGTTTGTGTTTCAGATTGTTGCAAAATTTTTCAAATATTGCAGCATATAAATGTATTTTGCCAAATATTGTGAAGAAATAATAAAAGTTTAAAAGAGTGGTTTCCACCTCAATTGATTTTTACACAAAACTTTGATATTGTGTAAAATCAGCTGTCACAATATATAATAAAATAATGGATAAAACAAGCCCAGTTAAACTGAAGATTTTAATAAGTTGAACTTTTTGAAATTCTTCGAAAATTCCCTTGATTTTCAAGCTTCCTATAAAAAAATATTGTAAAATCTTAATACTTGATATAATGAAGTTGTGTATAAAAAATATTATATAAAATAAATATATAAATATATTTTGTATAAAAATAAATTGAAAATACCAAATTAAATTTGATTAAGTTTGACTTCATATAAATATTTTGTTTTTAAGGAAATCAGAAGAAGGTACCCTGCTTACATATGACAGCAAATCATCAATTGTGTTAGCCCTGCCACATCTTTTAGTTTCCCTATATTTATTTATGTTGCTGTTATCATAGCAAATAATTGCTTATTGTTAAGTTGCATGTTGATAGATTTAAAAAATGCATACTTGAAAAGTATTTAAAAAAAAATTACAAATTAATTTAGTTTTTGTTTTTAATCAAATTTTATTTAAAAGTACGTTTTTATTGAATTCAATATAGTAAAGAACAAAATTGAAATTACGCAATGTTTAGAAACAAAAATACTTGCAATCAAAGTGAAATCACCAATGCATGTTGCAGCATTAGTGTTACTTTTGATCTTAAAATTATTGGCAGACATTTCTGTGCTTTAATAATGCAAATTCTTTGTTCATTAACTGGTATGCAACCACAAAGTTGCAAGTCTCTATACATTCTTCATTTTATTTTATTTTATTTATTTATTTTTTTTATAATTTTGATTTTTAATAGTTGCTTCTGACTTTTAAATAATTTTTTTCAGCAATGTATGATGGTTAAATTTTTTGGATATGACAAAGAACATATTTCTAATTTTATCGGAAAGGATCCCTGATGATGTGGAAAATCCATAATAAATTGGCAACTCTGCATTCAGTGTGACTGAGTCAACACTTGAGTAAATTGTTTATTTTTCTTTTCTTTTTTTTTTTTTCTTACTTACCCATCATACGTAGTATAGGGTAAGTCTTGTAACCGTTTTGAAAATCTAAAAAAAAATTTTGACGGATTTACACGTTTCAGACACTGGAGATTCCGAAAAAACACATTTTTAGAAAAATAAATTTGCCATCCGTCTGTGTATCTGTAAACGCTCTATCTCCCGAAAAAATTGAGATAGAGACTTGAAATTTGGTATGTACTTAGTATGTAATAATGGGAAGAAGCCTATTTAATTTCAATAACCTCGATTAACCGGAACTATTTTTTTCGGACTCTTGAAATATTCGTTCTGATAAAAGGTATATAAAAATTTTCGAAATTGTTTATTTTAAGAAATGAATATAAAAGACAATAAAAAACATAAATTTTGCATAAAGCATGAAGTCGATCGGATAATGAGTTGCCGAGATATTTGTAATCCTATTTGCCACACTCTTAGATTTTTCATGACACTGTATTTCATTCAAATTTCAATTCAAAGGTGTATTTTAATTGGAAATGACACGCTTAATCCGAAGCAGTAAACTAAAAGTTAATAGGATTATCATTTTTAGAGTTATATTTCTTTTACGCAATTCAGTAATAGAGCATTTAAAGTTTATGACGTCATCAAGCCATGATTTTATTTGAATAGCAATGCATTTTATAAGTAGTTTACACATTTTTATTTTAATATTTTGCATTATGCATATCCATGATGGGTAAGTATTACAGTGGCCCCCAACGACTAGTTTTTTTTTTTGGCTGCAGTCAGATAAGTTTTGTCATATGCTGATAAGGTACTTCGCTTTTTTATGTCTATCTTGTAAGTGATAAGATTCAAAATACAAAATTAAAAAATAAACATTAATAAGAAAATGCTATTTGTTTTTAATAATGAGGTCAATTTTTTCAAAGCAAGAATAATAATTTTTGTTGTTTAATCTCTTCTCAATGAGCGTCTTTTACCCTTCTTGTGATTTTTCAGTACAAGTTTTTCCAAATTGTAATTCTTGCTTAATTTAATCACTGAAAAACTGTGATTAGATAAGGCAGTAATTTCTTTTGTAAAATACTGGTGTTCAAATTCAAGAATTTTGTTCACCTTAAATGGCACTCACATGTGTCCAATCAGGACATTTTGAATTTCAAAGGGCAGACAGTGCATGGTATCCTACCTTTCTTCAGAGATGAATGCTTATTTAAAGTAACAGCATTGGTATTAAGTTTTGTTGTATATTTCTACTACTTTCATGTTTTTGAAAACATACAAATATGTGTAATGTAATGCAGGTCAGGTTTACAAACTTTAAGATATGATAGAGCACACTACAACAAACCATTTTTGAATAGGAAACCAGGACTGCAATCTACTCATTCAATCAAACTTACAGGGTGCTTCACTCTATATGAGCCTGAATTTTTGGTGTTAACTTTAATAATAATGAAGGCATTTTAATGATATTTACAACAGGCTGTGTACTTCCTTTATGTGACTTATGTGACTGTGTACTTGCTTTATGTGAAATGCCATGAAATCACAAGAAGTGCTAGAAGTACACAATAATTTGGACAGTGTACTGTATGTAATGTTAACTACATTCTGATAAACACACCATCTAATTTAGAGCTAATTAGATGCTGATGGTGGCACTTCCACCACATCTTGTGACATTGTTTCATTTAAGGTAGTGGAAGTGGCCACATCCGCATCCAATCAAAGATAAATTAGAAAATGCATTGTATGTAATGTTAGTGACATTACATACAATGCATCAACCAAATTACTGTGTACTTCTAGCACTTTTTGTGATTTCATTGCATTTTCCACAAAGAAAATTATGTCTGTTGTAATTACTGTTAGTATATCTTCATTATTATCAAAGTTATTACCAAAAATCCTGGTTCATATAACAAATAGTGAATATAACATTAATATGGCATTATTTTATTGATTTAAGTACATCATATTAATTTGCTACATGCTCTGAAAACTAGACTTAGGAGTGAGTATGTGGGGTATTCATAAATTGTAAACTAAGTGGCTATATTTTATCTGTACTAATAAAAGAAAGTTTCACTCTGTGTGTGTCTGTCTGCGATGGTTATGAAATCTAGTGCACCTAGAAGTCTGAAAATTTAGGTGAGGATAGTCCAAGGCCTCTCCTGATGTACCTGCATCTCAGAATTTTAATAATTAGCCAAAATATTAATTAAAAACTCATCAATAACTCATCTCTTTCTTTGCAAAATGGCTTTCAATACTCGCGCATGCTCACATTCACACATTCCCAGAACCCGATTTACACATCGGGAAGAAATTAAAGAACCAAACGGGCAGTTTTTTGGTGTTATTTCATAGTTTTAAATCAGCTTAAATCAACTAAACCACTCAGTATAGTTAAAATTAGAAGACATATTCAGAAAGATCTTGATCTTACATCTCAAATGCTGCAATTAATTTGAAAATATATCATTGTTAAACATTTGGGAAAAAAATTTCAAAAAGGGTCATTTTCCCTCTTATGGAAACGTCCCTCCAGGGTGCAATTTTAGAGGTACAGAGAAACCAAAAATATTCATTTAAAGCTGAAACCTTCTTTTAATTGATGGTGCAATCGGTTTTAAAAATTACGAATTTTAATCCTTTCAGAAACACTGGTGAATTCAGGTCACTTTGCGCCTCTCAGAGACTATCTTTTTTCTATACTAAAAGTAACTAAATGTTTGTATTTCAATACAACCTTTTTAGGGCATCTTGGTAGACCACATTTACATCACCTACAAAATTTTCAAAACATTCAGGCTTGTAGAAATATTAAAAAAAATAAATAAATAAAATCTGAGAAATTTTCTAAAAAATTTTTAAAAAACCCCGAAAAGCTGGGTGTTTTGGTGTGCTGTCTCTCTGCCTTGACTCATGTTTTCACTACTAAATATGGATATTTTTTCACAAAATTTTAAAGAGAGCTTGGATACAGTTATATTCATAACCGATTACAATTTCAGAGAATTCGGAGGATGAGAACTACTTTTTTATTGTTATGTTTAAGGAGTTTATGCAAAAACTAACAAACATAAAGCCAGAAAAAAATTCATTTCTTTTACAACTAGATAACAATATTTTTTCACAAAATTTTTACATGAGCCGTAAAACAGTTATATTTATAACAGATAGAAATTTCAAAGAGTTTGGGGAACAAGAACTTTTTTTAAAAAAACTAGTAAACAACCCTAAAAATCAAGAAAATGTCTACTTAGAAACACTTTTATCACTAAATATCAATATTTTTTCGTGAATTTTTCTTTAAAAAAGATAATTTCATGTAAAATCATACAAATTTGAGGTTTGTTTAAATTTATTAATAGTTACTATTGCTAAAAATGGTAGAAATGGTAACACGACATGACACCAAAACAAGGGTGAGAAACGAAAATAAAACTACATTGTGAGACTGACCAGACACAGCTGACTAGTTCTGATTGAAAATCGCAGATGCTGACTTCTGCTTGGCGACAAAAATGATGAACAGCCAATCAATGCACGTGAAACGGCAACACGTACCAAATGCCAATGAATGCTAAACTCATTTTTACTGGCAGATGCGCACCACGCATACTGAATGATTGCTTGGAAGAAGTGATACAGTCGAAAAAAGTGGTGGTCGTTTTGAAACTGCATCAGATCAAGAGATAAATTGAATTAAAATTGGATTAGTGATTGGTCTGAGCAGAGGTCAAAATATGAAAGAAACATTCAAGATTGATAAATGGGGTATTAAATTAAAGGTAATTACAAATGCAGAACAATGGGAATAGAAAGTTAAGTAAAAATTAAAGGAAAAATATTGTCACATGTGGTTTGGTATCAACCATGTGGCAGTGAAACACCCTGTAATTTTGACTGAATAAGTTAATTGCAAACCTGGTTTCCTATACAAAAATTGTTTGTTGTACTGTGCTCTACCACCTCTTAAACTTTTTAAGCCTGGTGCTGGGACACCCTGTATTTTATAATTTTGTTTAAAGTTATTGCTCTGTTTTATGAAGTTAAGTGGTAAAATTATGTCCCTTTATTTTTTAGTAATTATTATGCAAAAAAAATTCCTTTTTTCTTGTAAATTTATCAAAACCTGTTAAAGTTTCCCAATCTTTTGATTTAGTTATTAACTAGTTTTATCTAATTCATTCCATATTTTAATTAATTATATTCATCGTAATAATGATTTTCGTTATCATTTTAACTCTATTTTACCGCAAGATGCAAATGGATTTTAAAGTTAGCTCTGTAATAAATTTTATCAATGCCTTATGTTTTATTCTTGAATATGTTTTAATACAGTAGATTCCCTTAAATCCACATAGCTTAAAACCAGAGGTTGTGCAGATTTTTTAATTTTGTGGATCTCTGGTCACTGTTTTGTTTACATTTTTTAAACAATAATTTCAGTTTAATAATGCACTTGAAATTATAATGAATGCTTAAAATAAAGTAAAATAATAATAAAACGTTTAAGATATTAAAAGTAAAGGTAAAGTAAATAATTAATAATGCATAATGATGATGAGATAATTTTTTCTTGAATTATTTAGTGAAATTCACCTTATAAATGTACACTAATAATTCACATCAAAATCTTAAAATAACAAAGTTTTATTTCATGTTTAACCATACTTAATAACGAAAAAAACTTTATTAACACATAAATTGTCGGGTAAAAATATCTTGATCACCACTGATATCAACACGATCTTGAAATTTTTCAGAAATAAATTTATTCTTCCTTCATGAGAAAACATGAGTTGAATCATATTACCAGAATAACATATTAAAATGTGTACAGAATGATATAAAAATTAAAAAAAAAAAAACTTTAATTTTACGCCTACATCTTAACTGTAAGTTTCATTGTTTACATCAGAAACAATGTGTGGATTTGAAGGAGTCTACTGTATATACATATGTAGTTTTTTCTCCCTCAAAGTTTATTAAATTTAACGATTTTCATACAAATTGTGTAATTTTCTTTTTTGCGCAAAATTAAGATTAGCTGCTTAAAAGCTGCAGTTTCATAATTTGACTATGTATAAAATGATTATCAATTATCTATTTATCTTTTAGTAATATTTTTTTAAATGGCTCATTTGTTATTAAAATTTGTTTTGTTGTGTTTTAACTTTAAATAATATCAGTAGATTTGTTTACTGTGAAGTTTATCTTTCAAGACTTACATCATAGTAAGCTTTAAAGAACCTTTAAACATCTGTGTGCCACATATTATCAAAAAATATTTTACTTGACCATGACTTGTCAAAAATAAAAAATTTAGTGGATGAAATAACAGTGAAACAAAATTGCTTTAAATTTTGTTATTAGAAAATTTTTTAAGCGTAACATGCATGTAGATTGTAGGTATTATATTTTAGAAAGTAATACAAAATAATGCTATATTTTATTGTTGCATCTTAGATGCCAAATAATTTATATCAATTTTCATAAACAATTAATTTTTACAGAATGCAAGCTCAAATAGTCCCTGAGAAAGTGGTTTTTATTTGAGTATTTCATATTATTCATTTTTGAAAATAAGAATTTGCAAACATAGGTAGAGAAAATAATTGTCAAAATGATGAATTTTTTAAACAACTCTAAGTATCTGGAATTAAATTCCAAGTTATAATAATTGTAATGTCGATGTTTTTGCTTCTAATGGTTGATAATCTTTCATTTTCCATAATTTCCAAATTTTCCAACCAGTTGAATTTAGGCAAGCTCAGCTAGTATAAATTCATGCATTTGTTCACTGTATTTTGATTTTAGAACCCCAATCAATGCCATGTCGAAAATATTCTGTCGCATGCCATAGGTTTGCTGGCTGTCCCTGCTCTAATATATTTCTTTTTTATCTTTTGTCTTAAAAAAAAAAAAGAAAAAATGTGTTATAAGATTGTTAATATCTTAATTTGTTTAATTTGCAGTCAATCTACATTAACTAAAGAAGATTATATACATTTGTTACAAAAGCAAGATGCCCTTCATAGAGCAGAAACAGAGAGGTGGAGAGATGCTCTTAGTGAAGTAATAAAACTTATTCATTTGGTAAGCATTCTGGTTTTCTTTATATCTTCTCATTCTAAAAGAAATTGAACATTCAAAATTTTCAATATTAAAAATTTCCTTATTATATTAATTATGATTATTAAATGAATGTATCCCCGTAAGACATCGTCAGAAGAAAACTTCCACCAGTTTTTTCAAATAATAATTTTTGGCTTATTTATGACAGAAATTCTTGCTTAAATAGGTTCCCAGCGACATGAAGAGTCAGGGAATTTCAAAGTAGTCATGGAAAGGTTTGGTGGGGGGAATTTTAATTTGATATCATTTCTTTTTCAGGAAAGTGTTGCTAAATTTCTTGGTACATGTCACCTCTGAAAAATCTCTAGACTCTTGTCGGTTTCTAGATCGAGAAATTTCTCCAAATGCAATGCAGAAAAACCATAATAGGGACAAAAGTTTTCTACATTTTTCAAACTCTTTCATGACATTTCATATTCTAGACTTTGTTGTATGGCATTCATTTGAAAACTGTCAAAGGTGAAGTTTTTTTGTATTATAGTATTTTATAGAATTTCTTTTTTCAATTTTCTTGAAAAGTGCTTGAATTTTCTCCTGGGCAAAGAAGATAAACCCTGTTATTATCATCATATTATTATAATACAAATTTCTGATTTTTGCTATTTAAAGCAGATTTTGTGTATGCTCGTTTGGTCATGGAATTTTTTGGATTTGGTCAGGAAAAATCATGGAAAGTCAGGGAAATTGCCAGACATGTTTTGCTGGGAACCCTGTTAAATAAGATGACACAATCACTATTTAGAACTACTGGTCGAGGTTTGCCCCTGCTGTAACCAGGTTCTGATTCCCTCAAATTTATAAGCATGTTTGCCAGGGAATATGGTAAATAATTATTAAATTATGATGATTGAATTAAATCATAATAAAATGTTTATTTTATTTCTATGTCTCTCTCAGCATTCATATAGTGTTATTTCACATACCAAAAAAAAAAAAAAAAAAAAAATCTTTTGAAAAGAGGGGATTTAAAAAAATTAAGTTTAAGGCTTTATTTTTCTCATGCTTCCAGGAAAGCATCTCACTGGGAATGCAGTAGGTGAAATACCTGAGTCCACCAAGAGAGTAAATAAAGAAAATATTAGGAACTAGCAAAACCTGCGGCTTTGCTCTCGTAATTGTTCAAAAATGCCAAATGGTATTCGTGGGCCTATTTTTTTAGAGGAAATTTTACTGCCACAGATAATTCAAAAATTACTAATTAACCCACATTTTGAGTAAACTTCATTCTTATACTGCATTAGGCGAACATAAGACTTAAATGAATGAGAAGAGCTAAAATTAATTCAAAATTAATTGTAATTTAAAACGTATTTTGAAGGTTTCCTTTTCATTTCATTTGAAAGCTAGAAATTTTTAGAAACAGTTCTAAGCAAATATTTACATCTTAAAAGTAAGCATCATGCCAAATTCCAATATTCTAGTTAAGCAAATTTCTGTAATAATTATATCACAGAAATTGCAATTTTAAAACTTTTTTTGTTTCTGCACTAAAACACTTTTGTTTCTGTAATTTCTAAACTTTTAAAAGCTGATCGGATTATAAATTTGAATCTTTAACGTAACAGCCATGTAAAATTTCAAGTTTCTATCCCTAGCAATTTCAGATAAATCATAGTTTAGAACACTCTAAAAACGACATTTTCAAAACTGAGCAGAAAATACTCAAATCTAAGTATGTCGGATAGTCAAATTGGCTTCGAATCAAAATTACTCAAGTTTGAAAAATGTATATACTCATTTCTGAAAACATGCACACACTCAAGAATGAAACATTATGTTCTCATATTTAAGCATGTCTATGTTTCAAAAATGAGTATGAACTGACTTCTATGTGCTCATTTTTGAGTATTTCCATGTTTCAAAAATGAGTTTGAACTGATCTAATCATTTTTGAGTATGTCCATGTTTCAAAAATGAGTATGAACTGACCTCTGTGTGCTCAGTTTTGAATACGTCCATGTTTCAATATTCTGAGTATTTCTGGTATTTCAGAAGTGAAAGCATTGGGTCGTCATATTTGAAATAAAAAGTTTCATAACAAAATGAAAACATCGATTTACTCAGATTTGAAAGTGTCATTTAACCCAAATAAATCCCATTAAATCATAATGTAGAACCTTTATAAAACGTTTTCCGCTCATTTCAGTCTATTAAATTTCGAATTGTTTAGAAACTGGTCTCTTGATTTGCATTTTAAGAGTAACCACCATGCCAAATACAAAGCTTCTATACCAGCTATACCACATAAATTGCAATTTTAGAACGTTTTATTTTTTCTCCTACCCTTTTTAAAATTCACATTTTTTGTAAATTGTTCTGGATGATCATTCACGTGAGTAACAGCCATGCTAAATTTCAAGTTTATAGCTTTAACAGCTTCAAATAAACCATAATTTAAAACGTTTTTATTTTGTTTTTAGAACGCTTTTTGCGCTTTCACATTTTTAAATTTCAATTTTTTAAAAAACTCTTCTGTGCAACCAATTGCGTCTTAAAAGCAACAACCATATCAAACTTCAAATTTCTATTCTTAACAATTCTATAGAAATCTATCTCAACTTAGAACGTTTTTAGAACGCTTTTCGCACATTTCAGCCTTTTAAATTTCAATTTTTTAAAATTTGTTCTTAGAGAGCATTTACATTTTTTAAGTAAAAACCATTCCAAATTTCAAGTTTCTGGACCCTTCAGTATTACAAAAGTTTAAATTTTAGAACGTTTTTCGCTACCACACGCCTCTGGGATATTGACACCAATATGAAATATAGCCTATGTTAGAACAGGTACTGGCACCATCAATTTGCAACATTCCTTTTGAAATCGGTTCGGTAATTCCAAAGATTCAATAGAAATTGTAATTTAGTATGTTTTAGAATGCTTTTCTCTCATTTAAGCGATTTAAATTTGAATTTTTTTAAAAATTTGTTCTTAGAGAGGATTTACATTTTGTAAGTAACTACCATGCCAAATTTCAAGGTTCTAGCTCCTTCAGTTTAGCAAAAATAGTAATTTTAGAATGTTTTTAGCTCACAGACTATCAAAGCCTGAGAGCTTATGTGCCCGCCCGTTCTGTATGTATGTATGTATGTATGTATGTATGTATGTACGTATGTACGTACGTAACGCAATAACTCTTGACAGAAATAACCGTTTTGCTTCCAATTTTGTTTATAGATTCCTTGTGATAAGGTGCTTCCCTGATTAGTTTTGGGGATTGATTGTTTAACTATAAAGGGGGGAACGGGGGGGGGGGGGGGGGGCTAACCCCCCTTAATTAAGATAAATGGTTTTTTCAAGCAGAATTGTCCAATTTTCTTCAAATTTTGTATATAGGTTCATTGTGATAAGGTTCTTTCCTGATTAGTTTTGGGGGTTCATAGGTTAAGTAAAAAGGGGCTAACGGGGGGGGGGGGTATCCTCCCCCTTAATTTAGATAAATGAATTTTTCATGCAGAGTTATCCGATTTTCTTCCAATTTTTTTTATAGGTTCCTTGTGATAAGGCGCTTCCCTGATTAGTTTTGGGGATTGATTGGTTAACTATAAGGGGGGGGGACGGGGGGCTAACCCCCTTAATTTGGATAGATGGTTTTTTCATGCAGAATTATCCAATTTTCTTCAAATTTTGTATATAGGTTCATTGTGATAAGGTTCTTTCCTGATTAGTTTTGGGGGTTCATAGGTTAAGTATAAAGGGGGTAACGGGGGGGTTAATCCTCCCCCCTTATTTTAGATAAATGATTTTTTTCATGCAGAGTTATCCGATTTTCTTCAAACTTTCTATATGGGCTCATTGTGGTAAGGGGCTTCCCTGATTAGTTTAGGGGGTTCATTGGTGAAGTGTAAAGAAGGGAAACGGGGGCTACCCCCCCCCCCCCCTTAATTTTGATAATTGGGTTTTTCATGCAGAACTATCAAATTTACTCCAAATTTTGTATATAGGCTCATTGTGGTAAGGCACTTCCCTGATTAGTTTTGGGGTTCACTGGTAAAGTATAAAGGGGGGAACGGGGGGGACTAACCCCCCTTGATATAGATAAATGGGTTTTTTAAGCAGAATTATCCGATTTGCTACAAATTTTATATATATGTTCATTGTGATAAGGCGCTTCTCTGATTAGTTTTGGGGGTTCTTTGGTTAAGTATAAAGGGGGGACGGGGGGCTAACCCCCCTTAATTTAGATAAATGGATTTTTCATGCAGAATTATCAGATTTTGTATATAGGTTCATTGTGGTAAGGCGCTTCTCTGATTAGTTTTATGGGTTCATTGGTTAATTATAAGAAGGAGAAACGGGGGATGGTTCCCTCTCTTAATATATTGTCGATTTCTTCATTTTTCGAGGGCTTATTTCAAATTCTTTGAAATAAGAATATAATTTACAGTTAGTGTGAATAGCCTGTGAGCTCAATGCCGTCAGTTTAATTGGGCAGTTTTCTTTTATTTTTTATCTTATTGCGTATGTCATGTTTACAGATGCGAATTTTATTTTCGACAGAGCTGTAAATTCATCATGGAGATCTTTTTTTGCGAATTATTACCCCTATGGTTAACATTTCTATGACTCACGCTGAATGAATCTCTTTTGTGTATTTACTTTAATGGATTGGGATATTCGGCTGTAACCTAATTTTCACTGAAGTTATCCCAGAATCTATACATTTTTAGCTCACAGGCTATCAAAGCCTGAGAGCTTATGTGCCCGCCCGTTCTGTATGTATGTATGTACGTACGTAATGCGATAACTCTTGACAGAAATAACCGTTTTGCTTCCAATTTTGTTTATAGGTTCCTTGTGATAAGGCGCTTCCCTGATTAGTTTTGGGGATTGATTGTTTAACTATAAAGGGGGGAACGGGGGGGTTAATCCTCCCCCCTTATTTTAGATAAATTATTTTTTTCATGCAGAGTTATCCGATTTTCTTCAAATTTTGTATATAGGTTCATTGTGATAAGGTTCTTTCCTGATTAGTTTTGGGGGTTCATAGGTTAAGTATAAAGGGGGTAACGGGGGGTTAATCCTCCCCCCTTATTTTAGATAAATGATTTTTTTCATGCAGAGTTATCCGATTTTCTTCAAACTTTCTATATGGGCTCATTGTGGTAAGGGGCTTCCCTGATTAGTTTTGGGGGTTCATTGGTGAAGTGTAAAGGAGGGAAATTGGGCTCCCCCCCCCCTTAATTTTGATAAATGGGTTTTTCATGCAGAATTATCCAATTTACTCCAAATTTTGTATATAGGCTCATTGTGGTAAGGCACTTCCCTGATTAGTTTTAGGGGTACACTGGTAATGTATAAAGGGGGGAACGGGAGGGACTAACCCCCCTTGATATAGATAAATGGGTTTTTTAAGCAGAATTATCCGATTTTCTTCAAATTTTATATATATATGTTCATTGTGATAAGGCGCTTCTCTGATTAGTTTTGGGGGTTCTTTGGTTAAGTATAAAGGGGAGACGGGGGGCTAACACCCCCCCCCCCTTAATTTAGATAAATGGATTTTTCATGCAGAATTATCCGATTTTTTCAAATTTTGTATATAGGTTCATTGTGGTAAGGCGCTTCTCTGATTAGTTTTATGGGTTCATTGGTTAATTATAAGAAGGAGAAACGGGGGATGGTTCCCCCCTCTTAATATATTGTCGATTTCTTCATTTTTCGAGGGCTTATTTCAAATTCTTTGAAATAGGAATATAATTTACTGTTAGTGTGAATAGCTTGTGAGCTCAATGCCGTCAGTTTAACTGGGCAGTTTTCTTTTATTTACTCCTGCACCCTCTGGGATATTGACACTAATATGAAATATAGCGTATGTTAGAGCAGGTACCGGCACCATCAATTTGCAGCATTCCTTTTGAAATCAGTTCTGTAGTTCAAGAGATTCCATAAAAAATGTAATTTAGAATGTTTTTAGAACACTTTTCGCTCATTTCATCCCTTTAAATTGCGAATTTTTTTAGAATTTGTTCTTAGAGAGCATTTACATTTTGTAAGTAACTACCATGCCAAATTTCAAGTTTCTAGCTCCTTCAGTGTTGCTAAAATCGTAATTTTAGAAAGTTTTTCGCTCCTGCACCCCCTGGGGCTCCTTTCTAGCTCCTTCAGTATCGCAATAAAAAGAAAACTGCCCAGTTAAACTGAGAGCATTGAGCTCACAGGCTATTCACATTAATTGTATATTATGCTCTTATTTCAATGAATTTGAAATAAGCCCTTCAAAAAATAAAGAAATCGACAGTATATTAAGGGGGATCATCCTCCCGTCCCCCCTTATAATTAATCAATGAACCCCCAAAACTAATCAGGGAAGCACCTTGTTACAGTGAACATATATACAAAATTTTAAACAAATCAGATAATTTTGCATGAAAAACCCATTTATCTAAATTAAAGGGGGATTAGCCCCCCCCTCCCCCCCCCCGTATCCCTCTTTATACTTAACCAATGAACCCCCAAAACTAATCAGGGAAGCGCCTTACCACAATGAGCCTATATACAAAATTTGAAGAAAATTGGATAATTCTGCATGAAAAAGCCATTTATCTAAATTAAGGGGGGAGGATTAGCACCCCATTACTCCCTTTAAACTTAACCAAGGAACCCCCAAAACTAATCAGGAAATCGCCTTATCACAATGAACTTATATACAAAATTTGAAGAAAATCGGTTAATTTTGCATGAAAAACCCATTTACCTAAATTAACGGGGGTTAGCCTCCGTTCCCCCCCCTTTATACTTAACCAATGAACTCCGAAAACTAATCAGGAAAATGCCTTATCACAATGAACCACAAAACGAAATTTGAAGCAAAACGGTTATTTCTATCAAGAGTTATCGCGTTACGTACATACCGAATTTCACTATAAACAATGTGACAGTTCCATAGAAAAAAAGTTTGATTTTTTTTTTTTAGTTTTTTTAAATTAAGTATTGAAAACTTTTTCTAGTTCTTATATAAATATTTTTCCTTCTTATTGTATTTTCTTTTCTTTTTTTTTTATGGAAAATAATCATCTAGTTTCCTAAGTATATATGTCTTGTTCATTGTCCATTGTCATGAAAATATAACAAAAATTGTAGATAATTTTTGTTAATATTATGCCAAAGCTTTTGATTGAAATATTTTTATACAAAACTAGCTAATCCGCCCGGCGTTGCCCGGGCCCGAAATATTAATAATCTGTTCTATGCGAATATGACTGAAATCTGTAAGGCTATCGAAATCAAGTCGAATGAGGCAAACCCCGTCGTAATCGGGCTCATAAAACCCAAGATCGGAAAGCGCATCCTGGTGGTCGAAAGTGCAGCTAAAATATTTAAGGCTATAGATATCAAGTCGAATGAGCCTAACCCCGTCGTAATTGGGTCCATAGAACCAGATATACTCCTATAGTTCCACTTTCTACCGCCAGGGGGCGTAGTCTGTTCTGGAAGAGGCCTTTTCAGAACACTTGACCCAACCAAATTTCCTAGTAGAATTGAAATTTAACTACGGGTAAACATTACCAAAATAGCGGAAATCGTGAAACTTGGTGACGTAATCGATCGGTTTCTAAAGGGTTAATGTAGATATTTTTGAAAACCCAACCGTGCATTTTGAAGAAAATGAACGTGTCTATGATCTGGAGCCTACTGTTTGTCCGTACTTTCATTTCCCGAGTCGATGCTGATTTTTAAATCTGGACCAAAAAAAGGAAATTCGTGTGAGTGAGTTTTGGAAAGGATTTTTTTTCGGAGGGTTAAAATTAAATTTTTTCAAAACGGATACCAGATTTTAAAAAACAAAGGGATGTAGATTAGGCACGGTATTTTTAGTTTTTCGTATCTTGTTTATAAAAGCAAATTCGGATTTTTAAAGATAGGAGAAATAGTTAAAAAAGCAAAATTGACTTACGGTTAAAAACGTTTTCAAAAGGGTTAACGTGATTTATTTTTTAAACTAAAGGTTTCTGCCTAAACCCGAACGTAGATGTCTTTAGGTGTGTTTGCTTTTTGTTTGGTTATTTTAGAAAGCCGATGCCAGATTTAATATATAGCAGAAAATCGGAATTCGTAAAAGAGAGTCCTGTGCACGAATTATTTTTGAAGGGTTAATATTCGTATTTTTCAAAAACAAATACAGATGTCGAAAAAGGAATAAATGTAGATATTGTCTGGTATTTTTAGTTTTTCGTACCTGTTTCTGAATCGCCGATGCAAAATTTTAAAAATTGCCAAAATCGCAAAAATCGCAAAACGGCATACAGAAAATATACTTTTTCGAAGGGTTAATTTTTGTATTTTTTAAAACTAAAGGTGGCTTTGAAAAGGACAAAAACAGTTCTTTAATTTGGTGACCTTCCGTATCTTTTGTATTCCGGTAGATGCAAGGCTCGGAAAACGGGAGAAAATAAAAAACACGAATTCGATGCTTTTTGATTATTTTTTTTGAAAGGGTTAAATGTAAAATTTTTTCATACCAACCAGATCGTTAGAGACGTAAAAGTATGTTCTTTTAGAATATGTAGACGGTTTTTCCGTATTTTTAGCCGTTTGTCCATGGCGAATTTAGAAATACTTTAAACAAAAACGGAATGTCTTCTGCTTTCTTTCTTCTGTTCCGGAAGATATGGAAATTGGTTTCTGCGCATGTGCCAGCTCGCTTCAGAATAATGACTTTTTTATTTGTGATCTTTGATCAGTTTTTAATTGATAACTACTTTAATTTTCAAAATTTTAAAATTGTGAGGCTCAGGTATACCAGGAGAGAGTTTGGACTACCTAAATCTAAATTTACAGACTTCTAGGTGCGCCAAATTTTCCTAGCCATCGCCAACAGACACACACACAGACACACAGAGCGAAACTTTCTTTTATTAGTATAGATAAGTAACTTTTTTAAAACTATTTTTGGGCAGTAACAGTAAGTTTTATTTAATAATTATAAAGCATTTGGATTTAAAACTAATATATACAAATCCTTAACTTTCACTCCTGAAATAAAATATTTGATTGATGTTATTGAAATGAAATATTTGAAAACCAATAATATTATAGAACCATAGTCTGTCAGGAGAGGAGTTTGAACCCACACTCCCTTTTGAGAGCCAGAGCTTAAATCTGGCACCTCAGACCACTTGTCTATCCTAACATGACTTCATTCAACCTCTCTCTAAAATGGAAGAAGTTGCAAAGTTAATTTATTGTATTTGCAGGTTTGCCGATTTTGGTCTTAAAAAAAGCTTTGAGTTTTAATAATATAGATGCTCAATAACCATATGTAATTAAAGTCTTTGTTTGGAGATAATGAGTTCTATAATGTGGTAATATTTTCTGTATTTTACTTTTATGAATTTTTGGTTTTTGCAAGCCATTATCAGAAATTTGATGATTTACCATAATTTTACTAATATTAGTTTATTCAAAATATTTTCCAAGAATGCAGGTATCCATACAGATTTACAGAATACAGACTTTTGGTACTGGATATTATGTAGATTTGTATACATAACATTACTAAAAAAACCCATCAGAAATTGAACTCAAAAGATTAATTATTTAAGGAAACTTAAGTTTTCCTGAAGTTCAATTATAAATAAATAGTATTTAATTAGGTTATTTAAATGTTTTTGTAAAAAAATAAAACTTGTGTATGTTAAATGTTTAAAACTGCATTGTTAATTCTTCGAAGGGTGTTAGGATATTTTTTTATCTCATCTAATTTTAATCAAGATGTGTACTGGAATCAAACATGCTGTGATTATTGAAAATGACTAATTATAAAATATTTTTGTTTGTTTATCTAATCAAATTTTATATCCCCTTTTTTCTCAGATTTGATTTTTTCCCCTCTAGACAACACATCTTTTTTAAATTTCATTACAGTTTCATCCCTAAATGTATAAATGTTTCTGACATTTCTATTCAAATGCCATATATTGAGCAGCTTATTTTATTTGTATTTTAATATAAACAAAATATATCTTTCTGTAAAAGTTGGCATTTCTGATAAGCATTTTTTTTTTCATGGTATTAATTTTTTAAAAAGCGATTTAAAACATATCTTTGAAAATGTAGTATCAAAAGTAGTTTTACTTTTATAAGAAAGTGAAAATAACTTTTCAATTCTTTGGAACTTGAATGAGAAATATCTAAAAATTTTATGTATGTAGCTGAGATTTTGTGATTGTGTCAGAAAGTAGTGGGTTTAAATTACTGAAAATTTGTAAACTCGTTTCATGACAAGAAGTACGTGTACTACAGGAAGGTACATTTCTGTGTAGTTTTGATTTTGTTCTGTGATGTCGTTAGGTCTGCAACAGTGTTTTGTATATTGGAAAAAAATTATTTGAATTATTTTGTGAATTTGCAAATAATTTACAATTTGAACACATTATGATTTTTTATTTGTTTAAATATATTAAGAATATATATATATACATATAAAATTATTTTTCATGAAGACAAAGTGCTAAAGCACTGTTTTTTTACACTTTGAAAATACTTTTTCAAGTGTGGTTTTTATTTATACAGACGTCTTAACTTTTTACACCTGTGATAGGCATTAAAGCAAATTTTTCTTGTTGAGTTTTTTAACCACAGATTTTCTCTATACATTTTTGCTTTCTAGTGGTCATATTCATATAAATGCAATTAAATCCAAAGTAAAGCACACAATTTTTGAATGGCCATTAAGTTAAAGAGATTTGTATTTTTGTAATGACTTTGATGGTTTTAGAAATTATGCCTGTCAAATAAATGTTAAAAACTGTCATTTATACTATGCAAAACACTGATAGTGCTTAAAGTATTATTAAAATTTTATTTTATCATTACAGTTCAGATTTTGTTATGTATTTATGATATTTCGATTGAATGACGAGGCATAGTTAAAAAACAAACACTTTGCCAAAATCCATCGAATCGACTAACTGTTACCAAAAACCTGGAATACAAAAAAGAGCATGTTGTTTTGTTCACAGATGAAAATAAGATATAACAGATTTCATATATAATTTATTGTATATGAATTGATGAATTTATTATATATGATTTAAATATTCATGTTTACAACTTTAAGTACAAATTTCTAGCATTTATAAAGAAAGCATACATTTTAATGTGCTTGCATCATTCTTATTTTTGTTGTCTTTTGCCAAAAGCATTAACTTTTGTTCTGTCGGGTTGGGAAATTTAAATGTTATACGTTTAAGAAGTAGATTGTTCAGTTTGTTTTTGTTTTCAAATTTATCTCAAATGAACAAAATCATTTGGCCTCAGAGTAATTTTTTGTTCCTGTTTGTTTGTTTTTAAATCCCTGTTTGCTGTATTCCCTAGATGTTATGAAAAAGTTAAAATCACTTATGAGCTTAATTTAATTATAAGAAAAATTTCAAAGATTTTCCTGAAAGGTAAAAATGCTGTTGATAATCAAGAATTAAAAATATTACATTTAATTATAATTTTTGTTGGCAATTTTAATTATTCTGATTTCTCTAAAAGTTAAAATAAATAATTAGTTTTTGAATGAATGTTCTTTCTAAACATAACAGAATTTTAAATTTATTGTTTGTGGATGAAATGGTGTTTTCAATTTCATTTTTAATCACTTCTGACCAGTCATAGTCTTCTATGCTGTGGCATTCTCTTTAGTTGTAGCATTGAGACTATCATCTGAGTGGGTGTTTATATTCTGTGCTTAAATTTTGAGCTTGATCTTGGTTCTCTTTTTATGATGCATAATAATTAATTTTTTTATGATATCTAATATTATAATAGGATCTATTTACAATATTAAGATTGAAACATTTTTGTCATAATAATTTTATAACTTTGTATCAAAATATTTTATGCCTATCTAATAACCAATATTTGATAAATTTAATGTATTTATGTGTATTTTTAAATAATTTTTCAGATTGAAAAGTCCCTTACAGAATTGAAAAGTAGTATTGATACATATAGTAGTACATCTGTCCTAAAAGTGTTGGCATTACATCTAACGCAAAATGCAGATGATAGTACTTCTGAAGAAACCAGTTCAAAAATTAATAATGATGATCAATCAGAACTATGAAACCAAAAGAAACTATAGACTTGTTTGTTGTGTACAATATTGTTATCCTTTAGGGAGCAAGTATTTAATTATTGGCAACGGTTGCATCAACCAGTCAATGCTGTTATTGTATATTGATAGACTATTTATATAAGAAATACGATTGGCTCATAATATTTACAGTTGTATATCTTTTGTTTTAAGAATGTTTGTTGTAAAGTATAAACTCTGTTGTACCACTACTGAAGAATTAAATGTGAATATAGCAATAGAATTTTACTATAGCTAAATTTGAAATAGTAAGTTAATTATTAGTTTTTAATGCATTTGTTACTTATTTAATTTATTTGCTTGTTTGTAATATTATATTAAACTCTTAGAGAAAATGGAAGAATAATAACATAAGAAAGAAAGTTCCTGTAAAAAAATACTTGTAAGGTGCAGTAGAATTTCATTTATATATTTTCTAATAATCAGAGAAAGTAACTATGGTTGCTCTGTATGAAATATTTATATTTTAGATGTGTCTTATATATTGTCTAAATTAATTTTAAGTTCAATAATAAGTAAATGTATTTTAAAATAAAAAATATAATACAACTGATCAGGAGTAGTAACCCAGATTTTCGAGTTTTTCTGTAGACCCTCCCGGATTTATAAGATTACATTTAGTAGAAAAAAAGGACTCAAAAATCAAAACTGAAAATATGCTTACAAAAGTTTTACCAAATATTAGCAATAGACATTTTACTTATATCAATCCCTGCACAGAGCCTGATCGTAGTAAAACTGGCAAGCCCTCTGAACTGCATCAAATTGGAAGCAGTTGTGTTTTCTATTCACAGAACACAAATCAATCTTTTGAAAATGCAATCTTTTAAAATGAGAACAGATTTCTCAATCTCCCCCCCCCCTCCCCCTCTAGTGTTCTGATTCTGCATAGCCCAAATTTTTTGCCTGCTCATCTCGCATGGTGACACTTTTGCCGAATGCTGCGTTTGGTACATACCCAGTGTCAATGAGCACATCTTCTTTTTGATAGCTTCATCCAGATCCCTCTTCTTTAGGCTCACTCTTCCATAACGGAATGGCTTAGGAAACAGTACAGGCTTCTTGATAGAGCAGGAGAATTCATGAATCTCGCACTTAAAAAAAAAAAAAAAAATCAGTGCAGAATTTACTCCTGCTGAAAGCTTTAAAATGAATTTCATTTTGAGTGCTTTTCTTATCTGCATAATCATCTAGAGACATGGACTGCTAAAAATTATTTTATTTACATACATAAATAGTAAATATAAGAAAAAAATCCCCATAAAATACTGCAGCTGGTTCATGCAATAAACTCACAGAAGAAAGCATTTACAAAATAAATCCAAAATGATAAACTATAAATGCTAACTTTCAAATGCTCTGAAGATTATTATGTAATACATAATAAATATCTTTCCTGGTGTTGTATTCCATATCCAGAATGGTGTTCGAGGGGGGGGGGGGGGGAAGTAGTTTACACAGGTTTTGCATTTATGCGCTATTAAAATGGTGTACGGTGAGTCTTGAGTACCTGGGAAAAATCAAAATATTTCGTCTCTTGGTAATGGTTACTAGATATTTTTATATTACAATTTTTAATGCAAGAATTCTTTTTAACACCTCTTAAAATTTTATGCATGGTGCAATCGCCTTTTCTGAACCTCTGTACTTTATACCACTGTGAGCTATAGCAGGTTTTTTAAGTACATTCTTTAGAGAGGGACATAACTTTGGGTCCTGCACACCCCAAAAATCTGAAGAAAGAAATTTTTTTTTTTTTTTTCAATTTCAATACACAAAAATTCTATAATTTCAGCATTATTTTAGGACCTGCAGGAAAAAATTGAGGGAAAGGGAAAAAACAAGGCAATATTTTTCTATTTCTTGTTCCATGTCCTCTAGAGAGAGGAAAAAAGGAAAGTATGAAAAAATTACTTTTTTTGAGTCTGGCAGATTAAAAAAAAAAGTGGCATAAATTTTACAATTTCAGTGTTACTTAAGACCAGACAAGTCTGAAAAATACAAGTGTGTGTGTGTGTGGGGGGGGGGGGGGGGGGTGTATGTAAATTTTACAATTTCTACCTCATTTCAGATCCCATGAACTTGAAAAATATATATACAATTTTGGCAATACTTCAGCTCTGGCAGACCTGGAAAATCCAACATAGAGAAAGAAAAGAAAAGCAGAAATTTACAATTTCTGTGCTACTTCAAATGCCTCAGATGCAAAATTATCTGAGGGAAAAATGATGTGTAAATTTACAATTTCAGTGTTATTTTGGGCCCCACAGATTCGGGAGGAAAAAAGGTTCATTTTTGACGTTATTTTAGATTGCACAGATCTTCAAAATCTGGGGGAAAGAAGGCAAAAAAAATTTGCTATTTTCACATTATTTCAGGTTTTGCATACTTGAAAAATAAATTAAAAATTTTACAACTTTGGTATTACTACAGGTCTTGCAGATCCAAAAATTCCATGAAGAAGAAAGCAGAAATTTACAATTTCTGTGTTACTTTGGGTCTAACAAATCTAAAAAATCTAAGGGGAAGAAATGGGTAAATTTGCAATTTTGAGGTTTGTTTCGAGTCTCCCAGACCTGAAAAATCTGAGTGAAAGGAAGAAAGAAAGAAAGAAAAAAAAAATGAAATCATTTGATAAAATCATTTGATTGTCATGTATATATAGTTCAGGGCCATTTATCCAGAATGGTTGAAGGTCAGATGTATTCCAGATAACTGTTTTTAAGGGATAATTGGTTGGGCATCAAAGCAACATCCATTTGATCCAATTTATAGAATATATGTGGATGTGGCATTGTTTATTTCAAATTAACTATCTACTCAGATTAAAAATCAAAGATTAATCAGAGTTTAAAAGAAAGCAATATATAGGAATCCCTTGGAAACAAAAATTCCCCTGCATAAAAATGAAAATGTCCAATATATATCTAAATAAATATACTGGCATTTCAAATCCTATATGTTGGTATCAAGTTATACCATTCATTTTGTAATGTTTCAAACAATGCACATGTCAAACTGGCAATATATGGCACTTTTTTACTGAAATGAGTCAATTGGAAATATCATTCTGGAAAATTAGTTTTCTGATTTGCAGATAAATGGCTCCATACTATAGTTTGTATTAAATCTGATAAGGGCCCTAAACTCATAATTTGTGTTTGTTTCATGAATATACTTGGAATAAATTTCCTTACTGATTAAAGAAGTTGAACCTTAAATATTTAGCAAGACCATTTTCACCCTCTTTTGATGAAGCCATTAAATTTTCTGTGGAATTCAAATTATGGTTTCTTACATTACAGACAATAGCAGTAATTATGGTATTCTTATGTTGCTTCAGTAACATGTGATTGCAGTATAAGTTGTGATGTAAATTGATATCAGCATTTTGCTTCGATAATTTTCAAGAACTTTCATTTTGTTTAACTATCACCTCTGACTGATGAACAAATTTATTAAAATGAATTTCTTTTGATTTTGTTAATTGGAATTTTATTAGGACAATCAAAATTATGTCATAAATTTCATTGCTTTTTTAGTTCTGAAAGATGTTTTTTTTAAAAACTGTTTTGGAATGTGTTATTAGTTTTAGCTTTGTAGAATTTTATTGGAATCACTTTGAAAATTTCATTATTCAGTAATAGAAATTTTCGCTATTTTAATTTTTCTTTTCATTGAAAGAAAAGAAGGGAGTAAAAACTGTTACTGTATAAAACAGTAAATTTTAGCTGAATGATTTTATTTTCCTTTCTACTTTTTTGTTTCATCAACAATTTCATGTGTGACATTAGAAGTATTACTGTTATACATCATTATTTAAATAAATGAACTTTAATATGTCTTCAAGTATTTTAGATTATTTTAGAAGCCATTTTCTCATATGATTAAAAAGTTTATTCACCAATGTCATTGCACTAAAAGTTACATGTTTGTATTTGTAAAATATTGATATTAGATTAGACAAAAAACATTTAATTGAAAATTAAACTAATCTATTTTTTTTTATATATATATATATATCTTGTATTTAAATGCTCAAGTAAAAGTTAACTTATTAATATCTTTAACTTATTAATATCTTAGTATGCCCACTAAAGTTCCTTGCCACCCTCTTAACTTCGGAATGGCTGCTGCTATATTCAAAAAAGTGGTGTCTAGGTATAGTAAAGTAGCCATGCGCTACTGAATGAAACTGCCTACGGCGCCACCTGGTGGAAAACTGCAAAGTTAGCATTCCTATCTCGAAAACAGAAAGAGATAGGAAAAAAAAAGTTATTTACAAAGTTGTAGAGCATCATCGATTTAGTACGAAAAGACACATTGTGGACATTAATGCGAAGAATAGAACCGTCAAAACACACATTTGATTTTACGTGATTTCCTACACTGTGATGTCATGAAACTTAAACAGAAGGAGAAATGATTATCTTTCGGACAAAACACGACACTGCAATGTTACACAGTGGTATCGCTTGTGATTCCCAATCAAAACGACACATTACGGATACTTGTGCCGATGTGTCACCCTCTATGCTCCAACGTGTGCAACATGAAATTCAAACAAGGATCCAAATGTGCATTGTAGCTGATGGTGAGAAGTTTGAACACCTCAAATAAAGGGATGTTGTTTCAACTAGTTTTTTTTTTCTTTTGAAGATCGTTTTATCACGTCACAGTGTAGGAAATCACAAAAATGCAAATGCACGTTTTAACCGTTCTATTCTTCACATTAATATCCACAAGGTGTCTTTTCGTACTAAATAGATGTTGCTCTACAACTTTGTAAATCACTTTTTTTCCCTATCTCTTTCCGTTTTCGTGATAGGAATGCTAACTCCACAGTTTTTCACCAGGTGGCGCCATAGGCGATTTCATTCAGCAGTGCATCGCTACTTTACTATACCTAGACACCACTTTTATGAATATAGCAGCAGCCGTTCCAAAGTCAAGAGGGTGACAATGGACTTTAGTGGGCATACTGTATATTAAATCTTTTTAGTGCAGTTTTTCTGCAAAAATTTCCTGATAATTTATGTAACTTGCAGTTTATCTCTGACAATTAGAAAACTTGGCTTAAGAAACAGCATTTTTAATGGAAATTCATTAAGTAGTAATGTGAACACATTTTCAAATTTATTCTGGAAACTCTCTTCCTTCTAAAAACAGGTGCTTACTGAACACGTTGAATAAAATCAGTATGACAAGGAGAAAAAAAAGATTATAGAAAGTTTGTTTAATCAGCTAGCAGAAAGGAAACTAAATTTTAAAAGGTTAAAATTTGTAAAACATATTTCTTTTTTTTTTTTTTTTTTTTCATTCCCAAGCGTTTTACTGTTCAGATGTTTTATTCCACAGCTCCTTATTATTGCTTTTTATGGATTTTGATTTTATATGAGATATTCAGCTTCAAATAGTGAACATACAGTAGCCCCTCATTATAGCACACTTGTTGGGAGACGACACAAAAATGCGATATAACCAAGGACTTTAGGGGAAATTAAGAACGATGATAACTTACAAGTAAATGTTTTTCATTTATCTCCAAATGTTAGTTTATATGCATATTATAATTCTTTTAATAAAATACACAATACAGAATGACAATTATTGTTGTTCATATGTAGATATTTAAAAAGTGCATAAATGCTATTAGAGCTTATTTTTTTCGTTTTGGAAGATACTGAAAAAGAGCAATTTATATGAATGAGCAATTTAACTACGGGCTACTGTATTTTGGTTTTTATTACTATCTTCACAAATATAATTTCAATAGTAACAGCAAAGCTTGTATCTTTATTTTTGAACTGGCTAGACAAGAATATATCAGGGCTGAAAATCTACTGCAGATCCATGATTATATGCCTCAAAGTGTCCCTCAGGTTTGAAAAAGTGCAGGGTGCTGCTTGTAAGAAAGGGGTACTTTTTACTTTCTTAAGGGCATTTTTTTCTTTTAAAGGCACTCTTTTGATATTTACAGGCACTTTTAACACCAATTAAGATTTCTCCCCCCTTTAAATTTGGTGTTATTTAGCAATTTTAAATTTAAATATCACAGACAATTTTTTTTCCATTATTGCCATAGTAAATATATATAAAAGATTTATAAATGAAGTTCTGCTGCATGTTTTAATGTGTATATATGTATATCAATTAATTACTTTGAAAGTATTTAAAAAGTACTTTATAAATATCAGCTATGTTTTTACTTATTGTGCAATGTTCTGCATTGTTTTATATTTATTTTTTATTGTATTATTCTTAAACATACGTACTCTTTGATGAATCTTCATTTTCAAATGATGAAAATTGTAACAGTAATGTTTGGGTATTTATTTCATTCTTCTAATTTTTACAGAAATTTTTTGTTTCTTTAAATAAATATATATAACAGCATATTCATGACATTTTTCTACAATTCATCTTTTTTTCCCCTTTTGTCTATTATAATTAAAAATATATATTTAATATTTGTTACAATAAAAATAATCATTATAATTAAAAAAAATAAATAAAAAAATCGGAGTTTTGTAAATCTTTTGGAAATGTCTTTTTATTTATTATGTATGGATTTATTTGATAAGGGAAAAAAGTTTAACGCATATAAATAAACATAAGTATACATACTTATAATGTAATTTATGTAGGAACTTATAAGAATATAGTGTATTCATCATATTGATGTATATTTATTCCTTGAAATCTTAAAATTTAGAAATGTTTTGAATTTCTGAAATGATTTCATTAGCCTTTGATTATCATTAAAATATATGCAAAATATTTTTAGTAATAATAGATTTATGCAAATATGTACTATATGTTCAAAATAATATGATATGTACAAAATATATTTTGTATGTTATTACTGTTTCTTACTACTATTAGTACTACAGTTGGAAACCATCAAATCTGTTCTGCTTAGGACCTGACATTTGTGTCACTTATAAATTGAAAACAATTTACTTATTTTGTTGAAATAGTCATATGAAGGGTATGTGTAAATTATGCAAATTTGTTAAAGTGATATAAATAGACATTTTCATCAAATTAATGTAAGAATTTAATGATATAAATTTTAATCTAGTAAAAAGATTTTGGTTTTAGTCTGCTATGTCCTTCCATGTCTATATTAAAATTTTGACAACATTGATATAATGGTTGGTCATTTCAAACATTTAAATTTTTCAATAAGTTACTCTTATTGCATTTTGTATATAGTTGTCATTTCTTGTTCCAAAACACAATTTTAAATTTCTAATAATTTTAGGTATGGATTTCTTAATTCTGATCATTTAATTTTTTTTTTTTTATCTGAAATATTATATATTTTTTAAAAGTGTAACTGTAAATTTAACTGCTTATATTTGTAACAGTTGTTTGTGAATTTCAATCTTTATATCTTAAAATGTTTGTTTGTATTCCAAAATATTGTGGGGATTTTAGGGCAGTGCAGATTTGAAGTCATCTACTGTACTACTATTATTATTTTATTTATATTGTTGAGAGAGAGACATGAGAGATGGTAAATTTGACTTAATAGATTTATTTAGATTATAGTTTGAAATAGTGAATTAATTATTGCAGGCATGTGATTACATGTATTTGTTGATACTTGCTGTGTTTAATGATTAAGATCCATCCCTCTAAATTCTAATAATCATTTTTTGAAATGGCAATGTTTCTATTTTTATACATATTTTTAATATTAATATATTTAATGCACCAAATCCAAAAATAATGTGTGTAATTTTAAAATATATGGTTTACTTTTAGGATATTAATTTTAATGTGACATACATATGTTTACGAATATATTTATTTGACAGATTGGTAAGTATATTTCAACTAAACCAATTTCAATATCACAAAGTAGCTGGGCTTTCCCTATATATATCATTGTGTAATATGAAAATAAACTTTGAAAAGATGGGCAAAGCTTGGTTCTACGATAATCATATAGGCTATAGGCAGGTTAAACTTTCATGGAACAATTGGACAGATTGGTGAAGCCCAGTTCTATGCTGGCCAAAAATAAATAAATAAATAAAATAGATAAATAAAATAATCACTTTTTTGATAAAAAAACAAACAAACAAACAAAAAAACACTTTAAAAAAGATTATCTTGTTTTAAAATAGATTCATAATAAATGCACAAAAATATAATACTTTCTCTAATAGTCAACTAATAAACTCTTTTCTGTATTAAAAAACTATATTCTCTTTTATTTTTTATATTAAACTTATCACAGCTTATAGACTACACAAAAATATTTTTCTCTAAGTTCTAAAAATGCAATTTGAATGTTTATTCTGCAAAGCCTGAGAAAATACATACTAAAAATAAAGGTAGATAGCAGTTCACTTGCAACTTGCATGGTTTGGCAGCTCCGACCGAAAAATAATAAATGAATCATATTTGATAAAAAAAAATAACAATAATCTTATTTTAAAATAGATTCATGATAACTTTCTCTACTAGTCTCTTTTTTCTATTACAAAACTATTGTCTCCCTCTCCCCCATTTTTTTTAGTACTAAAAATATCATAATTACAGTATATATATATATATAAAATCGCTCTAAGTTTTAAAAATGAAATTTCGATATTCATTCTGCAAATCCTGAGAAAATACATATTGAAAATAAATATAGATAGCAGCACACTCTCAGCATTTGCAAAAAAAATGACATTTTAATTTCTGATAAAAACGTAAATAATCAAAAAAGACGTTTTTTCCCACTTTCTTTAAATAAAAAATACACAAGGGGTGCATCTTTAATTCATTTGGAATAATCCAGTATAAATTGCAAAACACAAAGAAAAAAAAATTAATTTCCTGTGAAGAGAAAAAAAAAAAAAGCAATGACTTATAATTCCCCTTCCCCGAGACTGTAAAAATATATCAGAGTTCACAGGATGGTGAATGAATTGATTGGTTTATAATCAAATGACACCCCATATGTTCTTAAATGGAAAAGTGATAAGTTTCACACTTTTGACTGCTTTTTGTATTATTAACCATGGTTTTTTGGAATTATAAATTAATCTTTGAATCACAGAGGAATAAATCAGTTGTATTTACTTTGATGGAATAAGATATTGGGTGATCAGCTGAATTTCAACTAAAGATATCTTAAAATACAGTCGAGCCCGTTTATAGCGAGTCTGCATTTAACGAGGAAAATTGAGTCTTTTGCTTGGTATAATGTTTATAAATGTATTGAAATATACTCTTTTAGCGAGCAAATTTTTGTACTTTCCTCGGATTTAACAAGGGAAATAATTATGGAAGCATGAATTAATTAAGGCAATAATGATGATAAAAAAAAAAAAAAAAAAGAAAGAAAACACAGTTTCTCTAGAATTTCCCTAGTACTCTTGTGAAGAAAAACTTCTTTTTTTTACCACCTAACTCAACGTCAGTGTTACAGCCTCTCAACCAAGGTGTTATTCACAGCTTCAAATGCTCTTATAGAAAGCAATTCATTTTCATGATGTTAGAGAGAAATGAAAAAGATCAGAAAGTTAAAATTTCTGTTCTTGACGCTATACACCTCATGACAGATGCTTGGGGAAGTGTGACTCAATCATGTATCCAAAACTGTTACAGGAAAACTGGATGGATTGACAGAAGTGAAGATGACTTCGAAGATGAAGATAACTTGCCACTCTCAGTCTGGTTCCAACAAAATAACATTCAGCAGTTTACTCATCTTTATAACGATTATGTTTTAATCACCGATGAGTACAATAACATTGATGACGATGTCTTAACGCCGGGCATACCCTCTACTGAGGATATGATCGTGGTAGTGGTAAAAGTCCAGAAACAGGCAAATGCAAGTGATAATGACTTGGAAGAAGAAACTGTTCTTAAAACGCCGACACGTGACTGTGCTGCAGAGTCATTACAAAATCTTGAACTGTGTTTGAAGCAGTGAAAAATACTGACGATGCGACAATTAGCGCATTTATTGCTTTACGGCGAAAATTAAATGAAACAAAATTTTGTAAACTCAAACAATCAACTTTGGATGAATATTTTTCCACTTCTCAAAAAAGATAATCAAGCAGCAATTCCAGTAAGTTTCTTTCTTTTTATTTTTTTTTATTTTTAATGTACGTATTAGTTATTAACTTGGATTCGGATTTAGTGAGCGACCGGATTTAATGAGCATTTTTCTGTGTCCCGAGCTCCTCGTTAAATACGGGTCCTACTGTATATATATTTGAATATAACTCATCTCTCAAAAATAATTTTTTTTCACAATCTTTCAAAAATTAATAATAATTTTATGCAGTTTTTCCCCAAAAATAATTTTGAGAAAAAATGGCTGGCTGACTGTGATGGGATACCTCTATTCGTTTCAGATAGTCACATGATATGTGCTTTTATAATATGACAATGAAATTAGGAGTTTAGTCTGTTATCCTCGCTTCTTTTTTCATTTTCTTTCCATTCCTCCTTTTTCTAGGAAAAGATATGAAATGTAGAAATTAATTTTGTCTCTAAAATTTTAAATGTATTCATTTGCATTAGTAATTATTTTTTAAACTGAATTTAAATGCAGTTTGTATTTATTTAGGTTTTACTGTGCCTCAGTACTTGAATATTTTTATTCAGAGTTTGTATGGTCCCAAGAAGCCTCTATTTTTTCAAAAAATAAATTTCGATCATTCGAAACCATTATTTTCATGCAAAATCTTTAAGAATGCATAGGAAGTCCTCAATTTTTTTTTACATCTGTTTCTCAAAAGAAACCTTCATCATAGTTTACATGTTCTTCTTTTTTACTTTTAATGATATATGCTGCATATTTGTATTTACTATAGTTTGTAAAGCTAAATTTTAAAAGATGTACAACTCATAGTTTCACTGCTAGAAAATTAGTTTATTTGTATTATAAAGCAAAATATGTCAGTGAGTAACACTGACATCATATCGATGGTGGCAATCAATTTCATTTTTATCGCAAAATTATTAACTTCTAAACATTGCACAATTTAAATTTTTACACCATTGAATAGAAAAAACTAAATGTACTTTCAGATGCCATTTGTTTGAAAACTATCTCAATTTACTGAGATTTTATGATTTATAAAATAATTTTCAAGCATGATTTTTTAAATCCACCAATTTTAACTAACATGATTTCAAAAGATTAACATTGTTTGCATTTGGACCAATGCAAATAGTTCAGCATTTGTTTCTGGCTAATATTCCATAACAAAATTACAGCTTCATTAAAAATAAATTGATAAAATTGAAGTTTAACAAGTGTATAATCAAACTATGTGCAAGACTGAAATAAAAAGTTGCTAAAAATAGTGAAATCTTTGGTGATTTCTTTGGCTATTAACTGTTGGTAAGCAGCTAATATGAATATTATTATTATTATTATGTTAATATTAGTAAATTTAAAACTTTATTATTTGAATGCATAATGAATATTTTTCATATAAAAATTCTTTTTGGTATAATTGGTGGTCAATCTAAAAAAATATATTAAATATAAAAAATCTATTTGTGTTCAATTAAAATTATTTTCACCCACAAGTACATGTACACCGGGTAGTATGTTCTGTAACCCGGGAAGGGCCTCCTGGTTGTGATAAATAAACAAATATGTGAAAAGTGGGGAAAATTTATATGGGGCATTCATAATTTTGAAATTACTGAGTAAATGAGAGTAGCAGCTGACTGTACACTTTTTAAATATGTGCAGTACTTAGAATAATAGAAATCTCCTCCAAAGACTGAAAATCAATTGTAAAAAGGAGCTCTAATAAGAAAAATTAACTTTATTTTTTTCTCATTATGTGTTATTTCATTTGTTTTTCTCAATTTAACAAACAATAAATATTTTGTTATTCAGTATTTTCAAATACGTAAAATTTTTTCTAGTTCATCTAACAAATTTGGATCAAAGCATTCTATTTTAGACACTCATAGTTTGCTTCCTTGATGTTTTTTAAATGTATGCATATATTTTTAAAATTAGGTAGGAAAAATGATACTAAATAAACATTTGAATAATTTTATGTCATATTTTATGTTCTTTTGTGTGTGTTTGATTATGTTAGTGTATGTATAATAGCATAGCCACATTTGAAATCTAAAGTTATCTTATATTTCCAATGCATCTAATAAAAATTAGTGAATACAAAGTCTTAAAGAAATAAAAAATATATATATATTATGTAATCCAGTTTTTTAAATGTAATTAAATTTAAAAGTTTATATTAAATTAAATTTTAATTTTTAATTTAATTAATTTTTATGCATTCTTGGAGAATACAAATGACAATGTTTTTACAGAAATGTGCAAGTTTTAAAATTGAGGTTGTTTAAAAATTGTAAAAACTGTGATTTTATTGAAAAGACTTGTTAAATAGTTATAATTTTTGTTTGAATTGTATGAATAAAATTATCTTTAAAAAGCTATAAGTGAAGCTATCTCTAATGTTAATGATTTTAATTTATGTAAAACTAAAAACAATTATTTTGCTAAGTGCTTAAATAAATCAGTAATCTTTTGTGCTTTTATTATGTTAAAAGGATTTTCTTTTGCCTCTTAAATGTTATTTTATAACATACAGTTTAATTGATATTATTCTAAAATTTCTTGGAAAAATAATTATTTTTTTTTTTTTATATAGCTCTTGATCTCAGTTTTACATGATTTAAAATCCTGTATTATTATCTATTAAAATATAAATATATATATATATATATATGATATTTCTACAAATATATATATATATATATATATATATATATATATATCTTTTTTCATCCTCTTAATAATACCATTAAATGATAAAAATATTTAATGAGAGAAATGAAAAGTTATAAAAGAAAATATTGGTATAACAATAAGAATATAATATTTTATTGAATAATTTAAAGAATACAACCATGAAGTTAATAAGTTTTCATAAAGCATGTGTTTGCCAACTTTTTGACACTGTTTCAATAAGAAGCACTCATTGAACTAGTTGTTTGTGTAAAAGCTTATGAAACATTCTATTATTATAAAAACAATACCCAATGGTTATGATAGGGAGAAAAGGATAAAATTTTACCAGTCTCCTTATGGAAATATTCTAAAGTTTTTCAAATTAAAATTATTTTGAAAATTATTTATTTATTTGGTCTTTGTTTCATCTGTTGCTATTATCGAAATCATCATTGAAAATGTTTTTATTTCATAACATTAAATGTAATATGTAAATCCACTCTTTATTACTTTGGATAAATTATGTAAAAAGATCATTGTAACCTTATGTAAATCTAAGCTAAATGTACCTGAAATCAATAACAATTTACAGATGAAAATTATTCAGATCCTTCTTTTCATTATTGATATGTATGTAAATCATGTCATTTGTGATATTTATAAAAGCAGTGTTTCCCTTTCACAAAGTTTGTTTTTCTTGTGGTCAGTAAGTATTGATTTATCATAGTTTGGAAACTTTTTCAAGTCAGAATGTCCAATTTGCTGCAAGAAAATATAAAGGAAAAAATAAAATACAGTAAATTCTATCTAAGGCGGAATCAATCGGGACCAAGAAAATTTTCTGTCATAGACAATATTCTGGCTTATGTAAAAAAAAAAGTGTTTAAGGTTGCATGATTGAAGTAAAAACTTCTTTGGTGATGATCATAATCAATTTATAATAATATATATATATTAATTATATGAATGGTTATTATAATGATATTACTTGGACGAATCATGAACAAGGCCTGAATTAATATTATATATACACATTTATATATCCAATAGCAGAAACAGTGCAGCACATCAGCTTCAGCAGTTACTGCAGATTATTTTAGACCTTGCAGATTAATCTAACAACTTTAAAAAAAAATTGCTAAAATTTTCTTTAAGTTTCTAGATTTCTATTTTTTGTTTTGTTTTGTTATATTTTCATTAAATGCAAATTTTGCTAGTTTTGTGGGTTGCTATTATTCTTTGACAGTAGGTTTGGTTTTAAATTTTTGGGGCACCAAAGTTTGGTTTTAGTGAGATCTTAAAAACCTTCCTGATTCTGCCTTATGGAGTATAAATTAATGTTACTTTCTATGGATTCGCCGGAACTTAAAAGTCTGTTTACATATTATTTCACATATATTTTTGTCTTACACAGAATCTGCCTTAGACAGAGCTAACTGTATTATAATGTATAAATAAGTTTGTTTATATGGTAGTTAATGTCCAATTAAAAAAATTAGCTGTTGACTTATTAATTAGAAATAGGTTATTTAAAAAGAAATCACCATTTTAAGCTTTTGAGTGCTCCAAACCCAATATTTTTAAATCCTGAGTTATTTCAGCTGTTATTCTTTGATGATACTATTTATAATGTGCAAAACAAATGATAATAAAAAATCCAAACTGTAACATTTAGAGTTATTAGTGTTTCTCAATCTCATTGATTATTTTAGAATTATCTTGTTATGTTGTATGATAATTGACACCAAATAAATTTTTAAGAATTCTTATTTCTAGGCTTTGATGATTAAATTCATGTTTTAACATTTCAATAAAAACATAAGTTTAAAATTTACTCATTAAACTGTATCTAGACAATTAATCACCTGCATACAATGATTTTTTTTTCATTATTATGGTTTAATTTATCATTTACATAGTATTATTTCACAGACAATTGGATTCACTACATGCAGTAAAAATATCTTCATTGATGGTAAACATATAAATCAGTTTCTTACTTTGTTTATTCACTGTTTGTTTTTCCTTATAACTATATCACAGAAAATAATGCTATGCATTTTGAAAAAAATGTGACAAGGCATACAAGTGTATATATTTTAGTTTGCATGTAATATAAGAAATATTTTTAACAAAAAATATTAATCCATTGCTCATCACCCTGAAGGAAGTCAACATGAAAAATGATGTTGTGAAAATATTAAATGACTATGAACGGGCTTTGTATGGCATGCGGGAATAGAAATTATAGCCAGATTTTATACAATTTGAAGTTAAATATAGGTAAAGCAATATTTTTTTGAAAATTACATTTTCAAACATTTAGATCATGAAATTTGTTTACATGAAACAAACTTTAAGGGGGCTAGGAACAAAAACAAAAAATATATATAGATTGTAAAATCCCATTAATCCGCCCTTCCCTATCAAGTGCCCCTCTCCCACTTTGTAAACAAATTGGAAAATTCAAAAAATCTTGAGTAAGCGTCGTCCCCCAAAAGAAATTTCATCGCACACGTCAAGATCAACACCAAAAATTTTATCCCCCAACAGATCAGAAAGGCGTGACGATTCTTTGATATATCGCAAACGTGTACAAACACAAAAGTAACATACACAACATCAACTATTGTCAATCTGAAAAAGCAATATAACAAAACATTAGTTTTGCTGTAAATTTATCTCCATGGCGATATGAAGGTAATAAAATATCGATAGTGAAAGTTTCTCATGAAATAAGTTAAAAAATGTGTATTTGATGCTGTGTGTGAAATATTTTAATTAAAAAATAATCTATTTATTTTATCAAAGAATTTATAGTCGTATTTAACTTTATTATGAAAACCAATCACAAAAAATGTATTGATTGATTGATCAATAGATGGCGCCACAGTCGAATTTGTAGTGTATTTTGTGGTAGCAATGTTTTACGTTTAAAAAATCTGGCAACACTACCAATTCGTTCTGTATGTTTTCAATTTTTGTGATTTGTATTATTTATTTAGCCTTTATAGATAAGAAATGATAAAAAAAAAAAAAAAAAAAAAACAGTTATTTAATCTCCCTAATTTACAACAGATGGCGACACCACATAAAATGTTACTAGTTATAGAAAGTATTTCAGGACATTTTCAACTGCAATTTCTCAGTATTTTTTAATTATTTTAAATTATTAAGTTCCATTTATTATTCTGTTATCATATTAATGACAGATATTAGTGTTATTATTTATCTAAATGCATTCCAGGTTCAAAGCTTCTGAAATCCAGAATTTTTTATAATCTGAAATCGTCATTAATCGTGAAATTATACTGTTTTTCTATTTTGTATATAATTTTTATTTTTAAATGTTTTTTTTTTTTGTCACTTTATTAAAATAATGCATACTTTGTGACGATCGGGTATTAGCATCTCCTCCCCCACCACCACCCATAAATATCATATACTACAATTTCAATACTGTGTAAGCCCCCCCCCCCCCCCTGATTATTTTATGATTTTCCGTCGCGTTTAGGGGGGGCAGATTAATGGGATTTTACGGTATATATATTGTAAATAACACCAATCTTAAAGTTTTTGGATCATGTTTCAATAAAACAAAATCATTACAGATAGTAAAATAACTTAAATTGTTAATAAATTAATATTTTTTTAAATTAAATTTAATGATTTTAAATTTTTTTCTTCTTTTCCAATTTTGGTACTTCAAACTAGAACTTTTTTTTTTTTTTTAAATCTTATACTCAATGTAATTTGATTTACAAACCTAAGTATCGGATTTTCGATACAAAGATTAGATCAGAAGAAGAAAAACTAATAATTGGATGTATATGGAATCAGTACAAAAACCCTTAACGGGTTAAAAGTTGTGACGCAGCACTTTCTTTTGGCTTTATGAATTTTAAATATGGGTCTTAAAAGCAATGATATCAAATTTAAGTGACGCTATGTTAATAATTATTTTTTTAAATCATAATTTTCTTTTTAGTTTTATTTATATTCACAGGTGCAATTATTATCTTAATATGAAAAAATATATAAAATTTATTCGCTGATGCTTTTTCATTCACATCTCTTATGAATTCAAAATATGGGTTTTAAAAGAAATGATATCAAAATTTGAGTGACACCTTGGCGTTAATTTAATAGGACTCTTTTAAAATTCAATTTAAATTATTTTTGGTTTGTCTTCTAAAGTATATTTACACATACAAACAATACTTTTAATTTTGCAATACACTTTTAAATATATTACTTTCACTGAGCCTATATTATGTATTGAAATGTATTTATTTCAATAAATTGATTTATCTTCTGTGCCACGCTATCCAAAATCATAAGTAAAATTTATGTAAATGATTATTTTGCGTCATATTATCCACTTGAATACATTTCCCTTTGTTTGGATACTATGACGCAAAATAATCATTTACATAAATTTTACTTATGATTTTGGATAGCGTGGCACAGAAGATAAATCAATTTATTGAAATAAATACATTTCAATACATAATATAGGCTCAGTGAAAGTAATATATTTAAAAGTGTATTGCAAAATTAAAAGTATTGTTTGTATGTGTAAATATACTTTAGAAGACAAACCAAAAATAATTTAAATTGAATTTTAAAAGAGTCCTATTAAATTAACGCCAAGGTGTCACTCAAATTTTGATATCATTTCTTTTAAAACCCATATTTTGAATTCATAAGAGATGTGAATGAAAAAGCATCAGCGAATAAATTTTATATATTTTTTCATATTAAGATAATAATTGCACCTGTGAATATAAATAAAACTAAAAAGAAAATTATGATTTAAAAAAATAATTATTAACATAGCGTCACTTAAATTTGATATCATTGCTTTTAAGACCCATATTTAAAATTCATAAAGCCAAAAGAAAGTGCTGCGTCACAACTTTTAACCCGTTAAGGGTTTTTGTACTGATATCATTACTTTTTTAAGGTTATTGATGAGAATGTCAATTAGTCGAAATTAAGCATAGGGTATAAATTAATCATTAAAATAAAATTTTAAAGAAATGCTAAAAAAGACCCCTTGGACCCCAATAAAATATGAGGGTGGTGGCCCAGGGAGAGGAATCCAAGACTCAACTTTTAAATTATACAGCGAGAGAGTAACACAATTAGAAGGATGAAAATGCATGGCAAAACCCGTTTGTTCCATCTTCCTCCGCCAAAGGACGCAACCTTTTCTATACAAACATAGCTGAAAATTTCCGGGCCGTCGATTCCGAGTCAAATGAGCCATACGTCGTCGTGATCGGTCCCATAGAACCCGATAGGAAAGTGCCCCCTGGTGGTGAAACTTGGAACTAAAATCGATATATCCTGTCGATGTCGAGTCGAATGAATCACACTGCATTGTGATGGGACCCATAGAACTCGAGATAGCTGCAAAATCCATTAGTTCCATCTTCCACCACCAGGGGGCGGACTCTGTTCCATACAAACATGGCTGAAATCTTTGAGGCTGTCGATTTCGAGTCGAATGAGCCATACCTCGTCGTGATGGGGCACATAGAACACAAGATAGGAAAGCACACTCTGGTGGTGAAACTTGTAACTAAAATCGATATATCCTGCCGATGTCGAGTCGAACGAATCAAACTGCATTGTGATGGGACCCATAGAACTCGAGTTAGATGCAAAATCCGTTAGTTCCATATTCCACCACCAGGGAGCGCACTCTGTTCCATACAAACATGGCTGAAATCTTTGAGGCTGTCGATTTCGAGTCGAATGAGCCATACCGCGTCGTGATGGGGCGCATATGATCCGATATAGGAAAGCGCCCCCTGGTGGTGAAACTTGTAACTAAAATCTATATATCCTGTCGATGTCCAGTTTAATAAATCAAACTGCATTGTGATGGGACCCATAGAACTCGAGTTAGCTGCAAAATCCATTAGTTCCATCTTCCACCACCAGGGGACGCACTCTGTTCTATACAAACATAGCTGAAATCTTTCAGGCTGTCGATTTCGAATCGAATGAGCCATACCTCACCGTAATCGGGCCCATAGAACACGAGATACGATAGCGCCCCTGGTGGTGAAACTTGGAACTAAAACCGATGTATCCTATCGATGTCGAGCCAAATGAATCAAACTGCATTGTGATGAGACCCATAGAACTCAAGTTAGCTGCAAAATCTGTTAGTTCCATGTTCCACCACCAGGGGGCGCACTCTGTTCTATACAAACAGCTGAAATTTTTGAGGCTGTCGATTTCGAGTTGAGTGAGCCATACCTTGTCATGATCGGGGCCATAGAACCTAAGATGGGAATGCGCCCCCTGGTGGTCAAACTTGAAACAAGTTGAATGAATCAAACCATGTTGTGATGGGACCCATAGAACTTGAGTTAGCTCCAAAATCCATTAATTTCCCCTTCCACTGCCAGGGGCGCTCTCTGTTCTATATGAACATAACTGCCCCTGGTGGTGAAACTAAAATCAGTAAGTTCTATCGATGTCGAGTCGAATGAGCCAAACTGCATCATGATTAGAAATGCACAACCTGTGGCCCGTGATGGATAACTGGTGGCCCGCAGAGACCATACATGCCAACCTATCCAAAAATTTCGAATTTCCTTAATAATTCGTGAGAAAAATTTGCAAATTTTGTCCATAAATCGTAGGAAAATATGAATTTCATCGATCAGGCGCATAAAATCATGAATTGCATCGACTGGATGCGAATTTTGTCAAATGGGCATGGAAAAATCACAAATTTCACCATTTTGTCGCTAGAAAAAAAAACGCAAATTTCAATAATCGGTCAACAGAAACCAGAGATGCCAAAATCAGTAATTCCGGAGTTGCAAATTTCGTCAATCACTCAAAAAAAAAAAAAATCTTGAATTTTGTAAATCAATTGAAAAAACCTGCGAATTTTGTCGATAAGGCACTTAAAATCGTGAATTTCATGGATCGAGCAGCGAATTTCCTCGAATGGCGTGGAAAGATCGAGAATTTCAACGAACAGTTGCAGGAAAAATTTTCAAATTGTCCATAGATCATAGGAAAACATTATGAATTTTGTCTATCGGTTCTGCAAAATTATGAATTTTGTCGATAGGCATGGAAAATCGCAAATTTCGACAACTGGGCTTGGAAAAATCAAGAATTCCATCGAATGTTTGTGAAAAAATTGTAAATTTCAACGAACGGTAAAAAAAAAAAAATAATTTGCGAATTTCGCCATTGTCTAGAGAAGAAAAATTGTGAATTTCATTAATTGGCCGATGGAAAGCATATCAGTTGAAAATCATGAATTTTGTCAATCAGGCACAGTAAAAACATGAATTTTGTGGATCGGGAGAAGGGAAATCATAAATTTTGTTGAACACATGCATAAAAATCATGAATTTTGTTTATCAGGCATGTAAAAATCATTTTCGTCAAACGGATGCATAAAAATCAAGAAAGTCATCAATTGGGTGCGTAAAAATCTTGAATTTCATCGATCAGGCGTGTAAAAAATCATGAATTTCATCGATAAAGTGCATAAAAATATAGGACAAAATTGCCATTCGCCAATCGGCGAGTAATACTGAAAATTTGCCGACTGACTTTACTGCCACCACTGGTCAAACTTAATAGTTCCAATTGCGATGATTCAATGGAAAAAGATTTTTTCCCCACTGTCGCTCGACAAATTTCAAAACCATTTGGCGAATTTCACGATTTTTTCAAAGAAATTATTTGACGGATTGTGATTTTTTTTCTTCTCGAAGCCATTCGACGATATTCGAAATTTTTTTCCCCTGAAACCAGTTGATAAATTTTGTGATTTTTCCACTATCAATGAATTTTATGATTTTTCTGCTATCAATTGATGAATTTCGTGATTTATCGACTATCGATTAATGAATTTCACGACTTTTTCCATAAACGAACAAATTGTGCACTTTTTTTCCACTGCCATTCGACGAATTTTGCAATTCTGTTCCGCGATTGTTAGACAAATTTCACTATTTTTCTCCCGAGATCATTTGACGAATTTTGTGATTTTTAATTTTACTGACTGATTGATTTATATTTAATAATAAAAGTTAAAATGTTTTGATTTAAAAACAAGATGGCTAACTGAGGGTGAATCCCAAAACTTAGCCGCATCATCAATGAGTTAGCTAATCAAGCATTTAGCTCTTACAGTTTGTTAAAAAGGTGCACACAAAAGCAAAAAATATGAATTTTTTTTAATCCTTACCATCACTGTTGAAATCCTGAACCAATTAGAATCTAATTGTGACAGTGTATTTATCTTGCAAATATCATTGAGGAGTTTTTTATACAGGGACACGCAAAATCAAAACATCATCATGATAACATTCAAATTACTAAGCCAATTCAAACCTAATTATGCCAAAGTATCAATCGATGAATTCATTAATCAAATATGTTGGGCAAAATCCTAGAACAAGCAAAACATCCGATTTGGCTATTTTTTTTACGCACGTCAACCAAAAAAACGGCAACTTCCAAATTCTACCCAATCAGAACGCATGCTTTTTAAGCTTAAGCAAGCAGATACTTACACACTGCTTACGGCAAGCTTTTTCACAAAATAAACAAATTTTATTTCGTTTTACAATTATTTACAAAGTTTCAGCAAGTTTTTCTTCACGATTTTTCTATTTTTACAAACTTTTAGCAATATTTCGTCTGGATATTTCAATTTTTACATACAAGCATTTAGCAATTTTTTCCTCCAGATTTTTCTATTTTTAATAATTTTTAGCTATTTTTTCCTCCTTGCTAAAACTTTGTAAATTGTCATAAAACGGAATAAAATCAATGTTTACTTCGTGAAAAAATTTTCATAGAAACTGTGTAAGTAGTGAATTCTCTGCTACAAAGAACACAGGTTATGATTGGGGAGAATCTAGAGAATTCTGATTTTTCAAATGCACGAAACTCATTCAAGCACCAGTTAGTAACATGTATATGTACTCTTTGCGTACATTAACAGAAAAAAATATCCTGGATGCATGAAACTCCCTGTGCAGCAATCTCTAGAATGCATGAAATTCATCCAAACAGCGGTTAATAATTGATATATATGTATATATATATATATGTGTGAGTACGCTTCGCGTACATTAACTGAAAAAAAAAATCCTGGATGCACAAAACTTGCATTTCTCTGACTTCGGTTTTTCGAAATAGATAAAATGCTTCAGGGATTCAATCCAGCATCGCTGAAATGTTACATAATCACAGAAGATCACTAATTATAATTAAAATATAGATAAAATGCTGAAGTGATTACAAATTAATCACTGAAGCATTTTATCTATACTTCAAAACATATTTGTTTTGTTTCTCATTTCCAAAATAATTTTCATTCATATTTACTTATTATAAGCATGTTATTTAATTTTACTGACTGATTGATTTATATTTAATAATAAAAGTTAAAATGTTTTGATTTAAAAACAAGATGGCTAACTGAGGGTGAATCCCTAAACTTAGCCGCATCATCAATGAGTTAGCTAATCAAGCATTTAGCTCTTACAGTTTGTTTAAAAGGTACACACAAAAGCAAAAAATATGAATTTTTTTTTAATCCTTACCATCACTGTTGAAATGCTGAACCAATTTGAATCTAATTGTGACAGTGTATTTATCTTGCAAATATCATTGAGGAGTTTTTTATACAGGGACATGCAAAATCAAAACGTCATCATGATAAGATTCAAATTACTAAGCCAATTCAAACCTAATTAAGCCAAAGTATCAATCGATGAATTCATTAATCAAATATATTGGGCAAAATCCTAGAACAAGCAAAACATCCGATTTGGCTATTTTTTTTACGCACGTCAACCAAAAAATCGGCAACCTCCAAATTCTACCCAATCAGAACGAATGCTTTTTAAGCTTAAGCAAGCAGATACTTACACACTGCTTACGGCAAGCTTTATTATACAATTTTAACATAAATTTTATTTCGTTTTACAATTATTTACAAAGTTTCAGCAAGTTTTTCTTCACGATTTTCTATTTTTACAAACTTTCAGCAATATTTCGTCTAGATATTTCAATTTTTACATACAAACATTTAGCAATTTTTTCCTCCAGATTTTTCTATTTTTAATAATTTTTAGCTATTTTTTCCTCCTTGCTAAAACTTTGTAAATTGTCACAAAACGGAATAAAATCAATGTTTACTTCGTGAAAAAATTTTCATAGAAACTGTGTAAGTAGTGAATTCTCTGCTACAAAGAACACAGGTTACGATTGGGGAGAATCTAGAGATTTCTGATTTTTCAAAAGCACGAAACTCATTCAAGCACCAGTTAGTAACATATATATGTACACTTTGCGTACATAACAGAAAAAAAAAATCCTGGATGCATGAAACTCCCTGTGCAGCAATCTCTAGAATGCATGAAATTCATTCAAACAGCAGTTAATAATTTATATATATATGTGTGTATGCTTCGCGTACATTAACTGAAAAAAAAAATCCTGGATGCACAAAAATTGCTATATTCCGCACTCCCTAGAATGCATGAAATCCATTCAAGCTGCGGTCAGTAATGTTCGCACAAAAATCGGTTTACAGCAATCTCTAAAGTGCTTAAAATACATCTTATCATATAAAATCAACAAAAATGCACTTACCGTTATTTCTCATCCTTCGTTTTTTTTTTAATATTTCACAGGATTTATCCTTTATGACATAAAACATATTTCATAAACATAATTCAACAAATCTGACACACAACAAACCAACCCACAGACAATAGAACTCTATTATAGAATATTCTAATCTGTCAACCAACCAATCAAATCTAATTCCCTCAAAAACCAGCTCAATTTTCAGAACCATGCATTCTGCTCATGCTAGAACCAAGCACAGAAGGCGTGGGAAAAACGTAAGAAATAAACCGGTAACAAGAAAACTCATTTATCGCTTCGCTAAATTCGATGACGCCAAGCGTCTCGCTTGTTCTAGGATTTAACCTATTTTTCTTAATTATCTGTCTTAGTTTGTGAATAAATTTTTGTAATGTCAGTTGAAACTGATCTCTCGTACATAACGATGCATCACATTTTTTTAATGTTTTTTTTTTCTACACCATGATGTTGCTATTTAACAACATTATTTTAATTTTAAAAAGAAAACAAACAACTAATAAATCAGTAAATATGAACGTTTTGCACTCTTGAACCCCCCCCCCCCGCCCCCCAAAAAAAAAAAAAAATATATATATATATATATTGTTTTAATTTCAGGGTAACTGAAGAAAAAAAAAATCCTTCTATAGCGTTTCTATTTTTCCATGCGCTGTGAAGATTTTTTAACGGGTTCAAAAACAAATTTCACAAATACTTCTAACTTAATTAACAAATATTTCAAAAATATATTTTTAATTCCATGTTGTTTATGTATGAAGAAAGAAACAAAAGTTTGGTAAACTTCTATCTCTGTTTAAATAGTCTATTTCAAGAATAAAAACATTCGGTAGAATGCATAGCTTTGACAATACATAAACAAAAATGAAGAATACAGTACCTTTTTTTTTTTTTTTTCAATTTCTTATATTTGGTGCAAGATACTACTGAATACTTTGCTACAAGATTTGTTTAAAGATATTACCCTCTCTCATGATTTTTAGGTTTCCAATGCCACGTCTACCATTGCCCCGAGAACTGACGACTGATTTCGTGATTTATTAAGTAAAATCTATATTTAACATTTGAAAATAAACTTTCACTAGAAAAAAAAAAAAAAAAAACAAACAATGGTAGAACTTTGCATTTCTCTGACTTAGGAAAATAAATATTAGAAGATAAATACATATTTCTTTATTATCTGTTTTTAAAATGCAAATTTAAGAAATGAAATTGAAAAAAAAAAGGTACTGTATTCTTCATTTGTTTATATAGCTGATCAAATATACGCATTTCACTGAATGTTTGGATTCTTATACTATGAAACAGAAGCTTACAAACGTGTTTTTTATCGTACATAAACAACATGGAATTAAAAATATATTCATGAAGTATTTGTTAATAGAAGTTAGAAGTATTTGTGAAATTTGATTTTCAACACTTCAAAAAATGTTCATAGCAGCGAATCGCATCGCACACGAAGAAAACAAACTGATGATTGATTCATTTTGAATGATTCCTTGTTACGCAAATTAATTGATAAAAAAAAATCTTAATCTTTTTTTTTCCTTTAAAAAATCACAAATTAAATATAAATAACAATTAAATTGTATATGTATAATTATAAAATATTTCAATATTTTAATCAAGGAATCTAAATATTTTTCGACTTAATGAAGATTTTGATATAAGAAATTCTTTATTATAACAAAAAAGAAAAATATACAAACAATAATTTAATTTAATACATATATATTACATATTAAAAATTGCATTAACAACTGTTTTCGTATTAAAAAAAAAAATCTAAATAGTTCTTCAGCCAGATATGATTGCGAAATCGCCTTTAACTATAACCGTGATACCCATGAATATCCTGACCGCGCAGGAATAAAAAAGGGTGAAAAGGCCGAAAATCTTTAATGTTAGTCTACCAGAAAAAGCATAAGAAAAGAGTCCGATTTTGAAGCTGGATTATATAAAAAACAAGAGTTTTCCTACGTTAGCTCAAAATCTTACTCTCTTCATCTAAAAGCGATTAATATAATATATTAATTTAAAAAAAATCGTTCGATCCATTTTCGAGATAACACCTCTGTGCCCATTACACCATTACATTTTCCATTTTCGCTTAAAAATTGGTTTCCAGATCTCAAAATCTACTGCATGTAGAAATCTATAAATTTCAGGATAGAGTTAGGCCATAGATATAAGACTAATGTGAAAAAATCGAAACGGTATGCCTCATATTTACTGAGATATTAAATGTCGGCGTTTTGATTTTCCTTTGATGTCCTGCTAGCTGTATATATGAGAGTGACGGAATCTTCGGTTTTGGGCTTACGGTTTTCGGTTTTTCGCTGCGTCACTCAAGAGACTACCGTCTCTTATGATATACCTATAAAAATTTCATATTATTTAAATTCAGGTTTTCTTAATTTCAAAGATAGCAAAAATATCGACATTTAGTTATCTCTTATAGAATTTAAAGATACATTTAAAAAAAAATTTCAGGCAATTTGCTGAATTATTGTGAAAGCTTTAGCATTTTGATTACATACAGAATAGGAAAATATACGAACTGAGAAAAATGAATTTAAACATTTCATTTAGAAAGAAGATACATTCAAGAGAGATATATAAAATTAACCATATCTCCTTTACTATTTATCAGATCATCAAGAAATTTGAACACACTGTTCTAGAGATGTTAAGATTTTTTGCATAAAAATCTGAATTTCGACATTTTTGTCAAAATGAGAGGCATTGAATTTCCTTAAACTAACAATAAAACCTGTTCTGCTGCAATTCAGCAGCTAATTTTTATCCTAGGGAAAAGCTATGGAACAAACTATATATTTTTAATATTATCTTAAGATTAATGTGAAGTTGATACATAGAAAATATTACATATGAAGTATTACTATTCATCATGTTTTGTTAAAATGTTTTAAGGCAATGATTTTCCCCCCTTTTAATTTAAATTTGTTTCCCTTTAATAAATAGCTTTACCTGATTAACCCTCTCGCTGCGCACCCAGAGATTTCCTCGGGCAACGTAAAAGTAGCAAAATTTGCGCAGCCCGAGATTTCTTCGGGGATTCATTTTTTCCACTGGCGACTATTTTTTAATTCAACTCGAACCACTTTTTAAATACAAAAAATTCCATATAGACTTTAACAACATCTACAAGAGAAATGTACTGCAAAATTGATTTTCTTAAAATAGTGGTGCGAGGATATAAAAATAGTCTCCAGTGACAGCCCTGATTTAGCTTTATTTAAATGTTTAATTATTGATTCAGGTTTGGGTTAACAGATGGCATTAGTTGTCCATACTTCTGTGAAGTTCACAATCTTGTTTTGCAAGCATTTAGCAAAGAAAGTATAGCACGATTTTTGTTAATAATAATTTTTGTTAGTATTTTGCCTATTTTTATTAGTATATACACTATATGGTCATTAATGACCGGCAACTTTCAATTTTAGCCATTTTGTCGAATATTTAAAAATATACTTGTCAGATTCTTCTGGAATTGTAGGATTAAAAAGAACAGGTTTGACTTGACATTTATCAGCGTCCATTTGATAAGGAGGACAATTAGGGGGCCGAGAAAAAATAATACTTGGGATCACCCTGTAAAATAAAATGTACAAACTGATCTATCGCTACAGAATATACATAGGCAGACATTGTACAATATGTGTATCCATTTGTGTAAGAATAGCATGTATATTAATAGAGATATAGCGATTTTTTTAAAAAATTAAAAAAATTCTTGCATGTTTTTTGCTTATAACATACAGAGTTTTTAACCAAATTTAACATCAGTTTCAGAAAAATTGACAAAATGTAGTAGAAATAATATAGTGCAATTGAAATATAAATATATTAAATATTTAAGGAAATATGGGCAGTTGTATAAAATAATTTTTATCTGCACATGCGCGAACGATAACAAGGAACTTTTTGCATAATTTAATAGTCAACTGTATGGAGCAGCTTACCCAAAAAAATCAGTCAAATATCGTAAACATTCAGAGAGATATCGGCATTAGAGTGAGCTGTTTTTTAGTTTCCTACTAAAACTCGTTGAATGATAAGGGATTGTCCACAAATTGTTATTTTTAAGTTATCTGACAGCGTTCGGAGCAAGTTTTTTGAAAAAGCTATTTAATTATAGTTTACGGTTATGTTTAGGAAAATTTTGACTCTAAACTCGATGAAAAGGCAAATATAGTCCATACATTGATTACATTTAGGTAAATTGAGGAGTTTATGGTAAAATTTTGTGAAATTTACCTTAATACGCAAAACACTCTACAGTAAATTCTATTGCATATATATGTATTTTCTGTATACACGTAATTTGTGTGACAGTGGTGAAGAACTGTAATTAAATAGCTTTTTCAAAAAACTTGCTCCGAACGCTGTCAGATAACTTAAAAATAACAATTTGTGGACAATCCCTTATCATTCAGCGAGTTTTAGTGAGAAACTAAAAAACAGCTCACTCTAATGCTGATAGTATCTCTCTGAATTTTTACGATATTTGACTGATTTTTTTTAATAAGTTGCTTCATAGAGTTGACTATTAAATTATGCAAAAAGTTCCTTGTTATCATTCGCGCATGAGAGATAAAAATTATTTTATACAACTGCCCATATTTCCTTAAATATTTAATATATTTATATTCCAATTGCACTATATTGTTTCTAAAATTTTTTGTCAATTTTTCTGAAACTGGCGTTAAATTTGGTTAAAAACCCTGTATCGTATAAGCAAAAAACCTGCAAGAAATTTTTTAATTAAAAAAAAATCGCTATATCTCTATTAATATACATGGTATTCATACACAAATGAATACAAATATTGTACAATGTCTGCCTATGTATATTCTGTAACGATAGATCATTTCGTGCATTTTATTTTACAGGGTAATCCCAAGTATTATTTTTTTCTTTAATTTTTTGTTGGCCTCCTAATTGTCCCCCTTATCAAATCGACGTTGATAAATATGAAGTCAATCCTGTTCTTTTTCATCCTAAAATTCCAGAAGAATCTGACAAGTATATTTTTAAATATTCGACAAAATGTCTAAAATTGAAAGTTGCCGGTAATTAATGGCCATATAGTGTATGTGTTACCTTTCTATTTCATAAAATAAATCATAATTTAACCAAGATTAATTTTCAGAATTTCACTTTTTTATCATTATTCTTCAAATGCAGTTTTCTGACAATCTTTTTTTATGATCTAAATCTATATTAAAAAAAACTTTTTTACAAAAAATGTTTACATATTTAAACTCTAAAATGTATAGAGATTTGAAATATGTAATTAAGAAAATGCTCAATTTTTTAACCTATTTTGATAAAAAAAAAATTACGCAGCGAAAGTGTTAAAGATTCTAAAAAAAAAATTAAGTTGCAATGTATCATTTTGCACCTTTTTTATTTTTTTAATTATAGTGCTATTTTTTCTTTGGTTATTAGCCTTAACAGTTGTTTGAAGTTTTCCAAAATAATCATCATCTTTTGCTTCATATTTTCACCAGCAAAGAACAAGAGCTTTTATGCCACATTTGTAAAAATCGCCGCCATAATTTAGACCACTGTTTCTCTGCTATGATGCCCACACAATCAATTCTTCATTGCATAGATCCGTAGTTTTTACCAGTTCAAATGGATAAAGTCATCAAAACACTTTTAGGTAGCTTTCATTACACAAAGCTACCTATTGCAGCCGTTCAGAGGAAAGCAATTCCAAAAAAATTTTGGTATATTTTCGGTTTAATCATGTGCTATATTAAAATTACACATCTTTTTGAGAAAAATTAAAAAAAAAAATGTATTGATCACTAATGACCCCCTTTATTAGTTTCTTATCAAAAAATGCATTTATTCGGATCGAAAATACCAAAATATAGAAATTCATAACTTCGAGTTTATAATTTTGTCCATGTTTCACATAATGTTATTTTTTTTTAATTAGGTATTTTCTTATTTAAATTATTTTCTCCATTTTATTTATGAGATATTAAATTTAGATGTATTTTTATAAATATTCATTTTTATTTTATTAATGTAAAGCTAAGCTTATTTATATTATGATTTAAACAAATTGAAAATTTTCTGAGTTTATAACTTTTGTCCAGGGCTGTATATTTTCACATAATTTTATATTGGACTTGGAAGCAGTTATCTATCTATCTATATTATAAAGGACAAACGTGTCCGTGCGTAACGCTGACGTCATTTTGCGAATGGCAACAGTTGACGATGAAATTTCGGTTTTGCGAATTTTGCTACTGCAATTTTTTTAATTTCTAAACGTCGCACATTTTAAATTTTTACGCCGTTAAAGAGGGAAAAAAATCTACTCTACATTCAAATACAATTTGTTTGAAAACTATATCGCAATTGACTCATTTATTATAACATTTAAATTAAATGTCAAGCATGATTTTTTTTTTTTTTTTAATCCATCTCTATCGCTTGCAGACGATTACAAAATACTAATCCGTTTTCACTTTATAAACAATATAAAAAATTCAGCCTTTATTTCCAGCTATATTAAATATTCCCTAGCGAAATTAAAACTTCATTAAGTAATAAATAAAATAGTATAAATAAAACAGAAATTTAACAGACATCTGTTCAAAATAAATGCTTAAAACCACTGAAATTATCAAAATAAGAAAAACTGCTGTATATAACGAAATTTTTAGCGATTTCTTCGGCTATTAACTTCTGGCACAAAGCCAATTACCGCTTTAAAAAAAAATTCTAAATTTTATTTGAATATATAATTAACATATTTCGGGTAAGAATGCTCTTTGGTGTTTTTAGGGGGCACTGTAAAAAAAAAATATATATATATATATGTTAAATGTAAAAAGTCTATTAGAGTTTTCAGTAAAAAAAAAAGAAAAAAAAAGGTTTTTACCTATATTCTCTATCCCGGGGTTGGATCGGGGCCTCCGAAATGTCGCTGTGTGTCCTTCACCGGGCCTGCTACAAGTATTAGTGACGTCACAGTAGTGATCCACTTTGGTCAATGTATCGCAGCAGAAAGATGTAATAAAAAGAGCATTTCCGCTTTTATAATTTGTGATTACATAAATAATATTAAATTTCATAATCGTGAAATAAAAGGGAATCAATACACTTGTTTTATTAAAGGAAATTAAAAGTTTTAAATTAAAAAAAAAATGCTAAGATTAATAAATCAGATTGAACCCATTGCCTTGCCTTTTCCTAAACACATTATTTTACAATAAATATACGTACAAAAAATATAATAAATCTACCAAAAACTTTACAAAATCAATCCCATTCCTCCCTTTTACAACTACATACCATAATTTAACCACCAAAACACAATAAATGTCTATTTAAATAGAGAAATCGACATTTTTTAACTATAGAGACCTTGGCACTTTTTTTTAACGCTTTGGCGTAATCCGGGCTTCAGAAAGTTAGATATTATTGAATCTGTCCCTGTCTGTAAAATTCTATCTTCAATATTATTTATATTGATATTAAAGTATCAATATTCATTTCGAAATTAAAATATCATAAAACTAGAATACAAGAATAGGTTAGGCTTACCTAAACGGTCCTCTTTCGGGAGATAAGATATCTTAAATTATTCTGACTGTTCGAGAATAAATGTTCATGTTGTTCAAAAATAATTGAATCTATACAATGTAGACACACAAACAAATATATTGACGATCACGAACACAACATACACAACATTTTTCGCGCACCATCATAAATATTACATCTTATATTCCGTATTACATTTTCTAGTTCATTTCATAAAACTTCTATGACAGATCCATTTTTTATCAACAGAAAAAACATCGTCTGCGCGAAGCGCAAAATAGAAAAACGATTAAATTAAAACCATGGAAGTAGCGATAAACGCAACACACTCCCACCTTTGAGTTTCGAATTCAATGAAACTCAAACTTTACTTTGGGTTTATATAAACGACCATATCGGGATCGTTTTTCAGGTACAGTCACCACAGGAGAGTCACTAGCACCTTTATGGAAAATAGGTTCAGTAGATTCAGTATCTAAAAAGCAGTGTTTAACAGAATGTTGGATCATCGGCTTACTCGTAGCAGGGTCTAAATAACAGTTTTTACCAGTCAATTTTATCGTCGGTTTGGTAGGAGCAGGATCTAAAGGACATTCTTTATCATTCGACTGAACTGTAGAATGGAGTTCAGTACCTCTTTCATGGGTTACTTCTAGAGGAATCAATCTGAGAACAGGACGTAGAAATTCGCCGCCTTTCATCTTTACCTTTACCAATCGTACATTTCCATCTTTTGAAGGATAAAGTTCAATAACTTTGGCAAGTGGCCATTCAAGTTTTTTAACATTCTCACTAGACACAAGAACAACGTCACCAATCTGGACTGTCAAATTTCGAGGATTGTTTTAAATATCCCAAATATTCAGTGCGGAATCTTTTTCGTAAATCTTGTTTTAATCGCTGTCTATAAGCATGTCTCTTATTAATAGACGATGAATCCAAAATGTCAAGATCAGGAATCCCTGATTCTCTAATGTCTTGTAAAAACATAGAAGGAGTAAGTGGTATTAAATCATCAATTTCCTCTGAAACATAGGTCAAAGGCCGCTGATTAACAATGTTTTCAGTATCGCAAATAACAGTTTGCATTTCTTCTAAGTCCAAAGAGCTTCGTCCTAAGACTTTTCGAAGGATCCCTTTTATTACGCCTATCAAACGTTCCCACCATCCACCCCACCACGGCGCAGATGGAGGGTTAAATTTCCAAGTGATCTTCCGAGCTGTGCTGTACTGAGAAATAACATCCCAATCAATTTGCTTAAGCAAATTTTCAGTACCCGTGAAATTTTTACCGTTGTCAGAATATACTATCGAAGGTCTACCTCTTCGTGCTATAAATCTTCTAAAAGCTTGCAAAAAGTTGTCAGTCGATAAGGATGTGGCTATCTCTAAATGTATGGCTCTGTAGACAGCACATGTGAAAATAACTATCCAAGCTTTCTGACCACCTCGAAGAAGTAAAGGACCGGCGTAGTCAGTCCCTACAACCTCGAATACTGCAGCTTCTTTTATACGATCTTCCGGAAGAGGTGCTTCTATAATCGGTTTAGGTCTTGAATTAAATCTTTTACAACGTACACAGTTTCTAATTACCTTTCTAACAGTCTTCCTGCATTTCAAAATCCAAAAGTCTTCTCTTAAATTACTCATCAATATCTGGGTACCAGCATGATTTAAACTAAGATGTCTTGTCCGAATAAGTATTTCCACAACTGGATGGCTACAGGGTAACAGTATCGGAAATCGGAAATTTCTTTTATCTTCTCTCATCAGAATACGTGTCTTTACTTTAAGTAGTCCATTCGATTCTACATAACACTGAAGTGATTTTAAGCGTTTATCTTCAGTTCCTAAAAAGGATTCCTTTTGTACTATTTTTAACAAAGATATTTCAGCTCTATTTATTTCTACTAGAGTTAAGAGTCCAGAAATCCGGTTGGCACGTTCCACTTTACAGTTAGTAAAAAATCTATAAATCCAAGCAATAGTTCTGATCAGTTTGTCGTACGACGAAATTCTGTTATAAATTTTTTCAGTTGATTCTTCATGATTTGTAGTGCTAACAACAGTTTTTCTCTTTTCGGAATATACTATGTTGAAATCAGGAACAACGTTGGATTTTGGCCATTCTTTTTCCGGTCTTCGCAACCATTCCGGGCCCTTCCACCATTTCGATTTCACTAAAGTTTCTGCATTACAACCACGAGAAGGGAGGTCTGCTGCATTTAATGATCCAGGGATGTGATACCAATTATCAGGTTCTGTCAAAGATCGGATTTCTTTAACTCTATTGAAAACAAAAGGAGCCCAATTTTCAGTTCCCTTGATCCAATATATAGCATTTGCTGAATCAGACCAGAAAAATTTCGGGATATCTTTCAACTGAAGATCGTGTATAACACTTTGTGCCAGTCTAGCTCCTATATTACAGGAAAGTAGTTCCAATCGAGGAATAGAAATGGTTTTCATTGGAGCAACCCTGCACCTAGCCTGTACAAGCTGACAAGATATTGTATTTTCAGTCGCACATCTTAAAAATATACATGTAGAATATGCATTCTTGCTTGCATCGCAGAATATGTGCAAAGAAAGATTTTCTGGCGCTTCATAATTGGATAATACATCGAGGGATTTCTATTTCCTTTAATTTAGAGACATCCTTCCGCCATTTTTCAAATTTCTTGGTAATAGATTCAGGCAATTCAGCATCCCACGAAACTCTCAATTTCCAACACTCTTGAAGGAGAATCTTTGGCCCCAAGGTGACAGGACACGTGAAGCCAATGGGGTCGAAAATTCTATGAACAGCACTCAGGATTGTTCTTTTCGTTACAATAGTAGAGTCTTCAAAACATTTTCGTAAATCTATTTTCAGAGTATCAGATTTTACATTCCACATCAGTCCCAAAACTGGAATATTCTTTTCTTCTAATAACAGGAAGTTTTCTGCTTCTGTTTTGTTGAGATTATACTATACTCCCACCCTCGAAGATCAAATTTAGCATTTTGGAGAATAATTGTGGATTCTTCAATAAATCTTTCAAGCTCCTCATAGTTTTCAACACTAGTGACGCAGTTATCTACGTAAAAAGACTTTAACAACTTGTCTGCTGTTTCTTTAAATCTAGAAGGCACATTCTTCAGATGATATCGGATAGTTGCACCAAGTAAATAAGGCGAACATGTAAGACCGAAAACAACCCTTTTATGCTGGAAAATTTTGAACTTTTCGGGGTCACCTTCCTCACACCATAAAAACTTCAGAAATGGTCTATCTCGCTCATTTAAACCAATTTGTAGAAAGGCTCTTCGAATATCTGCAATCACGCCTATTTTCTTCAATCGAAATTTATTTAATATAGTCGGAATGAGCTCTACGATATTAGGACCTTTCTCTAAACAATCATTGATCGAAGGTGAATCTTTTTGTCTAGCTGAACCATCAAAGACTGGTCTAACTCTGGTGGTAGAATTTTCTTTGATCACAGCTCTGTGTGGCAAGTAGTGTTCACTTTCGTCATTACAGGAGTTTTTAACTTCTTCAATAACGCCTTCTTGTATCCATTCTTTTAATGCATCTTCATACTCTTGTAATGTTTCAGTTTTCTTTAGTGATTCAACACAATTTCTTAATCGTCGTTCAGCGATTTTTCGACCAGTTGGTAAGGGAGGATGGTTTTCAATCCATGGGAGGCTCACTTCATACCTTCCTTTTGCATCTATTTTTATATTTTTATTAAAATGTTCTTCAGTTGCTTTTTCTATTTCTTGTCTGCTTCCGCTTTCGCCAGGATCGAAAATTCCAAGAGTGTCTAGCCGCCATAAATCTGAAATTTTTGCATCATTTACATGAAGTGACATGACGCTGTTTGTGCTATCGGATATCTTACATAGGTCAGTTTTTCCCATCAAAGTCCATCCAAGACGTGTTTCCATCAATACTAAGCCAGAAATCAATTGTTTGATTTTTCCGGTGTACAATTTACCTGCTACATCAGCTCCTATAAGCCCATGAATTTCGTTAGGTGAAAACTCATATAGCAATTCAACCTGGTTATTCAAATCAGAGAGAAAGATTTTTTGTTTCTTAATTTCACTCATAAATGAGCCAAGAGGAATTTTAGGAATGTTCGAACAAATTTTTTCTTGATCTAATACTTCGACACAACAGCGATAATTATCAAAGAAGTCGCTCAGACTGATCAAATATTTCTTATGTGATAATACAGTCTCCGTGCCACCGAATAAACTATGTGTCAAATTATCTTCCCCAATGCATTCATATCCCATCTCGGCCAATGCAAAAGATGATAAATAAGATTTACTGCTACCCGAATCAATTAATATTCTTATATATTTCATCTTATTATTACATGTAAGACGGACAATAAGCGTTTGTAAAAGTACGCGACGAGTACCTGTTTTATTGGATAAAGCAGTGTCTTTTTTACTTTCGATATCTGACTTTTCCATAATCGGGTTTTCATTATCATTTTTTGCTGGACACATTATTTTGAAATGTAATTTACCGCAATCACAGGGTGGTATTTTCGTTCTACAAAAACGTGATATGTGTTTTCTTATCTCTAAACATTTAAAACAAGCCCCTTTTTTCATTGATATTTGTTTTTTCTCTTCATGAGATAAACTATTAGCATGTCTACATTCGTTACTTAAATGTGACTTGTTACAAAAAATACACGTTTCCCTTTTCATTTTTGATGAATTATGTAATTCCGTAGCCGTTGGAATATCTCTTTCTCGCCTATTTGACACTGTATAAATATTTTTTTTTACATTTACTAAATTAAACCCACTTCTAGCCAAACGTACTTTTTCTTCGCTTTCGATTTCGTGCTGCAAAAATTTCATCAAAGAATCTAACTTATTATTACTTTCGTCTTTTGAATTTAAAGTAATAGAATTTAAGTTTCTTTCCCAAATTCTCAATCTTTCAACTGGTAAGCACGTTTCAATCAATGGATAAATAATTGCAGAATAATGTTCGCTTGAAACACCTAACATTTTTAATGATCTTAAATAGGTTTCAATTTTGTCGTATAATTTAAAAAGAGGAATTCTTGGACCTTTTCCTGTAGCATTATTCATCATTAAAGCGAGCACTTCGCTTATATATACTTCTATTAGCATATCAGTACGACCAAATCGAGCCTTTAAACATTCAATAACATTTTCATAACTATCACCAGTAGCGGGGTACGACTCGACTATTTCTCTTGCCCTAGAACCCTTTAACGTTGCTTGTAACAAGTACTGATATTTATCTTCTTTCGCGATTTCAGAATCGTTATGTATTTTTTTAAACTGAGCCCAAAAGGCTAACCACTCCTTAATATCTCCCCCAAATAATTTAAATTCTATCTTAGGAAGTTTAAACTTCCGTTTCGTGATATTTTCAGTTTCGAAAACCTTTAAAATCTTTTGGACTTTCGTTTTTAACTTAATAAATTTCTCTTCATACACGCTAAGACCTTCGTATTCTTTATCATAATTTTCTTGAGAACATGTTTCATCGTTTAAAAGAAGATCTAACATTTCTTTTTCTTTTGGTTTTAGATCTGTCCATTTTTCACCTAATTGAGCATATAAAATCTCAATATCTTCAATATCTTTATTTTCATCAGTTAATTTGTTCTCAAGTAAATTAGCAATTCGCGTAAAAGCGCTTCTTAATGGAGTGCGCAATTTTTTAATCTGTTCCATTATCGTATTTTATTTTCTTAAATAATATAATGTCCCGGTAGAGAGATGCCAAAATAATATTGAATCTGTCCCTGTCTGTAAAATTCTATCTTCAATATTATTTATATTGATATTAAAGTATCAATATTCATTTCGAAATTAAAATATCATAAAACTAGAATACAAGAATAGGTTAGGCTTACCTAAACGGTCCTCTTTCGGGAGATAAGATATCTTGAATTATTCTGACTGTTCGAGAATAAATGTTCATGTTGTTCAAAAATAATTGAATCTATACAATGTAGACACACAAACAAATATATTGACGATCACGAACACAACATACACAACATTTTTCGCGCACCATCATAAATATTACATCTTATATTCCGTATTACATTTTCTAGTTCATTTCATAAAACTTCTATGACAGATCCATTTTTTATCAACAGAAAAAACATCGTCTGCGCGAAGCGCAAAATAGAAAAACGATTAAATTAAAACCATGGAAGTAGCGATAAACGCAACAGATATGTTTTTAAATTATATACACAATTATGAAAACAAATCTAATGAACTTTTATGTTTATTTATATATATAAAATTATTTATATATACAATTCTGTTCTACCTGCATATAAAAAGAGATATATGGCTTCTTTATATTAAATAAATTATATAAATATTGAAAAAAATACTTATTTATATGAAACTACGAATAGGTTGCCAGAAAATATGTTGCCAACTTTCCTTCTCTCGCCATAAGCCTTTTTCGGTACTTTTCGGTTAGCCGGGCGCCAGTGATACATGTACATATATAAATATATATATATTAATTCATACATATATGTGTGTGTAGATATGTGTATATACAGTGTCTCACATAAGTGATGGGACACTTGTGCTTTACAAAAGGAAACTAATCAAATAAATTAAAAAAACATGTACACATTTTTTTTGTGGGTGTGTTTCATACTTAAATTTAGTAAAGATTATTACATAACATACATTTTGTCAAAATATTAAAATATTAATTTAATAAAAATACAAATGTTTAGAACGGAGCAAAAAATAGCTCACATAAGTGATGGGACACCATTATATATGCAACAAAAATCGTCTGAAATAAGCAATAAAAATATTTTTTGGGGTTTTATTTTTACTTAAAAGCAATTGGCAATAATTTATAAAATCGTCTGCAGTATTTCTCTCCAGTTTGTTTTGGAATTTTTGTGTTTTTTAGCTCTGTGTAGTCATGAATGCTAAACGAAAAGAAACTTCGCCTGAAATTCGAAAATTAGTTATTAATTTGCATATTGAACGTGGAAAATCTATTAGAAAAACTGCTGAAACAGTTAACTTGAGTCGTTCAACAGTTTTCAATATCATTAAACGATATAAAAAGAATCATATGATTCAGGATAAAAGAAGACCTGGCTGACCATCAAAGCTATCCAATGGAATAAAGCGAATTATCGTTCGAAATATTAAAAAAAATCCAAGAATTAGTGCTTCAAAAGTTGCTGCTGATTTACAAGCATTATATGGAATAATTGTTAATCCTGAAACTATTAGAAGGGTAATTCGATCTGCTGGATATCACGGTAGAGTAGCCAGGAAAAAATTCTTCGTAAGTGAAAAGAATAGAAAACTCAGACTAGCTTTCGCAAAATCCAACATAAATAAGAATTCTGATTACTGGAATAAAGTTATATTTGCTGATGAGAGTAAATTTAATATATTTGGTTCTGACGGTAGAATCTTGGTGTGGAGAAAACCCAGGGAAGAACTTCGCAAACAGAACTTGGTACCAACAGTAAAACATGGTGGAGGAGGAGTTATGGTATGGGGGTGTATGTCGTCCGCTGGAGTTGGTAATCTTGTTTTTATTGACAGTATAATGGATCAGTACAAGTATATTGATATTTTAAAGCAAAATTTGAAATCTTCAGCACGAAAATTGAACCTTCATAACGATTTTAAATTCTACCAGGACAATGACCCCAAGCACACTGCTCTGAACGTTAGACTCTGGCTGCTATATAACTGTCCTGAAATAATAAAAACACCACCACAATCTCCAGACTTAAATCCCATAGAGAATATTTGGCAAGAATTGGAATCAAGAATTCGCAAACACACCATTTCTTCAAAACAACAACTAAAATCGGTGCTTCAAGAAGAATGGGGTAAAATCACTCCAGAAATCACAAAAAAAATAGTCGAATCCATCCCAAAAAGATTAAATCATGTTTTAAAAGTAAAAGGAAATCCAACAAAATATTAAAACCTTTTAAAAAGTAAAATTTTTGGATAAATATTTGATGGAAAAGTAAGTGTCCCATCACTTATGTGAGCCATTTTTTGCTCCGTTCTGAACAATTGTATTTTTACTAAATTAATATTTTAATATTTTGACAAAATGTATGTTATGTAATAATTGTTACTAACTTTAAATATGAAACACACCCAAAAAATTTTTGCACATGTTTGTTTATTTATTTTATTGCAGTTTCTTTTTATAAAGCACAAGTGTCCCATCACTTTTGTGAGACACTGTATATATATATCACTGGCGCCCGGCTAACCGAAAAGTACCCAATTTTCTATCTTAACTTTGTAACTGACTTGTAATATTTTAATAATTGTCTATTTATTGTACTTGGGTCTAGGACCTAATAACCACTCAAATTAACTTATCAAAAGTTTTATTTTCATAATATATTTGTACACTTAAGTTAGCTAAAATGTTAAATGGAACTACGTAGAACTACTAAGTTGTGTAAATCACTTTTACTTTTAATTTTATAAACAAAGCACACTCACTTCTAACTAAATGTATCCAGATTTCATTCAATTTATTACAGTATTTCTTTCAAAATCATTTTTTAAACGGTTTGTCGTCTGCCTCTTTTATTTATTTTTTTTTTCTAAAGATCATTTGACTCTTTTTGATTTGGAAGTACAAATTCATTCAAATATGCCGGAATATTTCCATTACAGTAGGATGGACATTCGTTGTTAGGGTTATTTTTTTTTCTCAGCACAGCAAGTTCAATACCATCATATTAATTCTAGCTTCACGAATTATGAAACGTATATCGAAACATTTAAAGCAGACCACTTCTGTTGAAATGTAAATAAAATTATCACAAGGTAATTTTCGTAGCTAAAATTTCTTCTTTTCATTATCAGTAGCGAATTTGAAGACTTAGATTAGAAACTAGGAGCACAACATTTTCTTCTCATTATTTTATAGATATAATCTACACTTTCTTTAATAATTATAATCAATAATTATTGATAGCATTATAATCTAAATACAATGAAAAATATTATTAATTACTATATAAAACAATAAATAAAATCAAAATATTATCGTAAACAATCCGTACAAACGAACAAAGTACATAAAAAATTTTAAGTTATTATGGATCACTGTTTTGACGTCAGCAGGTTGTGACGTCACTTGTAGCAGGCCGGTTAAGGACACACAGCGACATCTCGGAGGCCCCCGGTTGGATGCTCTAGTATTTATAAACGACTAAAATTTCAAAGAGATCGAACGACGAATACTATTTTTTTTTTATGTTAACGGACCCGATGTGAAAAGAAAACATATTTATTTTACAACCAGATAACAATATTTCTGACGTAATTTTTACACGTGCTGTAAAACCTGTGTAGCGTGTTATATTTATGAAAATTGCAAAGAGTTTAGACAAAAAAAAGCTATTTAAAAAAAAAAAAAACTGTATAACGATCCTACTTGAAACTAGTCGTTGGGGGCCACCATAATACTTACCCATCATGGATATGCATAATATAAAATATGAAAATAAAAGATGTGTAAACTATTTATAAAATGCATTGCAATTCGAATAAAATCGTGGCTTGATGACGTCATAAACTTTAAATGCTCTATTACTCCAAAATTGATAATCATGTTAACTAACGGTTTACTGCGTCGGATTAAGCGTCTCATTTCCAATTTAAATATATCTTTGAATGAAATGGGTCAGGAAAAATCGAAGAGTGTGGAAATAGGATTACAAATATCTCGACAACTAATTATACGATAGACTTCATTCTTTATGCAAAATTTGTTTTTTTATTGTCTTTTATATTCCCTCCTTAAAATAAGCAATTTCGAAAATTTTTACATACCTTTTATCAGAACGAATATTTCGAGAGTCCGAAAAAAATAGCTCCGGATAATCGAGGTTACTGAAATTCAATAAGCTTCTTCCCATTGTTACCAGAGTTCTCACAGACTCCTTGAAAACTCCTTAGAAATGAAAACATTCCCAAGTAGTACTTAGAACTACTTAGATAAGCAAACCACTGCTTAGAAACTCCTTAAATTGTATTGCGGCTTCGGACGCAAGCGATATTGCTGCCAAGGGAAAAAAATCGGGATTGTAAAACGCACGGTAAATCATAAGAGACGGTAGTCTCTTGAGTGACGCAGCGAAAAACCGAAAACCGTAAGCCCAAAACCGAAGATTCCGTCACTCTCATATATACAGCTAGCAGGACATCAAAGGAAAATCAAAACGCCGACATTTAATATCTCAGTAAATATGAGGCATACCGTTTCGATTTTTTCACATTAGTCTTATATCTATGGCCTAACTCTATCCTGAAATTTATAGATTTCTACATGCAGTAGATTTTGAGATCTGGAAACCAATTTTTAAGCGAAAATGGAAAATGTAATGGTGTAATGGGCACAGAGGTGTTATCTCGAAAATGGATCGAACGATTTTTTTTAAATTAATATATTATATTAATCGCTTTTAGATGAAGAGAGTAAGATTTTGAGCTAACGTAGGAAAACTCTTGTTTTTTATATAATCCAGCTTCAAAATCGGACTCTTTTCTTATGCTTTTTCTGGTAGACTAACATTAAAGATTTTCGGCCTTTTCACCCTTTTTTATTCCTGCGCGGTCAGGATATTCATGGGTATCACGGTTATAGTTAAAGGCGATTTCGCAATCATATCTGGCTGAAGAACTATTTAGATTTTTTTTTTTAATACGAAAACAGTTGTTAATGCAATTTTTAATATGTAATATATATGTATTAAATTAAATTATTGTTTGTATATTTTTCTTTTTTGTTATAATAAAGAATTTCTTATATCAAAATCTTCATTAAGTCGAAAAATATTTAGATTCCTTGATTAAAATATTGAAATATTTTATAATTATACATATACAATTTAATTGTTATTTATATTTAATTTGTGATTTTTTAAAGGAAAAAAAAAGATTAAGATTTTTTTTTATCAATTAATTTGCGTAACAAGGAATCATTCAAAATGAATCAATCATCAGTTTGTTTTCTTCGTGTGCGATGCGATTCGCTGCTATGAACATTTTTTGAAGTGTTGAAAATCAAATTTCACAAATACTTCTAACTTCTATTAACAAATACTTCATGAATATATTTTTAATTCCATGTTGTTTATGTACGATAAAAAACACGTTTGTAAGCTTCTGTTTCATAGTATAAGAATCCAAACATTCAGTGAAATGCGTATATTTGATCAGCTATATAAACAAATGAAGAATACAGTACCTTTTTTTTTTCAATTTCATTTCTTAAATTTGCATTTTAAAAACAGATAATAAAGAAATATGTATTTATCTTCTAATATTTATTTTCCTAAGTCAGAGAAATGCAAAGTTCTACCATTGTTTGTTTTTTTTTTTTTTTTTTTCTAGTGAAAGTTTATTTTCAAATGTTAAATATAGATTTTACTTAATAAATCACGAAATCAGTCGTCAGTTCTCGGGGCAATGGTAGACGTGGCATTGGAAACCTAAAAATCATGAGAGAGGGTAATATCTTTAAACAAATCTTGTAGCAAAGTATTCAGTAGTATCTTGCACCAAATATAAGAAATTGAAAAAAAAAAAAAAAAGGTACTGTATTCTTCATTTTTGTTTATGTATTGTCAAAGCTATGCATTCTACCGAATGTTTTTATTCTTGAAATAGACTATTTAAACAGAGATAGAAGTTTACCAAACTTTTGTTTCTTTCTTCATACATAAACAACATGGAATTAAAAATATATTTTTGAAATATTTGTTAATTAAGTTAGAAGTATTTGTGAAATTTGTTTTTGAACCCGTTAAAAAATCTTCACAGCGCATGGAAAAATAGAAACGCTATAGAAGGATTTTTTTTTTCTTCAGTTACCCTGAAATTAAAACAATATATATATATATATATATTTTTTTTTTTTGGGGGGGCGGGGGGGGGGGGGGTTCAAGAGTGCAAAACGTTCATATTTACTGATTTATTAGTTGTTTGTTTTCTTTTTAAAATTAAAATAATGTTGTTAAATAGCAACATCATGGTGTAGAAAAAAAAAACATTAAAAAAATGTGATGCATCGTTATGTACGAGAGATCAGTTTCAACTGACATTACAAAAATTTATTCACAAACTAAGACAGATAATTAAGAAAAATAGGTTAAATCCTAGAACAAGCGAGACGCTTGGCGTCATCGAATTTAGCGAAGCGATAAATGAGTTTTCTTGTTACCGGTTTATTTCTTACGTTTTTCCCACGCCTTCTGTGCTTGGTTCTAGCATGAGCAGAATGCATGGTTCTGAAAATTGAGCTGGTTTTTGAGGGAATTAGATTTGATTGGTTGGTTGACAGATTAGAATATTCTATAATAGAGTTCTATTGTCTGTGGGTTGGTTTGTTGTGTGTCAGATTTGTTGAATTATGTTTATGAAATATGTTTTATGTCATAAAGGATAAATCCTGTGAAATATTAAAAAAAAAACGAAGGATGAGAAATAACGGTAAGTGCATTTTTGTTGATTTTATATGATAAGATGTATTTTAAGCACTTTAGAGATTGCTGTAAACCGATTTTTGTGCGAACATTACTGACCGCAGCTTGAATGGATTTCATGCATTCTAGGGAGTGCGGAATATAGCAATTTTTGTGCATCCAGGATTTTTTTTTTCAGTTAATGTACGCGAAGCATACACATATATATATATAAATTATTAACTGCTGTTTGAATGAATTTCATGCATTCTAGAGATTGCTGCACAGGGAGTTTCATGCATCCAGGATTTTTTTTTTCTGTTATGTACGCAAAGTGTACATATATATGTTACTAACTGGTGCTTGAATGAGTTTCGTGCTTTTGAAAAATCAGAAATCTCTAGATTCTCCCCAATCGTAACCTGTGTTCTTTGTAGCAGAGAATTCACTACTTACACAGTTTCTATGAAAATTTTTTCACGAAGTAAACATTGATTTTATTCCGTTTTGTGACAATTTACAAAGTTTTAGCAAGGAGGAAAAAATAGCTAAAAATTATTAAAAATAGAAAAATCTGGAGGAAAAAATTGCTAAATGTTTGTATGTAAAAATTGAAATATCTAGACGAAATATTGCTGAAAGTTTGTAAAAATAGAAAATCGTGAAGAAAAACTTGCTGAAACTTTGTAAATAATTGTAAAACGAAATAAAATTTATGTTAAAATTGTATAATAAAGCTTGCCGTAAGCAGTGTGTAAGTATCTGCTTGCTTAAGCTTAAAAAGCATTCGTTCTGATTGGGTAGAATTTGGAGGTTGCCGATTTTTTGGTTGACGTGCGTAAAAAAAATAGCCAAATCGGATGTTTTGCTTGTTCTAGGATTTTGCCCAATATATTTGATTAATGAATTCATCGATTGATACTTTGGCTTAATTAGGTTTGAATTGGCTTAGTAATTTGAATCTTATCATGATGACGTTTTGATTTTGCATGTCCCTGTATAAAAAACTCCTCAATGATATTTGCAAGATAAATACACTGTCACAATTAGATTCAAATTGGTTCAGCATTTCAACAGTGATGGTAAGGATTAAAAAAAAATTCATATTTTTTGCTTTTGTGTGTACCTTTTAAACAAACTGTAAGAGCTAAATGCTTGATTAGCTAACTCATTGATGATGCGGCTAAGTTTAGGGATTCACCCTCAGTTAGCCATCTTGTTTTTAAATCAAAACATTTTAACTTTTATTATTAAATATAAATCAATCAGTCAGTAAAATTAAATAACATGCTTATAATAAGTAAATATGAATGAAAATTATTTTGGAAATGAGAAACAAAACAAATATGTTTTGAAGTATAGATAAAATGCTTCAGTGATTAATTTGTAATCACTTCAGCATTTTATCTATATTTTAATTATAATTAGTGATCTTCTGTGATTATGTAACATTTCAGCGATGCTGGATTGAATCCCTGAAGCATTTTATCTATTTCGAAAAACCGAAGTCAGAGAAATGCAAGTTTTGTGCATCCAGGATTTTTTTTTTCAGTTAATGTACGCGAAGCGTACTCACACATATATATATATATACATATATATCAATTATTAACCGCTGTTTGGATGAATTTCATGCATTCTAGAGATTGCTGCACAGGGAGTTTCATGCATCCAGGATATTTTTTTCTGTTAATGTACGCAAAGAGTACATATACATGTTACTAACTGGTGCTTGAATGAGTTTCGTGCATTTGAAAAATCAGAATTCTCTAGATTCTCCCCAATCATAACCTGTGTTCTTTGTAGCAGAGAATTCACTACTTACACAGTTTCTATGAAAATTTTTTCACGAAGTAAACATTGATTTTATTCCGTTTTATGACAATTTACAAAGTTTTAGCAAGGAGGAAAAAATAGCTAAAAATTATTAAAAATAGAAAAATCTGGAGGAAAAAATTGCTAAATGCTTGTATGTAAAAATTGAAATATCCAGACGAAATATTGCTAAAAGTTTGTAAAAATAGAAAAATCGTGAAGAAAAACTTGCTGAAACTTTGTAAATAATTGTAAAACGAAATAAAATTTGTTTATTTTGTGAAAAAGCTTGCCGTAAGCAGTGTGTAAGTATCTGCTTGCTTAAGCTTAAAAAGCATGCGTTCTGATTGGGTAGAATTTGGAAGTTGCCGTTTTTTTGGTTGACGTGCGTAAAAAAAATAGCCAAATCGGATGTTTTGCTTGTTCTAGGATTTTGCCCAACATATTTGATTAATGAATTCATCGATTGATACTTTGGCATAATTAGGTTTGAATTGGCTTAGTAATTTGAATGTTATCATGATGATGTTTTGATTTTGCGTGTCCCTGTATAAAAAACTCCTCAATGATATTTGCAAGATAAATACACTGTCACAATTAGATTCTAATTGGTTCAGGATTTCAACAGTGATGGTAAGGATTAAAAAAAATTCATATTTTTTGCTTTTGTGTGCACCTTTTTAACAAACTGTAAGAGCTAAATGCTTGATTAGCTAACTCATTGATGATGCGGCTAAGTTTTGGGATTCACCCTCAGTTAGCCATCTTGTTTTTAAATCAAAACATTTTAACTTTTATTATTAAATATAAATCAATCAGTCAGTAAAATTAAAAATCACAAAATTCGTCAAATGATCTCGGGAGAAAAATAGTGAAATTTGTCTAACAATCGCGGAACAGAATTGCAAAATTCGTCGAATGGCAGTGGAAAAAAAGTGCACAATTTGTTCGTTTATGGAAAAAGTCGTGAAATTCATTAATCGATAGTCGATAAATCACGAAATTCATCAATTGATAGCAGAAAAATCATAAAATTCATTGATAGTGGAAAAATCACAAAATTTATCAACTGGTTTCAGGGGAAAAAAATTTCGAATATCGTCGAATGGCTTCGAGAAGAAAAAAAATCACAATCCGTCAAATAATTTCTTTGAAAAAATCGTGAAATTCGCCAAATGGTTTTGAAATTTGTCGAGCGACAGTGGGGAAAAAATCTTTTTCCATTGAATCATCGCAATTGGAACTATTAAGTTTGACCAGTGGTGGCAGTAAAGTCAGTCGGCAAATTTTCAGTATTACTCGCCGATTGGCGAATGGCAATTTTGTCCTATATTTTTATGCACTTTATCGATGAAATTCATGATTTTTTACACGCCTGATCGATGAAATTCAAGATTTTTACGCACCCAATTGATGACTTTCTTGATTTTTATGCATCCGTTTGACGAAAATGATTTTTACATGCCTGATAAACAAAATTCATGATTTTTATGCATGTGTTCAACAAAATTTATGATTTCCCTTCTCCCGATCCACAAAATTCATGTTTTTACTGTGCCTGATTGACAAAATTCATGATTTTCAACTGATATGCTTTCCATCGGCCAATTAATGAAATTCACAATTTTTCTTCTCTAGACAATGGCGAAATTCGCAAATTATTTTTTTTTTTTTACCGTTCGTTGAAATTTACAATTTTTTCACAAACATTCGATGGAATTCTTGATTTTTCCAAGCCCAGTTGTCGAAATTTGCGATTTTCCATGCCTATCGACAAAATTCATAATTTTGCAGAACCGATAGACAAAATTCATAATGTTTTCCTATGATCTATGGACAATTTGAAAATTTTTCCTGCAACTGTTCGTTGAAATTCTCGATCTTTCCACGCCATTCGAGGAAATTCGCTGCTCGATCCATGAAATTCACGATTTTAAGTGCCTTATCGACAAAATTCGCAGGTTTTTTCAATTGATTTACAAAATTCAAGATTTTTTTTTTTTTGAGTGATTGACGAAATTTGCAACTCCGGAATTACTGATTTTGGCATCTCTGGTTTCTGTTGACCGATTATTGAAATTTGCGTTTTTTTTTCTAGCGACAAAATGGTGAAATTTGTGATTTTTCCATGCCCATTTGACAAAATTCGCATCCAGTCGATGCAATTCATGATTTTATGCGCCTGATCGATGAAATTCATATTTTCCTACGATTTATGGACAAAATTTGCAAATTTTTCTCACGAATTATTAAGGAAATTCGAAATTTTTGGATAGGTTGGCATGTATGGTCTCTGCGGGCCACCAGTTATCCATCACGGGCCACAGGTTGTGCATTTCTAATCATGATGCAGTTTGGCTCATTCGACTCGACATCGATAGAACTTACTGATTTTAGTTTCACCACCAGGGGCAGTTATGTTCATATAGAACAGAGAGCGCCCCTGGCAGTGGAAGGGGAAATTAATGGATTTTGGAGCTAACTCAAGTTCTATGGGTCCCATCACAACATGGTTTGATTCATTCAACTTGTTTCAAGTTTGACCACCAGGGGGCGCATTCCCATCTTAGGTTCTATGGCCCCGATCATGACAAGGTATGGCTCACTCAACTCGAAATCGACAGCCTCAAAAATTTCAGCTGTTTGTATAGAACAGAGTGCGCCCCCTGGTGGTGGAACATGGAACTAACAGATTTTGCAGCTAACTTGAGTTCTATGGGTCCCATCACAATGCAGTTTGATTCATTTGGCTCGACATCGATAGGATACATCGGTTTTAGTTCCAAGTTTCACCACCAGGGGCGCTATCGTATCTCGTGTTCTATGGGCCCGATTACGGTGAGGTATGGCTCATTCGATTCGAAATCGACAGCCTGAAAGATTTCAGCTATGTTTGTATAGAACAGAGTGCGTCCCCTGGTGGTGGAAGATGGAACTAATGGATTTTGCAGCTAACTCGAGTTCTATGGGTCCCATCACAATGCAGTTTGATTTATTAAACTGGACATCGACAGGATATATAGATTTTAGTTACAAGTTTCACCACCAGGGGGCGCTTTCCTATATCGGATCATATGCGCCCCATCACGACGCGGTATGGCTCATTCGACTCGAAATCGACAGCCTCAAAGATTTCAGCCATGTTTGTATGGAACAGAGTGCGCTCCCTGGTGGTGGAATATGGAACTAACGGATTTTGCATCTAACTCGAGTTCTATGGGTCCCATCACAATGCAGTTTGATTCGTTCGACTCGACATCGGCAGGATATATCGATTTTAGTTACAAGTTTCACCACCAGAGTGTGCTTTCCTATCTTGTGTTCTATGTGCCCCATCACGACGAGGTATGGCTCATTCGACTCGAAATCGACAGCCTCAAAGATTTCAGCCATGTTTGTATGGAACAGAGTCCGCCCCCTGGTGGTGGAAGATGGAACTAATGGATTTTGCAGCTATCTCGAGTTCTATGGGTCCCATCACAATGCAGTGTGATTCATTCGACTCGACATCGACAGGATATATCGATTTTAGTTCCAAGTTTCACCACCAGGGGGCACTTTCCTATCGGGTTCTATGGGACCGATCACGACGACGTATGGCTCATTTGACTCGGAATCGACGGCCCGGAAATTTTCAGCTATGTTTGTATAGAAAAGGTTGCGTCCTTTGGCGGAGGAAGATGGAACAAACGGGTTTTGCCATGCATTTTCATCCTTCTAATTGTGTTACTCTCTCGCTGTATAATTTAAAAGTTGAGTCTTGGATTCCTCTCCCTGGGCCACCACCCTCATATTTTATTGGGGTCCAAGGGGTCTTTTTTAGCATTTCTTTAAAATTTTATTTTAATGATTAATTTATACCCTATGCTTAATTTCGACTAATTGACATTCTCATCAATAACCTTAAAAAAGTAATGATATCAGTACAAAAACCCTTAACGGGTTAAAAGTTGTGACGCAGCACTTTCTTTTGGCTTTATGAATTTTAAATATGGGTCTTAAAAGCAATGATATCAAATTTAAGTGACGCTATGTTAATAATTATTTTTTTAAATCATAATTTTCTTTTTAGTTTTATTTATATTCACAGGTGCAATTATTATCTTAATATGAAAAAATATATAAAATTTATTCGCTGATGCTTTTTCATTCACATCTCTTATGAATTCAAAATATGGGTTTTAAAAGAAATGATATCAAAATTTGAGTGACACCTTGGCGTTAATTTAATAGGACTCTTTTAAAATTCAATTTAAATTATTTTTGGTTTGTCTTCTAAAGTATATTTACACATACAAACAATACTTTTAATTTTGCAATACACTTTTAAATATATTACTTTCACTGAGCCTATATTATGTATTGAAATGTATTTATTTCAATAAATTGATTTATCTTCTGTGCCACGCTATCCAAAATCATAAGTAAAATTTATGTAAATGATTATTTTGCGTCATAGTATCCAAACAAAGGGAAATGTATTCAAGTGGATAATATGACGCAAAATAATCATTTACATAAATTTTACTTATGATTTTGGATAGCGTGGCACAGAAGATAAATCAATTTATTGAAATAAATACATTTCAATACATAATATAGGCTCAGTGAAAGTAATATATTTAAAAGTGTATTGAAAAATTAAAAGTATTGTTTGTATGTGTAAATATACTTTAGAAGACAAACCAAAAATAATTTAAATTGAATTTTAAAAGAGTCCTATTAAATTAACGCCAAGGTGTCACTCAAATTTTGATATCATTTCTTTTAAAACCCATATTTTGAATTCATAAGAGATGTGAATGAAAAAGCATCAGCGAATAAATTTTATATATTTTTTCATATTAAGATAATAATTGCACCTGTGAATATAAATAAAACTAAAAAGAAAATTATGATTTAAAAAAATAATTATTAACATAGCGTCACTTAAATTTGATATCATTGCTTTTAAGACCCATATTTAAAATTCATAAAGCCAAAAGAAAGTGCTGCGTCACAACTTTTAACCCGTTAAGGGTTTTTGTACTGATCCTTTATACACGTCATTTATCTGAAGCACAGCATTGATTGGTTAGGATAATCTTATAGCAGGGCTTCCACTAGGTCCGTTTTTCAATTATCAGGTCCGTAAAGTCCGTTTTTCAACACTGTACTTTACATTAAACTTTATCAATGTTTGGCGATCATGAAAAACATACGAATTTCCTCAAAAACTCGCGAAAAACACACAAATTTCGTCAGAGGATCGCGAAAAACACGCGAATTTTGTCAAAAGATCAGGGAAAACACGCACTTTCCATCAAAAGATCGTAAAAAAAAAAAAAAAAAAAAAAAAAAAAAAAACGTCAATTTCGTCAAACGATTGAAATAAAATGCGAATTCCCTCAAAAGATCGCGAAACACACGTGGTTTCCATCAAAAGATCGCAAAAAAACGTTAGTTTCGACAAATGATCGAAATAAAACGCGAATTCCATTAGCAGATCGCGAAAAAATGCGAATGTCTCCCAGAAGATCGCGAAAAAACGCGAATTTACCCCCAGAAGATCATGAAAAAAAAAACGCAAATTTCCCCCAGAATATAGCGAGAAACACGCAAATTTCCTCAAAAGATCGGGAAAAATGGGAATTTCCTCGAAAGATCGCAAAAAACACGCAAATTTCCTCAAATAATCGCGAAAAACACGCCAATTTCGTCAAAGGATTGCGAAAAACATACAGTTTCCATCAAAAGATCGCGAAAAAAACGTCAGTTTCGTCACACGATCGAAATAAAACACGAATTCCATTAAAAGATCGCGAAAAAAGACACGAATTTCTCCCAGAAGATCGCGAAAAAAGACGCGAATTTCCCCCAGAAGATCGCGAAAAAAGACGCTAATTTCCCCCAGAAGATCGTGAAAAAAGACACGAATTTCCTCAAAAGATCACGAAAAACGTGCAAATTTTCTCAATAGATCGCAGAAAACACGCGAATTTCGTCAAAAGATCGCTAAAAATACGCAGTTTCCATCAAAAGATCGCGAGAAAAACGTCAGTTTCGTCAAACGATCGAAATAAAACGAGAATTCCATTAAAACATCGCGAAAAAACACGAATTTCTCCCAGAAGATCGCGAATTTCCCCCAGAAGGTCGCGAAAAACACGTGAATTTCGTCAAAGTTTCACCTTCAACAAAATCGATTACAGCTGTTCTAAAAGTATAAATTCAAAACTTGTTATATTTTTTCTTGTATGTTGCGTTTAGCATTTTTTTTTTTTTTTTTTTACCTTTTTTAAAATTTTCTTTAAGATGTATCATGTATGTGATATACATAATAAGTGTTTGGGGTTTGACCATAGACCTTACAATATACTAGACCCCACATTGGTAACCTTTTCGATGACCGGCATCAGAGGTGGAGGTGGTAGATTTATTCCGCCAAACTGGTTTTTCTCCCGCCAAAATCTACTTAGAGGAATTTTCCCCTTTTCCCGCAGAAACTTTATATTGCGTCTGTGCCTGTCTGTGCTCTTGTTGTTTTTCTAGAGATTGACTAATATTTTAAATTCCAAACAGTTCTTTTAAGTGATAACATGTAAAATACTCAATATTAAAATCATCGAACAAGCTGTAAAAATTTAGCTATGTTTAATTTTTAAAATTCTTTATTATACTTTATATAAAGGAAATTTCAAAATTAATTTTTTTAAGAGGACAGTACAATAAGTGATTCCTGTCATGTGACAACCATTTTTCTTCTTTCAAGTGCTGCGGCATCGGAAATTCGGTTCAAAATGCTGACAGACTTTTCTGAAATATCTTCTGCTTTTATTGAAAGCATCTTTTGATTACAAACTTTCTAAATAAGAACACCTGCCAATTTCATACATTTCCGATCACAAATTAATGAAACAATTTCCTGACGGCTCGGCCTACAGACACAGGTAGATTTTGAAAATACAGATAATGGGGCACCTGTTTATTGGGAATTGCAGAAGAAATGACCTTTTTGCCATGATGCTGCAGTTTAGACCACCACTTCAAAATCTACCTGTGTCTGTAGACAGGATTTTTTTTTTTTTTTTTTTTTCCGGGTTATAAGAGTTGGTCTTATAAAAAAACTTGTCAAAGTAAAAGTTGTAAGATACTATTAAGAGGATTTATAATAAATTTAAGCAGATTTGATATATTGTGAATTGGCGAAGCTTTGAATTCTTTTCTTCTTAAACCCTATCCCCCCCCCCCCCCCATGAGGTCATTTTTAATGATATCAAAAATCTGCCATACATAAATTTTCGGCCCTTTTTCTAGAAGTATTAATAACTTTAAATGGATTCGATACGTATCATAATTAAGAAGTTGTGGGGATTTTTCTGCTTTCAACCCCCCCCCCCTTTGTTTCGATTTTGTCCATTATCGAACTTGACCAAGATTTTATGCCCCTTAATCTTGTGTATCAGTTTGGAAGAGATTTGTGCAGAATTATTGAAGTTATCGTGTCCATAAAAAAGTGATCTAGATAGATAGATAAAAGTTTTGAATTGGGGGGGGGGGGGGGGTTGGGTTCTGGAAGTGATGATCGGCGTAGATCTGCAAAAACTTTTCAGAAATTCCAACATAGGGAGAATGTATAACAGGTAGTATTTCTTACGAAATCTACCTAAAATCATAAAGTAGCCATTTTGTATTTGAGAAGGTTTTATAGCATCTAATTATGACAGCAAGTATTGTTTAGAAGTCAACATCTTCAGTAGTTGCCTGTGGTTATTATTTTCAATAATTGTAAAGAAAAAAAAAAACACTTGAGAGTTAAACTTAATTTTTTATAGCATTCAAAAGTTGCAAATTATTTCTTCTCAGAAACTTATGCAAAATAATAGTTATTTTAACAGAGAAACAATTACACAAGTTCTAACTTAGTAGATATGAAATAGCCTGGAATTTTATTTTTCATAAAAAAAAAAAAAAAAAAACTGTGCATTTGTATATATTTTTTCCTATACATGCGTATATGTTATCTATCGATGTTTTCCTTTTGATTAAAAATATTGTAATACATTTATACTTTCAATTAAAAAAATATATATATATGTATATATGAAAGATTGCAAAAAATATGCCTTTAAATTGGAATATCAAAAGCAAAACAAAAATTCTGGATTGCAGCAAAAATATGTTCTATAGAATGTATTGTTAAATAAAGACAGTATGTGATTTCAAGTTTTCAAAACCTATAAAATACATTATCAAATCAAATAATATTTTATAACATGTCACTGCTAACTTTCCACAAATTCTTCACTTTTGTAAGAAAAAAAAAGATACTGTAAATACTGTTCGATTTTCTGTTATTTTAATAATGCCTGCAAAATTTAATGCATTTTTAGAATTAAAAAAATTCTGACATTAATTTGTTACATTTCGTGAAATGATTGTGTCAAATTGAAGCTTTCCAAGCAGAAATCTCGAAATAATTTGTGTTATCGTACTTAATATCTTATATCACTAATAAAAAAAGTATAATTTAAGTAACATTTATTACAAGGACAAAGCCATTTTATAACATTAAAATAAAATACAGCAGCAAAAACAGAAAAAGAAAATCCATCCAGAAGATTAAACAATCTTTTTTTCACCATGGGTGGGACTCTCATAACTTATTTATATCCTTCCTCTTTGAGATTAAATCCTAGAAGGAGCAACAGTTTCGTTTCGCTTTGGTTTGTTTACGTTTATTTTTATTGCGAGAATGAAATCGAAGTTGCCAAGAAAGCGATCACCGCCAAAACAGACAGTTTTTAAAGCGCCAATCCGAGCTGATCCTGAAACCGGATTTTCAACAATATAACAAAGAGATGTGGTCTCTAGTAGATTATTCCTCTGATGGTTTGACTAATCTCTGTTTATATGACCATTGGTCGCTGCATAAAAAAGTTGATTGTCTATTTTGTATTTAAACTTACGAAATCAGTAAGCAATATTTTGTGAATACTGTGCAATTCCAGCACTAACAATTAGATTCTAATAGAGTAAAATTTGTTTTTGTCTCCAAATTGGCCATTAAAAATTGGAGTGTGCATACAACATAACGATGCAGCACATAAAAACAACAACAAAAAATTGCAAATCCTTAACATTTTTTGGACTCCTTGGAATTTTTCGGTACTCCTTGGATTTTTTCTTCCCAACTCCGTATGAACCCTGTATTACATACTAAGTACACACCAAATTTCAAGTCTCTATCTCGATTTGTTCGGGAAATAGAGCGTTTACAGACACACAGACAGACGGACGGCAATTTTTTTTTCTAAAAAAATGTTTTTCGGAATCTCTAGTGTCTGAAACGTGTAAATCTGTCAAAAATTTTTTTCGATTTTCAAAACGATTACAAGACTTACCGTATACTACCTATGATGGGTAAGTAAAAAGAAGTAAATGTTTTTTTGCGATTTTGTCGTTAAAGATATAAATTCATAGAAAATCGGGTAAAATATATAAAATAATACAAATTTGGGGATTATTTAAGGTTTTATCACGGGCCCGGGCAACTCTGGGCGGGTTAGCTAGTATATATATATATATATATATATATAAACTTATTGCAAAAATTAACCATTGAAACAGAAGCAACTGACCAAATGCAATGAAATTATTACCCCACGTAGCACTGTCAAATTACACATTATAAAACATAGTCCTAACAAATGAAGTATTATTTATTCAAAAAGTGAAACATAAGTAAAAACACAAATGTAGGCTTATAATGTAATTTACTTTTTCAAGGGCTGGGAAACCACATTATAAGCAAAGAATGATTGTTTTTTGTAATTGACACCAGCTTAATACCAAAAATTGTGCCAATTCCAAGCCCAAACAATCATTGGAACTAAATTGAAAAACAAGGATACCTTTGAAAATGGAACACTACAAATCAAACCAACCATGTTATATAGAGGGGAAAAAATAAATATATGTATAAACAAATAAATACAAAGGAAAACAAAGAAAATCTATACATTACAACATCATTTATCCAGAATCCGATGCCAAATTTTGCAAAGCACATGGTAAAGTGAGTAAGTGAATTCAAAAGTACAGGTGAAAGTTACAGTTAAGTAGCTAACAGTAGCAGTTATTAATTTAACCACTGAGATTTTAACTATTTCTAATTTAAAATACAGTCGAACCTCGTTAACATGAACCTCAGGGGGAATCAAAATTTTGTTCATGTTAACAGTAATTCATGTTATCAGTATCAAATCTTTGTACTCGTTTTTATAGGGGACTATGAAAACAATTCATGTTAAAAGTAATTCACGTTAAGCGTGTTCATGTTAACGAGGTTTGACTGTATACTAATAAATAATATAAAATCTATAAATTCATTTACTAAAAATATTTTTTAACTTAAATAAATTTAATATATATATTATGTTATTGGAAAATTTAAAAATTTCACTTGTATTCCAAGTTGACAGAAAAAAATTGGATAATTTATGTGGTGCTGCCATCTATATTAATAATATGGAACAATAACTAATAAATAATAGTAATAGGTTTTTGATCATTTAAAAACATTATATGGTGCTGTCATCTAGTTTAAGATTAAAACAATATCTAAATAAATATTAATTATTTAGATTAAGAAATGTTATATGGTGCTGTCATCTAGTTTAAGATTAAAACAATATCTAAATAAATATTAATTATTTAGATTAAGAAAAGTTTCCAGTATAAAATTCTTTTATCTATTATTTTTACATATGCCAACATTTAAATAATTTATTATCATTTTAACAAAACATTATTAATCCCATAAAATCTTAAACATTATTGTAGAAGTCAAATTAAATTTTCATTTTATAAATAATTATATGCAAGCTTGAAAGATTTTCCAATATGGCTACAAGCACTTATTGGAACTAACATCTTGCTAAATATTATCTACCCTGAAAAATATAATTAGAAGTCACACACTGATAGCTTAAAAATAACCAAACTTTTCCAACATGGCAACCTCACTTATTGGAACTAATATCTTGCAAAAAAAAATATATATATATAAAAATCCTCTAGCTTAAAAAGTATATAAAAAAAATTAAAATATAATAAAATAAAATATAATTAGAAATTTTTTAATATGTCAAACGCACTTACTGGAACTATATTTTGTTAAAATTTCTCTACCTGGAAAGGAGAAAAAAAATAGAAATTTTCCAATATGGCAACGCACTTATTGGAACAATATTTTATTAAAAGTTCTCTACCTAGACATGGGGAAAAAAATTAGAATTCACAATTATTTAAATTTTTAATAAATGAAAGATATTTAACCCAAATATTCCTATTCAGCTCGCACATAAAGGAATTCAATCTTTAGCCAAATATATCAGCAATCATAATGTAAGTGATTTAACAGAAAGGATGTACAAACATATAAACCCCAATGAAATCAAAATTTATATTCGTAAAATTGACTTAACTAAATAAAAGGGATAGCCATATTCTATTGCATTTTGAAGTATAAGTTTTAAATTTTGAGTTCTAAAATTATTAGAACAAAGATTGTTAATTCTATGTGCAAAATTTAGTAAAATATTTACAAATACTGATTTATGTATACATGACTTATAATTAGTAAATAAGTTAACTTTAAATGTGAAATCATTTCTTTTGTCATAAATGTCAAACAAGATTTTATTATCTTTAAGAATTATCTTAAGATCAAGAAAATTAATTTCATTATTTACCATAACGTTGAAACTATAATTTACATTTTTATGATATTTTATTGGTAGTAAATAATTTGAAGTATTATTAAAATAGAATACAATTATATCATCGATATAACGGTACATTTTACAATTAGCAATATATGAATTACGCTCATAATAATATAAATATAATTCTGCAAGAATTGAAGAAACAATGCCACCCTGTGGTAATCCACAGCTTTGAATATATATAGTCTCATTAAAAACAATATAATTATGATGTAGAATAAATCTAGTTAAAGTTTTAAAGTAATTTAAAGAAATATTATTTTTTAATTTTATGGAATTCTTGTATTCTTTGTATAATAAATTGACAATCCTTGATATCAATATTATTAAATAAGTCATTAAAGTCAAACGTCTTCATTATATATATATATATATATCTGACATATGTCATGCTGTAACTCTCTTATTTATGAACAGATTCAGATGTGACTGCGTATGTGTATAGGACATACTAAGGTCTCGACCGAGTTCGTTGGCCAGTTTCATCCGCCTTCTTGTTTCTAAATGGCGGTGGTTAAGAAATTTAAAAAATTCAAAAAAGTGTACACACAAAAAATTATAAATTGAAAAAATTGTTTCTGTTAAGTGTTAGAACGTCATACAAAGATTCTGGAACATTTTTTGTTTTGGCTATATTTAAAAAAAAATGGCTGAGATATGGCAGTTTGAATTTCTAGGGTGGCTGAGATTTTGAAACAGTCTAATATTTGTTATGCTGTAACTCGTATTTATGAACCGATATGATTGTGACTGATTATGTGTACAGAATATACCAAGGTCTCGACCGAGTTCGTTGGTCAGCTTCATACGCCATCTTGTTTCAAAATGGCGGCACGTTAAAGTTTTTTATTATTTTTTTTAAACTTAAAAAGATATATAAAAAATTATAAATTGTAAAAGTTGTTTCTGTTAAGTGTTAGATCGTGATACAAGGATTCCGGAAATTTTTTTGTTTCGGCTTTATCTTAAACAGTCTTTCCGGCCTGTACCTGGAGGAAAAGGTAGCTTTCCTATATCTTCGTTTTAAAATTTTAGCTAATGTTACACGAAAACAGCAAGTTAAAATGCAAAGAAAACGTTTACAAAAGATTCGTTAATACTGCATTTGAATACGAAATTCGCCAAATTATTGAGCAATAGCCAAATTGGCTTCATTTATGAAGACTTATTTTGGTCGCCAAATTTGGCGATATTTCGCCAAATGTCACCAAGTTTGGCGAGAATTTGGCGCTAATGGATATGAATATATAGTTTTATGCGTATGATTGGGAAAATTATTACAACAATGAAAATTTTTGTAATGTGCTGTCTTGTTTCAAAATATCAGCCACCCTAGAATTTCAAACTGCTCTATCTCAGCCATTTTTTAAGATAGAGGTAAACCAAAAAATGCTCTGGAATCCTCGTATCAAAGCCTAACACTTAATTAAAAAATAAATTTGAATTTTATACTTTTTTGTATATTTATTTTAGTTTTAAATTTTTAAGTGGCCGCCATCTTGAAACAAAATGGCGGATCAAGCTGGCCAACGAACTCGGTCGAGACACATTGGTGAGCTTAATACACACAATTAGTTTAATCAAAATTGATATATATATATATATATATATCAACATTTTTGGGGTCTGGGGGTCATGATCGGTGAAAATATATCGAAATTTTCCGGAATTGCTTTCCTCCGAACGGCTGCAATAGGTAGCTTTATACCTTTTAGGTAGCTTTCAATACAAAAAAGTATAAAGCTACCTATTGCAGCCGTTCGGAGGAAAGCAGTTCCGGAAAATTTCGATATATTTTCACCGATCATGACCCCCAGACCCCAAAACCACCCTCCGTTCAAATGTTGATTTATATATATAGATATAACCATATATATATATATACAGGGTGTCTCAAAAGGTCGTTTACAAACTTAACATGCTGGTCTGTCATATCATGATAAGCAAGATTTACATAGGAACATGTGTTCGAAAATGCAAACTGCGACCGCTAGAGGGCGATGAGCGCAGACTTACGGAAGAGTGGAAAGCGCAATCATTTCAGGCGAAGACGTTGCAGGAGAAGGATGAATCGGTTTAGTAACGCAGACTTGGCCAATATGCATGCATTACGTATATGGCGCCGCGGATGGAAATGCCCGAGCTGCGGTACGGATGTATCTTCAGCGCTTCCCAAGCAGACATCAACCAAGTCATGTTTTGTTTGGACAATTGCACCGCAGATTGCGTGAAGCAGGAGCTTTCCAAGTACGTAGCTACATCGGTCAAGAACGCACTACACGCACGCCTGTCGTAGAGGAAACCGTGCTACGGGAATTTGACAGAAACCCGCAAACAAGTCTCCGAGCAAGAGAACGCGTCTTGGGTGTGCATCGTTCCAGCATTATGCGCATACTGCATGAGGACACGAACCACCCCTACCACTTACAAAGAGTACAGGCATTGTGCGTTGTCGATTATCCCCAACACGTTGCATTCACACGCTGGTATTTGCAATAACGGGTCGCACAGCCGGATTTTCCCATTTTGAACGGGTCCGTGAATTCATGCGTCGACGTTGTGAAGCATGCATTGCGGCGAATGGAATGAATTTTGAACATCTTGTGTAAATTAAACCATGTTCTTTAATAAAAGTCATATTAATACCTCTTTCGATATACTTTCTTCGTTCCCCTCCACACCTGCGATCATCACCCTCTAGCGGTCGCAGTTTGCATTTTCGAACATAAGTTCCTATGTAAATCTTGTTCATCATGATATGACAGACCTGCATGTTAAGTTTGTAAACGACCTTTTGAGACACCCTGTATATATATCTGACCTATGTCATACGATAACGCTCGTATTTATAAATCAATTTTGATGAAAGTAATTGTGTGTATTAAGCTCACCAATGTCTCGACCGAGTTCGTTGGCCAGCTTGGTCCGCCATTTTGTTTCAAGATGGCGGCCATTTAAAAATTTAAAACTAAAACAAATATACAAAAAAGTTAAAAATTCAAATTTATTTTTTAATTACGTGTTAGGCCTTGATACAAGGATTCCAGAGCATTTTTTGGTTTACCTCTATCTTAAAAAATGGCTGAGATAGAGCAGTTTGAAATTCTAGGGTGGCTGACATTTTGAAACCAAACAGCACATTAACGCGATTACTCGCAAATTATTTTCTTTCATTGTTGTAATTATTTTCCCAATCATACGCATATAACTATATATTCACCAGAGGGCCCGTGCGAAGATTTCGCACTGAAATCTAATATTTTTTAGGTACTTCTCTATTATCCCGTCGACCACTTTTCATAACAAAAAACTACCGCCAAACTGTAAGATTAAACGCCAAAAATGCAGTCCCATTTACTTGATGTCAGAATCATTATGCGTGTTTGTTACGTCATCTAGTGGTTTTACATTCGACATTTGCGTGTATTTTTCATTATGTTTTACTGATTTAGTAGTTATTTTATTAATTAAAATAACAATTGTGTCCTTAAATTCTTATATTTTATTTATTTATTGATATTACAATGGCAAGGTTCTCCCGTTTATTTGGCGATAGTTTTTTGTTATGAAAAGAGGTCGACGGGATAATAGAGAAGTATAATTTTTTATCAATATGTAATATTTATTAGATGCATGTTTAAACTTCTAAAGAAAAAGCAAGGATAAAAATATCTGCAAACAACATTTAGTTGTTAGTTAAGCCAGAATATCATCTAATTTATTCCATCAAAGTTAGACTAAAAACTGATCCAAGATTGCTAAAGGCACGCGCGAGAAAAAAAATTAACAATCGTATTTTGACTGCATTAGAGGATGACTTCATCCGCTTCGGCAAAACCATGGGACTTAGAAATATAAATCTAAACATTTCAATTTCAATTTCGGTTTTTAATCATAAGTATAAAATAAACCCGTGCGGTGTTTTTTTATAATAATTGCTATGAGCATCATATAATGTGGTATTTTATTTTTTTTTGGCAACAATAATTTCAAGAAAACCTTTCATTTCTTTTATGAAAACAATGCAGATTTATTTTTTATTTTTCAGCAAATTTTAATCAAAAACGTGTTTTAACGAATTGTTAAGTGGGCTATGTCAGAAGCCGGTTCTAAAACCTTTCATATGGTATCTCATTCGTTGTTCTGCGTTTCATATTTTCTTAGAAAAAGGGATGTTGACAGGAGAAATAATATAGATGATATGATGATATCCGTTAGCGCCAAATTCTCGCCAAAATTGGCGACATTTGGCGACCAAAATAAGTCTTCATAAATGAAGCCAATTTGGCTATTGCTCAATAATTTGGCGAATTTCTTATTCAAATTCAGTATTAACGAATCTTTTGTAAACGTTTCTTTGCATTTTAACTTGCTGTTTTCGTGTAACATTAGCTAAAATTTTAAAACGAAGATATAGGAAAGATACCTTTTCCTCCCGGTACAGGCCGAAAGGACTTTTTGTATTGAAAGGTACCTAAAAATGGCTGAGATATGGCAGTTTGAAATTCTAGGGTGGCTGACATTTTGAAACAATCTGATTTTTGTTATGCTGTAACTCTCATGCTGAAATTCGCATTCAAATTCAGTATTAACGAAAACCAGGTTTGCATATTCTATAATCGAGTTCCAAGCAATTTAGCTTCGGGTGTTTGAGTAAAATGAGTTGAATTTTTAAAAAACATGGACTATGAAAGCTATCTTTTCTTTTCCCGGTACGGACTTTTTATTTTCTGATATGATAGCTGCGAGCTGCACATGACTATCACTTCATTACTGCTGATTAGGGAAAAGGGGGAGGTGTTCATGGAATGTACATCAATCCCTCCCCATTCGAATGAAGACATTTTGGTTTTAAGTCACAAAGATATATATATTTTTGTCTTCAGTGTTTGATAATAAGTACATCTATAAATAACAACAACTGTGTACTCAAAGATGTACTATAAACAATGATTATATTTCTAACATGTAAATTTTCAGATCAGGTGCCTCAATGTCAGCTAAGCAAGTCACATTTTCATTTTAAATTCACTTTGTTTAATATTTCAAACGCTCAACCCACAGTTTTATTTCTTTCATTATTAGCAATACTATAAGTAATTTCAAAAAGATTTAACTATTGAGAATTCCAATGTGTAATACGATTGCATGCATTGATACTCCCTAAAACAATTAAAATATTGATTTTGTGATAAGGACATCATTAATTAGTTTGAACGATTAATTATTTTGATAAATGTTTTATTAATTATTGATGATCCTAATTTTCCAATTTGTTTGAAAATGATCACTTGAGCCATTCCATAATTTCCGAATTGCTATGCTCTTGCTGTTGTAACATGCATTTTCATGTACACAAGTTCTTATTCATTGCTGATGAAAATGTGTAAAATAGTAGGAATTACATAGCGAAAAAGTGTATTGCAGATGAAACTGTATTTTATTCTATGATGTATTGTGATTCTTTGTATCTGTTGTTTGTCCAGTGGCGTTGCCAGGGTGGAGGTCCAGATGCTCTGGATACCACTAATTTTGTAAAGTTTTCTTTGCATTATCTAATCGGGGAACTTTCTGCGATAATCAAGGAAAAGAAAACTTTACAATATTACTGGTATTCAGAGCATCTCGACCCCCTCTCTGTCTATGCCACTGAATGGCAGCCCGTAAAAGGCATTTTGCGTAATTAAAATACAGACATCAAATATCACCTTTGCAAATATTATTATCACTAATCGAAGCCAACCTATCTATGAAAATATGCGAAGAACTTAACAGAAAATGACCGTTCCTTAAAAATTGTACAATGAACAAAAAATGGATTTCTACCCAGACAATATTATACATAAACTTGCGCAGAAAATAATATTCAAGATTTTCTTCATCTTAAAGTAAGACGGTTATTAGTTCTTTGCAGTCCTGGCAATTTAAAAGTCATATGTCGGATGTCCCTCCAGTGCGGAATAACAGCATAGCAAAAGATTAATTTATTTACATGAATTTTTAGAAAATTTTAAGTTAAAAAGAAAAGAGTGCTTAATTCTTAGATGCAAATGAGTTTTTTAATGAACCTCAACAAACATTAACTTTATTTTTCTATTGTTATTTATTTTCAATTAACATATACAGTAGACTCGCTCAAATCCACGACCTTAAAATTGGAAAAAAAGAAAAAACAAGACCATTTTCAACATTTAATATCTTAAAATTTATATGATTTTAAAACACAATTTTTTATTGGGATGAAAGATATAAGTATGTTCTTTCATTTCGTGTATTTAAAAAAATTTCAAGATGCAGAATTAGCATTTATAGCGGGCTCCAAACTGTCATACCTTTGACGAGCAGATAATTGGTATAACAGCTTACGCGCAGGATTACAAAATAAATTTTGCAACTAGAATGAAAATTTTTGTGCCTACTTATACTTCATATTGTAATAATTACCATGAACCTAAATAAATTTGTATTTAAAGCATTTTTATATATTTAATACCAAGTTCTATTTAGCTAATACAAAATTTTGAAAATTTCACCAGTATAATCACCTAAAAAAATATTTTTTTGTACAATAAATAAGAAATTTTAGGTTCAGCTTATACAGGCTAACATGAAACATACGTTTTGAAAATTTCATGAAAAAATATTCAGAAGTATTCAGAAGCGGGTATAATTCTTCTGTTCTAATGGGAATTTAAAGGAAACAATTATATCAAAATGTTCAGAAAAAATAGAAGTTTAACATCTAAAAAAATTTAAATTTCGAAAATTTTGAAGAGTCCTGAGACCCCTTAAAATCCACAAACGCCTAAATTCCGCACATCGTTGCAGATGTAAGCAGTGGAACTTAAGTTAAGGTGCAGAGGAAGAATTCAAGATTTTTTTTAGTACCATTTCGTCCACATTTTAATGTATAATTTTAGTTAGTGTGACTGAACTCATGCTTTCTCATGAAGGAAGCGTGCATTATTACAATTCAAATTACAGTTTAAAAAATGCAAACAAAACAGTGACCAGAAATCTGCGAAACTCTAAAATCTGCATAACCTCTGGTCTATAGGTGCAGATTCATGGTCGCCAGTCGCCACGTGGCGACTAAATTTTTTGCTGTGGCCACTAACTTTCGGTGTTTAAGTCGCCATGTGATTTAAAAGTGATCAATTTCTAGTATTTCCAGTCACCATCGTGAAATTTCGATTTTTTTTTTTTTTTAAATTAAGACCAAAACACAACAAACTTGATTAGTATCTTTTTAATAACATTTCATTAAATATATTCGAATAGCAATGTTATTTGTAACAGTTTGAGTCGGTTAATTTTACATAGTCTGTGATTAAAAAAAATATATATATATAGAAAAACAAATGTTTCAAGTGTGTTTTGATTTTTACAGTGCAAAATAATCTCACACATTCAGATTTTCTTTTATATGTACTTTGTATGGCAAAATCAAAATAAGAAATATTGTTTTTCTAATATTCCCCGCTTTCATGATTGCTTAGTTTTTTTTTTTAAAACCGTATCTTGCCCAACTTTATCTACTGACTGTACATGATTTAAGATTTATATTACACTTAATAGTCAAATTTTGTTGTACATGTGTGTATATTAAATAAATTACTTTACACTTTGAATTCCTGAGTTTTTTACTTCATATAAACGCTATTGTTTTTATGCATTTGTTTCACAATTGTGGCCACTGGATTTTTTGGGTTTAAGAACCACTGGCTCCTTCCAAAATTTAGGAATCTGCACCTATACTCTGGTCCCAAGCTATACGGACCTTTAACGTTTTTTCTTTAACAGGTTACTGTATTAAGCAATTTCCTTTCATCGTATGGATTGTATGTGAATTATATGCTATAGAGTAAGGGGGTAGTGTGAAATCTGAATACCCATTCATATGCAAATATTGTTTTATCATTTGAAACAGTATTCTGAATTTTTGTTTAAAAAAATTGGACATACCCGAGCTTGACTGCAAGAAACAAAACCCTAATTTGAGACAACCTGAAAATGAAAACATTAGAGTCAACCTGATTCGCAGCAAAACATATAGAGTCGATGGCCAACACGTTCGGGTAGAATAAGATTATCTGATCTGATATGCTGGACTCTAGTTATTACTATACATACAGTAGTCTAAAATATACATCTTTCCGCAGTTAACAATAAAATATGTATGCATATAATTATTTTCTCATTTATATTTTCCATCTCTCGTTTATACAGGGTGAACCAAAAGTCTTGCCCTGATTATAAATATGTATTGTTCGAAAACTATTATAATTAGGAATATGGTTGTTTGGATACATTGCAAGTACTGTTGTAAAGTTTTTAATAAGACCACATATTTTATGAAATTTCAACGTGTGTCAACGTACAGTTCGATTTCAACGTACAGAAGACATTTTAGCCAACACTTGGCGACAATTACAATACGGCGTTGACATTCTCAGAGCTACCAAGGGGGTACACGTTGAAATGTCATGAAGTATGTGGTCTTATTGAAAATTTTATAACACTACTTATTATGTATCCAAACAACCATATGTTTAATTATAATAGTTTTCGAACAATACATGTTTATAATCAGGGCAAGACTTTTGGTTCACCCTATATATTAAATTTATTATTATAAAATGAGAGTCTACTGTATGTTGAAATTGATGGACATTTTGGTGCCAAAATAATTTTAATAATAATAATTAAAAAAAAAAAGAAAGAAAAACTGCTTTTTATTTACTAAAATACTCATCAAACTCTTTTTAACACTTTCAAACTTAGTTGAAAAGTGTTTATGAATTCGGTTTGTCTGCCGTCTATCCCTGCTCTAACTCGCGTAGATGTACTCGGATTGTATTGAAATTGTTATAAGTTATTAGGATTTACTATGGCATGTTTTGGTATTGAAAATGAAGTGTGTAGCATTTATGTTTATTTTACAGGGGGACACTCAAAAGAATTCCATTCCATTACGGTCTTTGGAGAAAAATCGTTTGCAACGTATTTTAATGGTGTTTACCATTTTAAGCATATTCAAATTGATACCTATCACTGAAGTGCACTGCAAGGTGCTTACTGTAGAATATTGCATTCATAGAATGTATCGTTCATTTACAGGGACACTCAAAATAATTGGGTTACAGTACTGTTTATAAACAGTAATAGTTGGTAGCTCGTTTTCAGTTATGGTACGCGTTTTTAAAAGTAACTAATTTTTTTGCATATTAATTGGTGCCTATAAATTCTATAGATCATATACAGGGCTGCTCAAAAGATCTCACGTACATTCCCGGTTACTGAAGGAAATTGCTTAAGGGGCATTTACAATTGTGCTAATGCATTTCCTTACTGAAGTAAATTTCAGCATACCGTGTAGTATACATATAAATCTATAGATCATATACAGGGCTGCACAAAATAATTCGGATAGTTTGTTTGACTTTTGGTAGCAATTGCTGAAATTGGGTTTTCAAATGTGTTATGAGTTTTTTAAATTGTTTACATAGTAAACTGCGAAGTTTTGTTGTTACGGTATTCTGAATGTGTTGGGAAGTGTTTCATAATCTATACTTGACGCATGATTTTTCCGTCTTGTTAATAAAAAGATTTGGAGTGAGCATATGGATTTTTTCATGTCCCGTCTCTTCTTGAACTTTAGTTTATACAGGCGCCTATTATTTGCGTTGGCTTTGAACAGGAGTTCTAGACAGAATATAAGGTATTCAGTAACACCCAATCGTTGTAAAGACTGAATGTGACCGAAATGTGGTTGAATTGTCTCAGACTATGGAATAAATTTTTTATTTGGATTAATGTCGTATAAAACTTATGTAATTTGGGCACGGTACAAAATAGAGACATTCAGCGTCCCGTGTAAGTGTTCCGCGGGATGGTTCTCAGGACCCTTGAATTCAGGACCGTCCCAAATAAATCGGGACATTTGGCAACAAGTATGGCGTACGTACATGTAAATATTTTTTCTTCATATGAATTAAAAACCCAGTAGTATATATTTTTTATACATAGCTTAATAAAATATTTCTTTGCATCTTATTAGGTGCGTTCGTAATTATATAAATACGTAGCACCTATAGTCGTCGCTTGGTCCGTCCGTCTGTCTGTCTGTCCGCATATAACAACGCAAAAACTACCTAACCAAATGGTTTGCAATTTAAAATATATTATCTTTGCAGAATTTTGTCGAGACATTTCAAATTTTATTAAAATCGAATCAAAACTTTAGGAGATATTAATAAAAATATTTATTAAGAAATTTGATTTTTTTTTTTAAATCGGTGCTTTTTTGTTATAGGAGCTTCCGATGGATGTTAAATCGTCAAGCGACCGAGATACTTATTTTATTACAGAAATTAATCTGCAGACGATATAATTCATTTCACAGAATTAAAAATCATCAAGATCTGAATATTTATATAACTAGCTGATACATGTATATCTGAATATTTATATAACTAGTTAAGATATTTGTATGAACAGTGTCATAAAATATATACTTAACTAGCTGTTTAACCCGTTCTACGGACGGGATATCATGAATTTAATTCTAAAACGTGCGTACGAACGCACCTCGTTTGTAACGTTTGACGTACAATTTCCAACTTGTTATCATATAGTTTCTTCATAATTTTCACTCCCTTCTGAAATTTGTTAGACGAAAAAAAGAAATTGTATTTGATTATCCTGAAGGTCAATGTTGATATTAGTTTAACTTTTTATTTAAGTTTGTGCCATTTCTTTAATTTTTTCGTTGTTGTGTATTATCTTTATAACATTAATTAAAGCGGTCCTCAAAAAAAATTTTCTCCCCGATCAACAACGCGAAACTTTCTGCGATATTTTATGACTCATTTTTAAACGCAAAATCATGACACTTGCAGGGATGGTTATTGAAGTGATTTGTATTCTAATTGTTTTTCATTTTTCGATAAATGAATCACTTCTTGAGTTATAAGCGATTATTGTCTCACGACATCAGTTTTTTTTTCCTGCATTGTTGCGTTCGGAAACTCGGTGTTATTCAAAACGCCAATTTTTTGACAGCATTTTCTTAAAAATCTTCTGCCTTTACCGGAAAAAAAAAAAAGATTACATAGTTTCTAAATAAGAGTACGTGACAATTTCTTGCGTTTGCGAACAAAAATAGATTAAAATGTGTCAGAAAGTAGCCAGTTTGCATTTGAGAACAGCTTTAAGAAAATATTATCAAAAAACTTTTAGACAAAAATATGTTGTCAATAGTAAAAGTTTTTTTTTTTCAACTATAAATAAAGTGTTATTAATTAGAATTTATCTTCTGCCTCATTTTGTTATCTGAAACTTTTATCTTCTACATTATCCATAAATGTGGTATTTCTGAAAATCCTTAGCTAGTACATTAGTTCATCCATACACTATACAATCATATTTAACGTCGATGCAACAAACAACACTTGCTCAGATTTAATTAAAATTTATTAAGTCACATGACATTAGATATGAAACTGAAAACAAATTGAACTAATTTTTAATAAATACAAATAAATGACAGCAGTGGCCAATTTTACCAATGCTAAATACATAAATTCATTATTACAGAAAATATACCTGAAATAAATACAGTAGAGCACCCTTAATCCACTAATCTGTAGTTCACAAACATCCGTAATCCACACTATAAGTATATATATATATGTGTGAATGTAAACAACGACGTTTAACTCTTAAAAAATTATAATTTTACTTCTAATATATATTATCATATATCATTTAATACTCTTTTTTACAGTTTAAAATGATAGTACATATAAAGGTATTTTATTTAATTAATCATTCATATGGTAAATCAAAATTTATTTCCTTTTCAAAATGTATTTGTTTTAAAGAAATATGGTTACTAAGAATAATATATTTAATAATAAAATAAAATAATTTATTCAATATCCGAACAATTAATCCTTTAAATCAGTGTTAATAAATACAAAAATAAATAAATTCTTATTGAATTTCTACACACGTATTTACAATAATTAGCCAAAAATGTTAACATTTCAAAAAAAAAAAAAAAAAAAAAAATAGAGATTAAACCAAATGTTTTAAAACAAATAACTACTGAAGATAAGATTTTAAAAAAGGTAAAAATCAATAATTTAAAAAAAAAAAATTGTTACTTTATTTATATGTTTTTAAGTGTGTAATTTATTTATTTTTAAGCATGAACAATCTGAATTTGTCCAAAAATACGAAAAAAAAAAAAAAGTAAACAAAGCTTAAATAGATATGACCTGTTGTAGTCTGCAAAAAAATATCAAATCCGCAAAATGCTTCGAAGAAAACTGTGTGGATTAGCAGTATTCTACTGTAATTAATAACATTGAAATAACAACAACACAGAAGTCTTTCTTTAATAATCACAGTGTTTAGTGAACAAGATTTCTTGTCCTGTTTATATTATTTAACAATGGTACAGAATCTCTTCCAAAATGCAGATTCCGTTTGCAGCAGAGAAAAAGTTGATATGATTTTACAGACATCTCTGAAGTGCTTCATGCATGTTCTACACTCTGCAGGAATAACAACATTTGCTCAGAGTTAATTAAAATTTATTAAGTCATGTGACATTATACATCATTCATTCATGAATACTCAACTGAAAACAAATTGAACTAATTTTTATAAAATACAAATAAATGCCAGCAATGGCCAATTTTACCAATACTAAATACATAAATCCGTTATTACAGAAAATATATCTGAAATAAATACAGTAGAGTACCCCCAATTCACTAATCTGTAATTCGCAAACATCTCCAATTTTAATTTTACTTCTAATATATACTATCATATATCATTTAATACTCTTTTTTAATAGTTTAAAATGATAGTACATATAAAAGTATTTTATTTAATTAATCGTTCATATGGTAAATTCAAAAAACTATTTCCTTTTCAAAATGTATTTGTCTTAAAGAAAGATGGTTACGTAAAATATATTTAATACCTCATCTATAAATATTTATAGAATTTAAAATGAAATCATTTATTCAAAATCCGAGCAATTAATCCTTTAAAACAGTGTTAATAAATATAAAAATCAATATATTCTTATTGAATTTTTACACATGTATTTACAATAATTAGCCAAGGATGTTGAAATTAAAAAAAATAATAATAAAATTTAAAGATTAAGCAAAATGTTTTAAAATAAATAACTACTGAAGATAAGATCTTAAAAAATCTAAAAATCAATAAATTATTTTTTTAAATAATTGTTATTTTGTTTATATGTTTTTAAGTGTGTAATTTATTTATTTTTAAATATGAACAATCTGAATTTGTCCAAAAATACGAATTTATAAAAAAAATGTAAACAAGTCTTAAATAGGTATGACTAGTAATTTTTAGATATGATTAGTAATAAGTAATAGTCTACAAAAAAGCCTCAAATCCGCAAAATGCTTCGAACAAAATTGTGTGGATTAGTAGTATTCTACTGTACTTAATAATATTGAAATAACAACAACACAGAAGTCTTTCTTTAATAATCACAGTGTTTAGTGAACAAGATTTCTTGTCTTGTTTATATTATTTAACAATGGTACAGAATCCCTTCCAAAATGCAGATATTAAATTCTGTTTGCAGCAGAGAAAAAGTTGATAGACTTTTAGAGACATCTCTGAAGTGCTTCATGCATGATCTACACTCTGCAGGATTGACGTTTAGTACACAGCTTTTCTGTTAAGGGATTTCCTTACCTCAGGAGAAAATTCGGAAACTGTTTAAGATCTTTTGTAGTAATGCAATGTTGTCCAAGGAAACAAGCAATGATCTAATAATAATTAATTATACAAATATGAATTATTAATATTGAAATAACAACAACACAGAAGTTTTTCTTTAATAATCACAGTGTTTAGTGAACAAGATTTCTTGTCTTGTTTATATTATTTAACAATGGTACAGAATCCCTTCCAAAATGCAGATATTAAATTCTGTTTGCAGCAGAGAAAAAGTTGATAGACTTTTACAGACATCTCTGAAGTGCTTCATGCATGTTCTACACTCTGCAGGATTGACGTTTAGTACACAGCTTTTCTGTTAAGGGATTTCCTTACCTCAGGAGAAAATTCGGAAACTGTTTAAGATCTTTTGTAGTAATGCAATGTTGTCCAAGGAAACAAGCAATGAACTAATAATAATTAATTATACAAATATGAATTATTAATATTGAAATAACAACAACACAGAAGTTTTTCTTTAATAATCACGGTGTTTAGTGAACAAGATTTCTTGTTTTGTTTATATTATTTAACAATGGTACAGAATCCCTTCCAAAATGCAGACATTAAATTCCGTTTGCAGCAGAGAAAAAGTTGATAGGCTTTTATAGACATCTCTGAAGTGCTTCATGCATGTTCTATCACTCTGCAAGATTGATGTTTAGTACACAACTTTTCTGTTAAGGGATTTCCTTACCTCGGAGAAAATTCAGAAACTGTTTAAGATCTTTTGTAGTGATGCAATGTTGTCCAAGGAAACAAGCTGTGATTTGATAATAATTATACAAACATTAAAGGGCAAACATATCAGACGGCATTTACATTAAATAACTTTTACTTTAAAAGGAGGTTCTCAAATGACATATTGAACAACGCAAAACTTTGACTCATTTTTAAACGTAAAACACATAAAATTGGTAGTCATGCCTATTTCAGAGATTTGGAATCGAAATGAGATTTCCATTTTTTGATCAATAAATTACTTATCGAGTTATAAGAGATTCGTGTCACGAGAAGACACGCTTTTCCTTTTTCTCGAGCTACGGCATCGGGAATTTGGTTCAAAACGCCGATTTTGAGAGTATTTTCTGAAGGATCTTCTATCTTTATAAAAAAAAAAAAAAAATGGAAAATGTCTTTCGATTACAAAGTTTCTGAGTAAGAACACTTGCCAATTTCATGGGTTTCCGAACAAAAATGAATTAAAAAATATGTCATAAAATAGCCTGTTTGGATTTGAGAACAGCCTTAAGAAAAAAAAAATTGTTCCTTTTTAAAGTGGTGCAAATTTTAAACTGAAATAAATAGGGTTTTGGTTCATTAAATTTATTTTATGTGGGGTTAAATTCTTCTCCGATGCTACAATATGATACATTTTCTTTAACAAATTTTATAGTTTTTATCCATAAATAACAGCTCAAAGGTTGAAGTATAATTGAGGTAAAAGTGAATTAATTTCTTCATCGAACTTTTCAAAAAGGATAGCCAGTATTTTATTAATTTTTAATTTCTTTTAAAGATGACATCGCTTAAAAAAAAAAGATATTCGTTTAAAAAGAAAAAATCCAGGGAATTTTAAACTATTAACTAAAAAAGAAAACTTTTGAATCATCCCTTCCTCGAAATTTAAAAATTCGTAATTTAAAAATCGTACACATTGTATGAAAAAAGTGAACACTTTCACCGAAAGGTAAAAGTGAATTAAACTGAGGATGATGTCAAGAAAAAAAAAAGTAAATAAGACAAAGCAAAATTGATATAAAATATTCTTGAAAAATGTTTTGACTGTTATTGATTTTTTAGAAAAAAAAAAAAAAAAAAAAAACTTTAAATTCGGATAGAAATTCATTTATTACTTCAGCAATGTGATTAAGTGTTATTCAGACTTTCAATTATTTTTTAATTCTTATTTTACTGATATTTTTTAAAAGTTTCCAGACAAATTGCTGTTCTATATTTTATTTATCTTGTTAAATACTTAAAAAGTAACTTTCGTCTTCTGTGATGAAATTTTAAAGAATAATTACTCCTCCTAATCAAACTTTAGGGGAGAAAAAAACTGAATTTTTCTATAGTTGTAATAAATTCTTATTAGAGATTTCTCTAAGATAACATCTTTTACAATTACCAAAGCAAAGAAAGTCTTTTTTGACAACTTATTGAAGACATTTTATTGAATGGCACTTGTTTAACTTAAATGTTGAATACATGTTTAATCTATGCTCATATTTTATTTCATTCAATTTAAAGTTGTGCTGATTATTTTCCTTGAAAGACTGTTTTTTAATTGTTCACAGTTCCCATGTAGATTTTATTAAGATTCAACAATTCCCAATTCACTAACAATTACCAAATCGATTCAGAAATATTTGGTTTTATGTTTGTGACGTCAAGGGGAATGCCATAACTTGGTAAATGACAGATTTTAATGATTTTTATTCATGTTGTATTCAGATTTCAATATTATCGCGTTTTACAGTGCTATAAAACGCTAAAAAAATCATAAAATTCAAAGCATCATAACTAGGTAAGTTTTGGTCGTTGAAGATTGGAATTTTTACAGTTTACTTGCTAGAGCATGGAGAAATGTTTTCTAAATCTAAGTTTTAGGACCTCAGGACCGTATACAAATTTAAATTTCGCAATTTAAAAAAAGTAAGTATTTTGATGTAAATGGATTATTATAGGATGGAGAATAACATTTGAAATACTTTTTGGAACTATAAACTAACGGTTTGGGAATTAGCTATTGATCAATGATAACAAGAGACACCTTGTATATATTTTTAATTAACTTTATTGTGTTGCTTGAAAACGATACCTACCTAATTGTTTTCATATTTTATATATGATGTCACAGCGTGTTAATCTACTCCCATCCTTCTGCAAGGGCGCAATTTCAAAACTTTCTTGGAGGGGACAAACCTTTCTTTGAGATGGGGGGGGGGAGGTAATTTAATTTTATTATGTACAGCTGAGAAGCAGCAGGTGCAGTTTTAAAAATTAGCCAAAGTATTCATTAAGAGCCTACGCTAGTCATCGGAAGAAACTCGAATGCTGATGTTGGGAAGATTCTTGACAGATTTCTCGCTCGCATTTTAATATTTTTAAATGATTTTTTTGGCATAGGATAGTCGAGGTCGATCTCTAATGTTGTTAGTTTTTACTTTTTCGATTTTGGTTCCAGATTTAATATAAGCAGACATTTCCAATTTTGGAACCGGTTCTGAAAGTGAAAGTATCCTTATATAAAAAAAACTGGAACCAAAATCGAAAAAGTAAACACTAACACCGTTAGAGATCGACCTCAGCTATCCTATGCCAAAAAAATCATTTAAAAATATTAAAATGCGAGCGAGAAATCTGTCAAGAACCTTCCACTAGACTTAACATTAGCTTGAATGTTTCTTCCCGTGACTAGTGTAGGCTCTTAATGACAAATGTGTCGCACTTCGAGACTATTGTAATAGAAAGACCTTAGCAAATATTATTACTAATCATTAATATATGTGTTTAAGAGGGTCCGGTGTCAAAATTTTATTATTATTTTTTTTTATTTGTAAAGATTTTTTAATGAATTTATTTCCTGCAACGTGTCCTTCTATAAAGATTACTTTTCAGATAAAAAGTTTTTGAAAACTTTGAAATTTTGTTTAATTTAAACATGCTTAATTTTGTCTAATTTTGTCTAATTTTGTCTTTTTTATATCTAACTTATGAACCACTTGCCCGATTTCATTACTTTTTTCACTAATGTGCGTAGAAAAGGTTTCTTGTTAATTTGTCTTCAGGATTTATAAAAATATTACTTATAAAATTTATAGTAAATTGAAAATTATAAAAGAGGATTTTTGAGAGTGATTTTTACTTTAAAGAATATATTTTCTAATTTATTAAAACATAACATAAAAACTCTGTACAAAATTCCATACATATATCTTGCCAGAAAGTTTAGATATATCATTTTAAACATGACAAATGATGACAAAATCCCTTCTGAGAGAAATGGACTTGAAGTTTTAGTTACGGGCAGGGCAGAAATGTTAGTGCAACTCAAAATTTTTTTATATATGCTTATGTAATCCTCGTAGAAATACGCGGTTTGTTTTGTTTAATTTATTTCACTTTGAAATATTTTATTTGCAAGAAAAATAAAAAATAAATTGTTTTGAAATTTTTGACTCCCGGACCCCTTTAAAGTGTTTATTTAATGCTAATGTTTCTACTCTAATCAAATCTGTTAAGATAATTTATCTTCCCCAAATGGGCGCCCCTGTACTCCTCTCATGATGTGTCACAATTTGTCACCCCCTTCCCCTTCTTGAAGCGTGATGTAATTCATCGATGAGGGATATTATACACCACGACAATGTTTAGTTTCGAGATAATCGAGTTCAAAGTTTAATGATTTTTAATTGCCACAAAGAAGTATAGTTACAATTTTCTTTCACGAGACTCGGGCCGGGCAGTGCCTGGACTTCATTCTTACACCAAAGCCCATATTGGGCTTGCATTTTATTTTATTTATTTATTTATTTTTGTAAAAATAATAGTGATGTTGTGTATTTGTTTAACGAAATCTTTAGAAATTTAATTTGGTTTAATACATTACAGAGAAATAATTTTAAAAATCTACTTTTTTTCTTTGTCGAGTTTAGAAGTTTATGATTTTCTTTTACCATTATTTTTCTTTCATTCTAAACCACGTTGGCACCACCAGTGGCTGAGAGGTTCTGCTCTCAAAGTGGGTAGATGAGAGGTGCTGGGTTCAAACCCCTGTAGCGCCCGTCTACCTAACCTTTCGGAGTTTTCCGTGGTTTTCTTCGAACCTTGTCGTAAATACGGGTTAGGATCCCTTAGAAAGACCCCACGGAGAAAACTGCCCCCTATGGCCTATATCCCTCGTGTAGATAATCGGTCGTCAAAAACCAACCAACCTAATCCACGTTGATTTTCTTACTGAATCTTCATTTGAATGTAATTGTCTAAATTCATTTTTTTTTTAAAATGAGCATTTATGTATGTGATTGCATAAGTTTTTATCAATATTATTGTTATTTCGTAGGCCATGAATTGCGGACATATAATCTGAAAATAAGTTCTATGAACAAGTAATTTTAATTGTAAGATAACGTTGCTTCAGAAATATCGGTATGTTTTTCAGATATTGAGTCGGGTCAATTTTTTAGATTTCATAACGGGCCGGGCTCGAAGTGAAACTTTTAGCTTTTACACTGGCGCGGGGCAATAAAGTTTTTGTGCGGATCGGACACAGAACGAATTTTTATTTTTCATAGCGGGCCGTGCCAGGCCAGGCCGAACTTTTATCTTTTATACCGGGTCCAGAAATTTCTGTCCTTGCAGACCCCTTGAAGTGGTACGATACACCAAGCCATGCTTATCCCCGGATTATGAAGTTCTATATAGTACAGGGGATCACAATTTATAATATCCTCCTCCCACCCCCACCCCCTCCAAAAAAAGTACGATGGCTATAACTTGAGTTCTAATTAATGCAATAATAAACTAAAAGTGCCGCTTTGATTTGTATGAACTTCTTTGTAATCGTATGTGTTTACTTTGTGATAAAGAAGTCGCCTACCTAATAAAAAATGCACTAACTGATTTTTCAATTGACACCATATCCGAGTTCCTTGGATCAAAGCAACCCTGGAAAATAATGTAATTTATATGATTTTTATTAAATCTTCATACAGTTAGAAGAGGTCAAAGTATGAGGATGCTAATGTTATACCCATGTAATAAACTTTAATTTAAAACTTCCCAAAAAATCATCCAAATAAATATTTTTTAAATGAGATGCAATGAATAGATCCAAATATATTCCAGGCATTTTTTTAATCAAAAACATTTTTAATTATGAAAATAATTAATAAATTCATATTAAAAACATATGAATTATGACCTATATATATATATATATATATATATAGATAGATATTTCTAAGATGTGATATACAATTATTCATACACAGGGAGTGGAGTTGATTGCAACTGGGAACCCCATTGAAGCACTCAACTGTTTCTGAATACTCAGATCGTCTCTATAATTTTCTGGCGAGTAAGTAAGTGAATGTTCCTGGTACTTCTCCTTATACGATCTTAATTATTTTTCCAAAGTGTATCAATAACCCCCCCCCCTTTTTTTAAAAATAACTGTATGAAAATTTAAGAAAAAGTATATAAACTATACCTTTTTCCTGAGTGCTTTGATCCGAGGATTTTAAATATGGTGGTACTATTTGAAATTTAAAAGTTGGTACAATTTTTAATATGTAGAAGACTTCTTTAAGATGAAATCAACTACATACAATTATAAAGAACTTCATATCAATTAAAAAGGTATTGGTCTTTTTTTCATCATTAAAACTCAAGTTATAGCCATTGATAGAACTTTTTTTGGTTGGGGTGGGGGGGGGGTAGTGGAGGGGATGGAGGTACTGTATTAGACACTTTTATTTATTTAAAATTTGTCATTTTATGTTACATATCTTTTTACTGTTATGTTTTTATTTTATTTTTTATTGCAATTGTTTCGTTAAGTGCGCTTTATTCTTGTCATTTGCTTGGGATTCATTCTACGTTCGGTCATTTAGATATCGAGAATTTTGGATGGTTTTGTTTGAATGCAGCGTGGATGTGTACCAGAATAGTTAAGAAAAGTCTCCAATCAAAATATCTTTTTATTTGGTTAAATTGAATTATCCTATTTTTCAAATTACGCCGTACATAAGCGCCGGTAGAATGAACTTCAGGGAGAGACAGGATTTTGAAATAGATATGCTTGTGGTCCGCAGCTCTACATTTTATGAGTTTTTTAGAAATCGCGCCAAAAATCGATTCTGAAATAGATCGCTAGGACCTAAGTTCGGAGAAACCGTGGTTCTCAAACTGGCGAACATTTAAACATTCTTAAAACTGCTATTCTTAAAATGGACCATATAAACATGAAACATGGCTAAACTATTTATTTTTTAATTTTTGTTAGACCCAGAATCTCCCGTGCAAGACAATTTTTAAAAATACAGACATGAAAAGCCCATACAGAAATTTAAGAAATATTAATATTATTTAGCATAATTTTTCCATCCAGGGAACTCTGTCGTTTAAGGTAATTTTTATACATGTTATCTTAAAAAAAGAGAGAGAGAGAGAGAGAAAAAAAATTGGTCATAGGAAGGGGGAGGGGAGCAGAGCTTCCCTAATGAAAAATTCTTAATTTCTTTTTATCTTAGGGTTTGATTATTTTAAGTTACTTTGGATTAATAAATTCACTATTTTTTTCTTTCAAAATCATCAGAGACAACGAAAATTTACTAATTAAATTTCAAAATCCAGTGAGGGACCAGTGACACCATACTATACCACCAAATTGCAATGCTATTGACGAAGGAGTAGCTATGCATAATCTAACGAATAAGGGAACAGCATCGTGTCAGAAATTCCAGTTTGATGTTGTATGTTAGCCACCTATCATTTGCACTCCGTTAGATGCCTGGATAGCTTCAACCAGAGCACCTAATGAAGTACAATCAACTGGTGACAGTCTACTTCGGCCATCAGCTGCAGGGTATCACAGTCTCCATTCTGAAACAGAATAAATACAATATAGAAACTGTTGCGAGAAAAAGTTTTTCAAACATTCAGAATAAACAGATATGGCGTATTTAAAAGAGAAGCTTGCATATTAAACTTGAAATAGATTATGAAAAATGTAATTTTGACTCTATTATATTATTTGATAGCCAAGCGTGAGAGGACGGCGGGCTTTAAAATAAGCAACAATCGAACAAAAACACGAATTTTTGTTTCTGTAATAAGATTAACATGTTAGAGTTAAAAAAAAAATGAAAATACATCGCGATATTACTTGACAGAAAGTGTATATTCATACTTCTTCAAAGTAAATAATGTAAGTAAGCGTGTCATAAGATATTCCAAATATACATTTTTTCCAAATCTATTCATCTTCAAAATGTTCCATGTTTTTAATTTTTTTTAAAATTCTCAATATGTCTAAGGTACAATTTTACCTATACAACAAACTTGTGTAACCTTTTCGGAATGTTGGTATATCAAGGTCTTCAAATTATTAATAAAATATATTAATATGTGATTTTTCAATTTCTTATCAGTTTATTATTATATTTTTTATTAGATTATGCGTCAAATGATACCCCATGAAAATACAAACAAACATTTTACTGAAATATTACTCCTGGTATACAGGAGTTTCCGTGTCATTTCAGATCCATCGCGTAAAATGATATAGTTATAGCTCGGATGAATGAAATTAGCGCTGCAGTTCGCAGCCTTGGTCCAACAAATAAGAGTGAAATGTGCCACACAGGATATCGTTGGGATAGCTCAGTCGAAAGACCGTTGGCACGGCAAGCCAAAGCACCCAGGTTCGAGTCCTGGTCCCAGCATATTTTCGCTCTGTTAAAATAAATCTCAACTATGATACTCCAACCATTGAATAGAATAAATTTTAATTTGTCTTCAGGATTCCCAAAAATATATATAAAAAAATTATAATTTAAAAATATGTCTATCCTGAAAGAAAGTGCTGCAAACATAGACAGTACAATATAAACAGCGCCGTATCTGTTGATCTAATAATCATATCTATACGCAGTTTACGCCATTCTATTCTAAAAGATCATAGTCTTAGTATTATATAAGAAAATCAAAGAGAAATACATTTCACTAAATAAAATATACATTTACATGCCAAAAGGGTTACAGTGAATATAAAAAGTCTTAAGTCTTTTAATAACAAACCGAGTAGTTTTGTATACTTCCAACGGTGACATTATGAAGGTCTGCAAATCTATACTAATTAAAGAAAGTTTCGCTCTTTGTGTCTGTCGGCGATGGCTCGGAAAATCCAGCGTACCTAGAAGCCAGAAAATTTAGATGTAGGTAGTCCAAGGCCTGATCTGATGCACCTGGGACTCAGAATTTTAATATTTTGATAATTACCCAAGATATTAATTAGAATCTGATTAAGCATCGCATCGAAAATGCCATCTTTTTTATCAAAATGACAAAAGAAAAGAACTGTTCTCGATTTGCAAGCGGAAATGAACGAATTCAAAATTTATTTACTAATTAGCGAATTAAAAAAAACTAATTAAGATATCGATTTGAAAATCTCTGAGTATGTGTAGAAAAATTTTCTGCATTCGACAATGCAATTTTTGAAAAAAATCGGCCAGTATTTTTTCTTATTTTTTGCAAAAAACTGCCAATAATCTGACGGCGCCAGTCAAAAAGAATCCGAGAAAGCTTCAGACAGAGATCAGCTTTCATTAAAAACTGAACTACAAAGATATCTGATTTTTACTAATGAACAAAAATTAAGATAACTAATTGAGATATAGATTTGAATTTGAGGATGGAAAAGGGAACCATCTGGCAGCTATTTTAGCGTAGCGTCTTCGTTATGTTCTAATTATCAGAAAAATATAATTATTTTTTAAATGATCGCGTTAATGTGGGGGAAGGTGGTTTTCTTGAACAAATTATTCGTTATAATTGCGGGTATGGGGAGGGAGGGGGTTAATGCCTTGCTCTGATTTACACAAAACAAATTCCATTGAAGAAATTTAACATTTTTAGCTTCTCCCGTAGTGTTTTATAAATGTCATATATAGAGGATAATTTCAAATGACGATTTTCGTTCCTAATGAAAGTACATAACCCGTATTTACTTGATGCATACCAACAATCAAAGTTGTTGTTGACCAAGCGACCCTGGCGGGCAATCCTACAAGTTTTTTTCTAAACTGTGCATTCTTATCTCGGGTTCTATGGGCCCGATTTTGACGGGAATTTATTCATTCAACTCCCTTGATACAACGGGTACCCGTGTCGGATATTCGTATAGAACAAATTGCGCCCCCTGGCGGTTGAAAGTGTAACTAAAGGATTTTGCAGCGCATGAGCAGCACGCCTACTATACGGTGCCGGAGGCAGCGGGGACACGTTTTGGAGTTTCGTTCAGAAGGTGGTTTGTTTGGAGCAGGGTGCGCCCCCTGGCGGCGGAAGGTGGAACTAAAAGATTTTCAGTCGCGTGCGCAACGCTTTTAAATAAATAATTTCATACAAAATCGGGTTAAAGATATAAAATCATACCAAGTTTAGGTCTGTTTAATTTTATTTTCACGGGCCCGGGTGGGTCAGCTACTAATAAATAAACTATTTATTATTTGCAGTTTTATGCGGAAATAGTTTATTTGTTATTTGCAGACCTTGAAAATGTCACCGTTGGAAGTACTATACGACACTAGCCGGTTTGTTATTAAAAGGTTTTTAAGCCTTTTTATATGTATTGTTATCCCTTTTAGCATGTAAATGTATATTTTATATGAATAGACCTATACTATTTTTTAAGTTAAAAAAGTAAAAATGTTATTTTTTTTGTCGAGATTTTTGTGTGTCGGAGAACCTTAAAAGGCAATCGGGACGCAATTCAATTACAAAAGGCCAGGAAGGATGTAACACCCCTCCACTTTTCTTCTGCGATGGACGCTACGTTTGCAATGTTCTATTAATAATTGTTTTTAACGATTAATCTATGGTAAATTATGGATGAAAGATGATAAAAATTAAATGCAGCAAGTGAAATGGACTTGAAGTGATTTTGGAACAAAAGGCGAAGAACAAATAATAACCTTAAACAGAATATGAAATTTTATAAACAAGAAGCATGTATTTAAAGTTTTATTTTAAAAACTTCAAGATATGAAAATATTGCAAATTTTTCAGAATCATAATTTTTTAGTTCCTAGTACAAAATACAGACAGACAGAGAAATAACATTTTAGAAAAATGATTTTAAAAATCTTACTTAAACAAGTAGAGTCCTGTATTTTAAAAATTCTTTATCTAAATAAAGAAGAAGTTGGAGAAATTAACTTTTTTTCACTTAGAATAATAAGGGATTGGCGCAGATGAACACCGTTAGACCAGCTTTGGGTATGCATTTTATTACTGAGATAAAACAATTTTCTAAACTCGAGAAAAGAATGTGAAAATCCGGAGAGCAGGATTCTGATATCCCTTCTCCTAATTTACATAGAATAATTCTTTTTTAAGGCGCAATACAGTCTTATCTATACGGAATTTTTAAATATTGAAATAATTTTTTGCAGCAGTAGAATAATTAATTATCTTTATACGAAAAATATAGGAGAAAAAAAGTAACCCACATGCATGGAAGATTAGAACCAACATTTAAACTTTTGAGATGGATAAAATGCAAATTTGAATTTGATGAAGGTTTTTTTTTCCTTTTTTTTTTCCAAATCAGAAAGTATTTATACTTTATTCGGAGAGATTAATAGGAAACCATATGTAAGTGATTTTTTTCGATCCTTATTATGTAAGAAAATGATTGCAAATTATAATCTAGGTAGATAATCAATACCAAATCGCATACGCGATCGACGTAGCAATTGAATGATTTGCATCTTTTTACTCAAGATCTTGACGAAAAAATTAGAATCAAATTCATAACAATCATCAACATTTCCAGTGGCACTCAGTCATAGAACCTGAGAAGTTTTATGAAGAAATAAGAAAAGAAAAAATACTATTATACTTTCATTTTCGCAATGATAAGCGAAATCCGCCATATTGACAACGGTAAAGATAAGAAGGAAAAAAAAAACAGATAGATGAATGTGAAATGTTTTCAACTAGATAAAGACCGAAACATTTTTTATAGCCTAATAACACTAAAATGTAAGTTTTCTTTTTTCATTGTTCATCTAAAAGTAAAATTTCGCACTTTAAGGACCTATGGTAGTAATGCGAAGACACTCGTAAGCTAATGTCAAACCAATATCAGCATTCTTTTCAAATTTCTTTTTTTGCATTTTAATATTTTTAAATGATGTACATATTTTTAAATGTTTTGCATAGGATTTCCGAGAGTCATAGTCTAACTGGGTATTTTCGTACTTTTTTCGATTTTGGCTGCAGTTGTTTTTCCTCCAAAGACACTTTCACTTTTGAAACACAGTCTTTTTTTCCGTGGAAACTTTCATCTTCGAAATGTTTCGAAAGTAAAAGTGTCCTCAGAAAAAAACCCCACTGCAATCAAAATCGAAAAAGAACGAAAGTACCCAGTTACACACCCGCCTGCGATATACTATGCCGCCATCTCCTCCCACCCCCCAAAAAGTAAATAATATATATATATATATATATATATATATATATATATATATATATTGTATTTTGAATTCAAAGGTATATATATATATATATATATATATATATATATATATTGTATTTTGAATTCAAAGGTTTATATATATATTTAAAATACAAACGAGAAATTTGAAAAGAAGCTGTCATTTTGTTTAACATTACCTTGGGAATGTCTCGTTAATATTGTAAAGGTAGTCTGTAACACAATAACTCACATCTTTACTTATTCTGGCTGGAGGTTTTACAATAAAATGATGCAAACCTCATATAAACACTATAAATAGATTCTCTCTCTCTCTCTCTCTCTCTACACATATATATATATATATAACCCTTTTTATGTTATACTGTCTATGGTTATCTAAGATTGATTTTGGAATGTATTTTTCAAGATTCGTCATATTAAATTGATATATCTAAATTTCCAAAAAAGATGAAGTTATATGATACATCATACAATTATTTTCAGTAACTTACTGATTAAATTGTCTTAAGGAATTTTCGTTTTGGTAGTAAGTATTGAAAATATTATTCTCATAGTAAAAAGTATGCACAAAAACTGACTCATTAAATTATTATTAAATATTTTAAATTGAATAAATTATTTTGAAAATCCCGAAAACAAATTAATATTCATTCTTTTTTGCACTCAAAAACGAAAAAGTATGGGGGAAAAAACGCTATTCCAATTATAGTATATCAAATTTTTGTCTAAATTTTGTCTTGGATAAAATTGATAATTTTTAAGTTTTAAAAATTATCCATATATAAAAATTGATACACTGCTCATAGAACAAAGCTTTCAATAATTTTAACACTTTTTTAAAAATTACATTTGAAAAGGGAAATTATATATATATATATATATATATATATATATATATATATAACTTTAAGAATTTATTTACATGCTTTCGAGCATGAAAGGTTGAACACCTACTCTAACGTGTCCTTATTAAAGTGTACACAAAAAAATATCTATTTGAAAAGTCAAAGTTGGCGCAAAACGGTTCTTTTTGCCTATTTTTAACTTAATTAGAACTTGAGTTATTCTGTTAGGATTATTTGTTAATAATAATAGTAATAATAATAATTATTATTATTTAATTTTTTTTTTGGGGGGGGGGGGTGGGGTGGAGATGGTATTGTACATTCCGTATCAAAATAATATACACCTGCCTTTATTCGTAGATCGTTCACAAAAAAGGTATTATTAGGCTCGAAATATTGTTTTTTTTTTTTTTTTTTTTTTTTTTTTTTTTTCAGAATATGATTTAAATTTCTGAAATAAGGGACGTTTACATATTAAACAAGTTGGAAATTGTACGTTAAACGTGACATAGAAGGCGCGTTCATTTTATAACTATTTTTCACAATATAAAAAAAAAACCATCTTTATTATTTCAGTGAAATATGGATTATATCGTCTGCTATGAGCGAAATGAGCATGCCTTTTTTTTTTTTTTTTTTTTTTTTGACCGCTGACCTGTTCCCTACCTGCACTTTGAGATCTGACAGGGAAAACTTCCAGAGACAAAAAGTCATACAAAATTTCTGGTAGCTTACTACGATTTTCTTATATGTGGCTAAACGATAGCAGACCCCGTCGAAAAGTCAAACTTCTCTATATCTCGAAAAGTAATGATTGGAATGTACCAACTATCTTTTACAAAACACCATATTTGAGTTCATCGGACCAAGTCAGCCTGAAAAAAGATATAGTTTATATACCTTTTCTTAAATTTTTATACACTTATCAAAGTAAAAGGGGATTATCTATAAATTTTGAAAAATATAATTAAAATCTTATAAGGAGAAGTACTCTGAACGTTCAATTACTCAACAGAAAACAAGAACGAAAAATCATGCTTCAAGCATAGATTATGTAACACTTTCCAACGCTTCCAAAATAATTTTACAAATCATACCGTTTAATAAGCTAAAAGATAACATCTAAGTAATCCGAATACTTTTATTCAGCCCTGTATAGGATCTATAGATTTGTATATATACTACATAGGATAATAAATTTTAGTTCAGTTAGGAAACGCGTAGCACAGTTTAAAATTCTCCGTCTGGAGTTAAATAATACGGAAATGTGTTCGCGAACTTTTGTGCTTCCCTGTATAGGATTTACATAATTTATACACACCACGTAATAGACAAAAAGCGAGTTAAAATTAAAATCGCTTTCAGTAACTTAAAACGCACTTCGAGGAATTATTGTTAACAGACAGTAGATAATTCTTTTGTGTGTCCCTGTAAATGAACGATAACTGCTATACACACGATATTCTGTAGTAAGCCTCTTGTAATGCACCTCATATAAATTTCAATGCGTTTTAAATAGGGAAACATTATTTAAATAAACCGCAGACGATTTTTCACCATAGACGTAATGTAACGGAATTCTTTTGACTGTCCCTGTACAGTAAGTATAAGTGCTATGCACACCCTATTCCATGTTAAGCTTCTTCTAATACACCTTAGTGATATATATAAATTTCAATGCGTTTAAAATAGTGAAACATTATTCAAATAAACCGCAAATGATTTTCCCCCATAGACCGCAATGTAATGGAATTCTTTTGAGTGCCCCTGTAAAAAAACTATAAGTGCTACACACTTCCGTTGAAATAGGGAACATGCTATAGATAACGACTATAACATATAAAAATTGCAGAGCAATCCGAGCATATTTACGAGAGTTAGAGCACGGCCAGACGGCCAGACGGCAGACGGCAGACGGCCAGACAAACCGAAGTCATAAACACTTTTCAACTAGGTTGGAAAGTGTTAAAAACGTAATTTCAGGAATTTTCAATAAATACAATATTCGGAAAACTATCCGAATACTTTTATGTAGCCCTGTATATGACCTATAGATTTGTATATATACATAGGATGCTAAATTTTAGTTTAGTTAGGAAACGCGTAGCACAGTTTAAATTCTCCTTCTGGAGTTTCTGTCAATAAACGGAAATGTGTTCGCGAACTTTTGTGCTGCCCTGTATTGGATCTACAGAATTTATACACACCACGTAATAGACAAAAAGCTAGTTAAGATTAAAATCGCGTTCAGTAACTTAAAACGCACTTCCAGGAATTATTGTTAACAGACAGTAGAGAATTCTTTTGCGTGTCCCTGTAAATGAACGATGACTGCTATACACACACTATTCTGTAGTAAGCCTCTTGTAATGCACCTTAGTAATATATATAAACTTCAATGCGTTTAAAATAGTGGAACATTATTTAAATATGCCGCACACGATTTTTCTCCATAGACGTAATGTAACGGAATTATTTTGACTGTCCCTGTAAAGTAACTCTAAGTGCTATGCACACCCTATTTTATATTAAGCTTCTTCTAATGCATCTTAGTGATCTATATAAATTTCAATGCGTTTACAATAGTGAAACATTTTTAAAATAAACCGCAAATGATTTTTCCCCATAGACCGCAATGTAACGGAATTCTTTTGAGTGTCCCTGTAAGAAAACTATAAGTGCTACACACTTCAGCTGAAATAGGGAACGTGCCATAGATAACGACAGTAACATATAAAAATTGCAGAGCAATCCGAGCATATTTACGGGAGTTAGAGCACGGACAGACGGCCATACGGCCAGACGGCCAGACAAACCGAAGTCATAAGCACTTTTCAACTAGGTTGGAAAGTGCTAATAATAGAGAAGATCTGAATATATCTTAAGCTTACTTTTAGAGACAGAAAATTCCGTAAGTTTTTTTTTTCTTTCCCCCAGTGACTGACGAAGATTTCCTTGTCTGTGGATGCTTTGATAACAGAAGATGGTACCTTGAGAATGTCAAAAGGTAAAATTTCTCTATATCGCGAAAACTAATAAATGAAAGAGCTGTAAACTTAAAGAATAATAAACTAATAAATGAAACTAATAAACGAAAGAGTTGTAAACCATGTTTCTGACGATTGTGCCTCGCTTAAGAGCCTACATCAGTCACGCGAAAAAACGCTCAAGCTAATGTTAAGTCTATGGGAAGGTTCTAGCGCGATTTCTTGCTCGCATTTTAATATTTTTAAATGACTTTATTCATTGTGTATTCATTATAATGACTTTCGCATTTTAATATTTTTAAATGAAAGAGCTGTAAACTTAAAGAATAATAAACTAATAAATGAAACTAATAAACGAAAGAGTTGTAAACCATGTTTCTGTCACGCGAAAAAACGCTCAAGCTAATGTTAAGTCTATGGGAAGGTTCTAGCGCGATTTCTTGCTCGCATTTTAATATTTTTAAATGCTTTTTTTTTGCATAGGATAGCTGAGGTCAATTTCCAACGTTGTTAGTTTTTACTTTTTCGATTTTGGTTCCAGTTATTTTATATAAGGGTATTTTCACTTTCAGAACCGGTTCCAAAATTGAAAAGGCCCGCATATAAAAAAATTGCAACAAAAATCAAAAAAGTAAAAACTAACAACGTTGGAGATTGATCTCAGCTATCCCATGCATAAAAAGCATTTACAAATATTAAACTGCGAGCGAGAAATCGCACTAAAACCTTCCCATACACTTAACATTAGCTTGACCGTTTCTTCCCGTAACTAGTGTAGGCTCTTAATGCAAAAATTAATGTAGGTCATAATTAATAATTTTTATAATATAAATTTATTAATAAGTTTCATAGTTAAAAATATGTTATTAAATCGAAAAACTACTAGAATATGTTTGTACACTGCAAAAGAGAGGGGGGAAAAGGCTGATTTTACGGTATAATTCTGGCTTGCGGCAGTGTATTACTGCTTATTTTACTGTTTATTACTGTTAATTTTACGGTATAATACTGGCAGTTAGGATACCAGTATTGTACTGTAAAATCAACAATCTCTTCTTTGCAGTGTATTGCTGTTCATAAAAGAAAAAAAAATCAATCTGATATTTTTGAGACGATATAAGTTTGCCATCTAGATTTAACATTAGCAACCTCAAATTTTGACCACTTCTATCTCTATGATGATTTTTTTTAAATCATAAATTACACTAGTTTACATGACTTTTGTTCATGAAATAAAATATATACGGTTACGTTACTTTGGATATCTACATCTAGGAAAAAATATTTTTAAAAATCCAGCACGTCAGTTTTTTGAAATATTTATTAAGAAGATATTTACAAAAAACTACACCTAAATAATCAATAGACAGTTAAAAATGGGTAATTTTTGCTCTTTTTTATAAATATTTTCATCTGTATCTCTCACAATAGACCAACAATAGTCACCTAGCATATTTCGGTACCAAAAACCTTGATAATTTCGCTCAAATGATTTTAAATCTTGGTGAAATCGCTTACCATGTTCATCACTCATACCACCAAGATTTTCTGGTAAAAAATCTAAATGGTAATGCAAAAAATAAATTTTTAGTGACATATTTACACCCATACGCTCGTAATTTTGCAATAAATTTTCAACAATCTCTTTATAATTATCACTTTTTTATTGCCTAAAAATTTTTTAACGACACTTTTGAAAGAGTTCCTGGCTTCTTTTTCTACCTCGGTTAAAAGGCTCTCGAATTTTGTATCGTCCAATATTCTCCTGATTTGAGGACCCACAGATATTCCTTCCTTTAGTTTAGCTGCAGAAAGATTCATAAATACAGAGCACAGGTATTGAAAGGCAGGCTTGGATTTATCCAAAGCTTTGGTAAAATTTTTCTTCAAGCCCAACTTAATGTGAAGAGGGGGTAATATTATGTTTTTGGGGTCAACTAAATACGGTCACTGATGGAACGTCTGCATATTTTATGCTATCTTTATTTTCTGAGTTAAAACCAAAAGTTCTTGTTAAACAAAAGTAACAATCGGTTACGTGGTTAGTTGGCTCTCTCCATATCATTGGTTTTCCAAATTTCAGTGATCTATTTTTACCTGAATACCAGGAGCTGAGCACCAATTTACAATTAGTGCAAATCACATGAGGAACCCAATTTTTATCTTGATTTGACACCGGAAATCCAAAATAATGTAAATAGGCTTCTTGCAATGGTTTTGTTATAGGAAAACCACGATTTAACTGAACAATTTTGCCACAAACATAACAAAATCGGTTTGGATGTAGTTTACACACTCTAGATGACATTTTTATATAAAAATAAGACTTTTGAATCACACAGTTGTTTTCAAAATAAAACGATAAACGTATTTAAACAATTGCGGGTGGATAAAAAACAAAGACCTTTATATCTCAGAATTGTGACGTGATACAAAAAATAAAAAAATATTTTTTTAACTACCATCCATAGCCTACATAAATAATATATGTTTCATTTCATGAACATTTTTTTTTTTTGTAAACTAGTGTTATTTAACGTATTTTCTCAAGTATTTTTCACTATTTCTTTTGTTTTAAAAGTAGGGGGTTGCAAAAAATGTGAGGTTTTATTCATTTTTTATTTATTTATTTATTTATTTTTTTTGTAGCATTGTTATTATTTTTTTTTTTCGAAGGGCGACTTAGAATAAAAAGAGAAAATATCTTCTATAAGATGAATAATTAAAATAACAAAATGTATAACAGTTTGAGAAGTTCGTAGATAATTTATGATCTGGGACAGCACAGCATATATATATATATATATATATATATATATATATATATATATATATATATATATATATATATATAGTTTCTGGAGCACTCTACAATAGAATGTGGAAAAACCCTTTTATGTTTTGAAGCATGAAAACATCTTCTATGAGACGTGTATCCCAATTCACTTTTAATTATTTTCTTAGCGAATTACTCTTTACGCTAATATCAAATATGTGTTTCATCCACTTTAAATTCTCCTCCATCTGTCCTTTTACTGCTTTGTTCAACAAAACACTCTATCAGGAATAAGAAATTTCCAATGTAAACAAATCAGCACTTATTGTATTGGTGATATTTATTGACTTTATCAGTTATAATAAGTACCATCTGCACACAGATGTGCAGCAGCTGAAGGGAAAAGATCACTGGGGGGTGGGGCGGAAATATTTAAAAACTATGAGGATACATACGGTTTTTATTATCTCATAATATTGATGTGAAAATTATGCGAATTTTTATCAAAACTTTCTTTCCAAAGTAAAGGCCGCGTAAATTAAGCAGGGGCGCAAATTGCAAGTATTCACTCCTACTTTTGCGGGCTAATTTATCCAAGACTTACTTTTGTGTATTTAGTACAATACATATATTTTGTTAATGACTTTTATTTGGAGATTAAAAGGATTAATAATAATTAAATTTATAATCATAAAATATTATTAATTGTTCTTCAAATTTATTAGTATATCACCAAGCTGTCTTGCTTTTCTGTTTCCATACTTAAAATTCAAATACAGTTGCTTTCTGGTGGTACATGCAAATATTTGAAAACTCTCAATTTCAAGCAAAATAATTAATGTTATTAATTAAATAATGCTTGTAGTGTTTACTAAACAATGTATCTTTAAGCATAATAAAAGATATAAACATATATATACGCATGTGTTACATATTGTTACTTGTAGAAAAGATGAAATTTTATTTTCTCCGTTCCCCCCCCCCCCCAACCCAGATTTTCTACCCAAAAACCCGGGTTTTTTTCAACTATGAATTGTACAGAATATAATTATTAAACTTTTAACAAATGACAATGTCAAGACTACTGAAATTTGCCAGATATTGAATGTACAATTAGGAAATAACACCCTATCGGGGTTTTAATTATGAAAATGACACAAGTTACTTAAAAATGGCGATCCGGTATGGAATGGCACAGAAAAAGTGAAACTGCTCTACTGAAGCAATTAGTTCTCAATAATAATTTCTAGGATTTACGGAATATTGTGTACGGTGATTTTCTTCATGAACGACGTACAATTAAGACAATATAGTACTGTAAATTTTTGGAGAACATTAAAGCAGAACATCGGTCCTAAAAACGTTCAATTCTGATCCTAATGTTCTTCCCCAGGACAATGCAAGATCTCAGACAGCTGGAGTAACAACAACAACAAAACGAGAGAGAGAGAGAGTGAAACCTCGACTGCCTCGAAACCTCTGCTGTATTATTTACAATACAGCACTTCATCATCCTCCTTGTAGTCCGAATTTATCATCTTCGAATTAGCATTTGTTTGGATCCCCTTAAAGATTTTCATCAGATGAACAAGTCAAAGGATTTTTGGGCAATTTGCTTCGAACATGTCCTATTTCTTTTTACAATACAAGAATAAAATAACTTCCGATATAGTGGAAAAGTGTGTAGATGTTAAAAAATATTATTAGTATAATTTTGGTAAATAATATTTCAAGAATAATCTTTCAAAAAAACTCCTTTATATTGGATTTACCCTCATATAACATCATCATCTACAACGATATTTATTGTGAGAGAGAAATATTTCAGTTCATGTTACATAAACAAAATCTATACAACAAATAAAGTAGGGAGCAAAAAAAATGGGCAAACATATATATATATAAACATAACTTTGCTAGTAAAACATTTATTGTAATAAAGTTTACTTTATTTTGCTCAAGAAACGCTAATTTACAAAATATATAATATAACCATTTATTTTTTAATTTTTTCTCCATTTTGGGAAATATCGTCTAATCTTCCTTTAACACAGATGAAAAAAAAAACTGTAACGGTAATGAATACCTATTGTCTCATAAACCCACAACAAAGAGTTTTTAATTCCATAATACTAGTCAGAACCTCTTTTAAAAGAATTGTTTTTACCTATAACTCAATAAATTGTAATAAAACTGAAGTTTGGAAAGCTTAGAGGGCATTAAATTGCTGAGTCCCGTAATACCCAAGAAATTTTACTATTTAATAATGAATACCTACTGTCCCATAAACCCACAACAAAGAGTTTTTATTCCATAATACTAGTCGAATCCTCTTGTAATACAATTGTTTTTACCTATAAATCGATACATTTTAATAGGACTGAAGCTTGGAAAGCTTAGAGGGCATTAAATTGTTGAGTCCCATACCCAAGAAATTTTACTATTTAATAATGAATACCTACTGTCCAATAAACCCACAACAAAGAGTTTTTATTCCATAATACTAGTCGAATCCTCTTGGAATACAATTGTTTTTACCTATAAATCGATACATTTTAATAGGACTGAAGCTTGGAAAGTTTAGAGGGTATTAAATTATTGAGTCCCATTATCCCCAAGAAATTTTAATATTTGGTAATGAATACCAATTGTCCCATAAACCTACAACAAAGAGTTTTTATTCCATAATACTAGTCGAATCCTCTTCTAAAAGAATTGTTTTTACCTAAAACTCGATGAATTTTAATAGGACTGAAGTTTGGAAAATTCAGAGGGCATTAATTTATTGAGTCCCATGATCCCCAAGAAATTTTACAGTTTGGTAATGAATACCTATTGTTCCATGAACCCACAACAAAGAGTTTTTATTCTATAATACTAATAGAATCTTTTATAAAAGTCCAATCCTCCCCTTTTTACCTATAACTCGATAAAATCTAATAGGACTGAAGTTTGGAAAGTTTAGAGGGTATTAAATTGTTGAGTTCCGTTATTCTCAAGTAATTTTGCTATTTGGTAATTAATACCTGTTGTCCCATAAACCCACAACAAAGAGTTTTTATTTCATAATGCTAGTCAAATCCTCTTCTAAAAGAATTGTTTAGACTAAAACTCGATGGATTTTAATGGGACTGAAGTTTGGAAAATTCAGAGGGCATTAAAACAGTAATGAATACCTATTGTTCCATGAACCCATAACAAATAGTTTTTATTATATACTAGTCGAATCCTCTTCTAAAAGTCGAATTCTCCTCTTTTTACCTATAACTCGAAATAATTTAATAGGACTGAAGTTTGGAAAGTTTAGAGGGCATTAAATTGTTGAGTCCCATTATCCCCAAGAAATTTTGCTATTTGGTAATAAATACCTGTTGTCCCATAAACCCACAACAAAGAGTTTTTATTTCATAATACTAGTCCAATCCTCTTCGAAAAGAATTGTTTTTACCTAAAACTCGATAAATTTTAATAGGACTGAAGTTTGAAAAATTCAGAAGGCATTAAATTGTTGAGTCCCATGATCCCCAAGAAATTTTACTAGTATTTGGTACTTTTAGAGAGAAATAACCAGCATCTTTATAAATTCTACCAATTGTCAATCGAAAGACTAAAGCACTACGTTTTCATTCGCAACCTTTGTAATAAATGTCATGCTTTATTTTTTTTTAATGCAAAGTTGCAAATTGCACCAGGCTACGTCTATCATTAGCGTGCAAAATGCTTTTCCATCGTAATTTAGCTTTTAACTAAATTTTTAATCACTCACTTACATCTTCTAAGGAATTCCTGTTGTCCGACTAGCCTCTATTTAATGATCTCAGACCAGCCTAATACCGTATTTGTTTAGAAATTGGAGTCTGTTTCGGATTTCTATTCATAAAACTTTGTGTGAAATTATATCCTTATAACAAAAATCTTAACTTTACAATGAAGCAAAGTGGTAACTGCAAAATTTATTTAAAAAATTTGATTTTGGTATGAAAATTTTTTTTGACAATTTTTTTGCTTACTACTACATACATGAACCTACTATACATGAAAGTACAAGAAGGGGAAAGGAAATATTAATATAATAAAATTAAGTATTTGTACCATAACGTCTCACTGGATCTTGATCAGACTCAAATCCAAATTGGTATATTGTAGATTCATCATTAACCATGGGTATGGATTTAATCTGAAGTAACAAAGAGATTTGGTTTTAAAATTGATTGTCTGGAAAAATCCTTATATATATATATATATATAATCAATTTAAACTAATATTTGAACTTGAGACAAAAGAAATTACATATTAACACAATAACTTAAAATACCAGAAAACGAAAACCATTAGATACCTTTATAAAATGCATACTTGATAGATGAAATGTCATTAAAAATACATATATAAAATATCATTAAAACTATATACATGAAATATCATTAAGACATAAATTACAGATATTTCTTTATTTCATTAGAGTTCAGATTCTTCACACTGTGCATTTTGAACGAAAGATTAACTGGAACAACTGGTTCATTAAAAGAGTAAAAATGTTTAGTATACAAATTGCTTTGATATTGATATGGATACCGTAAGTGAAATTTCATTTTTTTTTTTTAAATAAAGCTGTTAAATATGAATTAGGTATCTCATTATAGTGTCAGATTACACCAACTTTTTTACTTATTAAATGAAAAACTTTTTCTTTCTTCCATTTCTTGGACTTATGATTTTGAATTCCGAGTATGTTTATCATATTTACAAATGCTCAAGTCTTTAACCTCAGCTAGGCAAATTTTCTTAGTTTTTGGATGTTACCTCATTTTACTAATTGTGCATTCTTTTCATCTGATTTTTCTAACTATGATGACATTATTAGCATAAAAAGTAAATGCTCTATTTATTAAGCAAAGACAAAGAAAAATTTAAAATGACACGATTCTTGCATTGAATCTCTTCTTTCCTATTATGCATTCCTGAATGTTTCAATTCATAATGCATACAAAAACTCGGGTAGAAAACCAAATTAAGTTCGTTTACATAGTTTTATTTCTTCGACAACGCGCTGTTGAATGCATTTGGAATATATTCAAACATTTAAATCGTTAATAACATAAGAAGACTATAGCTCTATTATTGTTACTGCATATTTTTTTTTTTTTTTTTTTTTTACTGATTACTCATAATTTATTATTATTTATTTAATTACTATATTTTAAAACATTATGCACATGGAAACGTTACCTGGTTTTTACACTTAATATGTTTGATTATGCTCGCATATCACATTTATCAAAATTACCAGTTCAAGTTATTAAATTAAAACACTTATTAAAAAAAAAAAAAAAAATGTACAATATGTAACTCTTTTGGGAGTGTTTTTAAAGTAAATAAAATTGGATTAAAAAAAAAAAAAACCTCTTGTTCCATTGGATCCAAAGAATAACTCTTTTTCATACATTTCCTAGCCGTGAAAAATCACATGTGATTCAGATGGTAATAAAAAAAAAAAAAAAAAAAAAAAAATCTATTCCAATTCGATTTCTAATTTTGAATTTTAATGAATTTTTATTATTATTAAAAAAATTTTGATTTTGATTTCTGAATGTTTTCTGATAAATAATGTTAAAAAATTATGAAAACAGCCCATTCAATTCGGTAAGAACGAAAAAGAAGGGAGATCGGAAAGGGGCTCATGAGGCTCAAACATTCCCTATTTAAATGAAGATATCTTTTTAAAACGAGCTGTTATTGACAGCCTTCAATGTTTCATAATTTAAAAACAAATCTGAAGAAGTACTATAAATATTGATTACATTTCTAAGTAGTATACCTGAAGATTATGATAACATGCTCGGATACTCCAAGTCTTAATTATGAATTTTTCTAATATATCAAATATTTTTATTCATATTTCTGGAATTTAGTATTTTAAATCTTCTATTTAAAATAAGCAAAACAGTGATTTCGTGACAATGGTATATTAATAATTAATTTAAACGATTAATTATTCTCATAAACGTTTTATTAATTAGTGGTAGTCCTAATTGTTCAATTTATCTAAAAATGACTGCTTGAGACCTTCTCATAATTTTGGCATAATAATTGCGAACAAGTATATCACAAATATAAATATGAAAATGAAAGGGGAGGTAGGGACATTTTGTATCTTTTAAAATAAGATACGTATTCACTTAGACAAAACAAAGCATAATACCTCCAAAGGACTCTCTTGACAGCACCACTCGACTTTGCATAGCTCACCAATTCGTGGAGCACCTTCGAACCCGTGGAGTGAGGTCGAGGTCTCTCCGCGCGCTACTTCAGGTACCTGACTCTTCCAGTAACGCAGTCACAAGCACCTGATGCAGCACGTGGGAGCTACACGACATTGGGTAGATGAGAATTTTATGCAAAGCCACTCGTCTTCAAATTCTTCATGGTCCGTGGATTATCCATTCATTGGTATATCATCATCTTTCACCATGCTGACCATTAATATTTTTTTGACAAGCGAAACACTGATAATGATGATGGAAAGGCGGGGAAAGTAAAGATCATGAATTGGTAGTTCTTCTTTGTTTTTCACTTCTAGAAGAATCTTCTATATAATCTTAACAAACAAACCCATAATAGCTTGTTTAAGTGATACTATTTTTAGGGGGAAAATTGATTAATTCATAGGCAAAAAATATCCTAAAGATCTGATGACAAATCTATTAATAGTAACTATGACTAAACTACAGATCAATTATTATAACAATAAATTATTATTCAATTTGAGAAATAGGTTTTACGGCCTTCTGATCAGATGAAAATCTTGAATTCCTTACAACTTCAAACTATGATGGAGAAATTAATTGGTAGATCTATGGGGTCCACACAGCTCTATTTCTATTAAGTATCACTAGAACATTATCTAGGAATTCTACTGCTGTTCTACTTTAAGATCTTCTGGAGGAATTCACTAGCAGATTCACTTTTTATTTCCAGGTTTACTCTTGACGGAGTCGATTCCAGATCGCTGTGGAGTCACTGGCTTTGGGTCATCACCTTGTAGTTATCCTTCAAAGTTGAATGAATTCTGGACGACCGGAAAGAATGTACCCTTAAGTTTGACAGTAAATAACGAATCACACTACTTGTGAAATTTTGTTTTCAAATCATTGTTGTAAAATATACATATATTTTATGACAGTACAACAACCGATAAACTGAAATCATATTTTACTCCACAATAAACAAACTGGAGGAATTTTTAAAGTTAATACTATTTAGCCAGGCCACTTATGATTCCATCTCCCTGGGGATTTATTTCCTTTGCTCTATTATCTTATTGGATCTGTAGTTTAAAAAATACCATTAGCCAAAATGTCAATCAATAAAGAATAAGAACACAACCATTTAAAAAATGTACAACAGGAATATTATACAGAAGTGCAATAGTGTGCAAATTAATTGGAACATAGGAACAAGATTAATGAACTTCCGATTTCAGAAATGCTTTCGAATTTCTTAAGAACCAGGTGGATTGTTCTGCAATCTTTGGCCATGTAAAGAAGATGCTTTAACTCACATTTTCCAGTGAAAATTCCGTCTCGAATGCATTTAGGAGGCCAACAATAAATTTAAAAAGAAAGCGTTTTAGAAAATAACTGAAATTCATTTTGCAATTAAAGAGACATTGATGGACCATTTTTGAAACGGGATCGTCATCTCCCGATAACATCTAGCAATCATAATCATATTTCTCGACAGCTATATTGCCGATATCTTTCTGAATTTTAATCATATGATATTAAAATAACTTGTCCAATATTGTTGGCTACTAAATTACCTGAAAAAAAAAGAGCTATTTTTTGTGCATTTGCAGTTAAATATCTTTTCCTATAAAATACCATATTTTATCGAAAATATAGTTTTCTGAATTCGTAATGTATTCATTGCAAATTTCATCATAATTTCTGAATCGAAATGTAGTTTTCTGAATTTGCAATGTATTCATTGCAAATTTTAGCATAATTTTTTTCTGCAAGTTTTCATGTTTTTTCAAGTTTTCATTAAATTTGGTTAAAACTTCAGCGTATTATAAACAACAACAACAACAAAATGGAACTTTTTCGAAAATATGTTTATATTTCTGTGAATGTACAAGCTATTCTAACTAAAATATGACACATCGCATATAGCAAGAAAAATTATTTATAACAGTTACAAACGAATTCCAATTTTTTTTGATATCTTGATTCCAAATATTGACATTTCTTATTAAATTTGTTGTTTGTTCTCCTAAATACTTTCGAGACTGAATTGTCACTGGAAAGTAAGAACTCAAACATCCTCTCTTTACACGGCCAAATATGAAGAACAATTCGCCTATAACTTTTCTAGAAATTAAATGAAAAATGTCTGAAATCAAAAGTTTATTCATCTGTCAAATTAATTTGCACACTACTATACATAGCGAAGATGTTATTGAAATGAATTTAAAATGCAGTGTATAATTAGAAAACTACATAAATTTTGTATGTGCTTGTCACAACTGTATAAAAAAACAGAGTTAAATACGTATTACCTCTTAAGAGTCAATGAAATGTAGTTTAATGCTATAACTTCTCAAAAAACATTCTATGCACAAGAAGTAAATTCTTTCATTTAAATCCAAATAAGTCCTAAAAAAGAAAAAAAAGCTTATTAAAAGAAAAAAAATAAATGTAAGTGATACATACTATTTTAAACATGTTAAAATTAATAAGCATATTATTAAAATAGTAATTTTTGCTAGGGGTTATCTAAACTGCATCAAAGTCTAAGAAAAAAAAGGGGAGGTGAGAAATATCTGCAAATGTACTCATAAACAGATCACAGGTTTTCTTTTTTGGTTTAGAATTTTTTTTTTTTTTTTTAAATATTGTTTCCATTGTTTTGACCACAAAAACACACAGAAAGGTAGTTTTAAATGAAAGATGTAATTAAAAATGAATTTTTCTACATTTTATCTGTCTTAAAGATTTGCTACATATTTAAGAAGTTGTTTATTGACAACAAAATTTAAATAGAAAAATATTAATTTAAACTTAGATGGTAAATATTTTATTAATTATTTCTTTGGAGAAGGAAAAAAAAATCCGATACAGTAGATTTCGATAAATCGGTACTGCACAATTTGTTCCAATAAAGCAATCGCCGAAATTATCAGAAGTAAGTATAAATTAATTTTTCTATTTTGTTTTTCAAATTTTGACACAATTATACGACTGCCCTGATCAGACCTTATACCCGGAATATACTGTATCTGGTCAGATACATTACAATCAGCTAAAATTTACAAATGAAAATATTAAAAATCCTATTAATTATATATATTTTTTAAAGATTCGTGAATTTAAGGAATTGATCTTTGAGCATTAATAAAAAGTTATTCAATGTTTGGTGTTTTAATTCCTTGTAAATTCCAAAGAACATTTTCCTTTTAAAAAGAAGCGAATACTTCTAAGTACAATTCTAAACGTAAATGGATGTAATTACTGCTTAAAGCGATAAGAACATAACACAAAAGGCTTAAAAATACCTTTTAATATATAGATGACATACGTTTCAAGCGCTCTAACGGCGACTTCTTCAAGATCATAATGATAAATACACTGAAAAAAAAAAATGTTGATTTTACAGTATAATACCGGCATCCCAGCTGCCAGTGAGTGTGCCGGTATTATACTGCAAAATCATTCTTTTTTTTTTTTTTTTTTTTTTTTTAAGTAATGGCAAATTAATTTAAAGTTAAATGATTTTATTATATTATTCGTAAATAGATGTTTTAAAATTAAAAACACATTTAAAATCAAACATTTAATAAAACTAAAAAAAAAAAAAAAAAAACAATATATTTATATTACATAATAAAATCAATTACAATAGACGTTTCAAGCCCTACACATGCTCCTCATCAGTACAAATATCAATTGAAATCCAAAGCTGTTGAGCTGTTGTTTACACATGTTCACGTCCAAGAGTATGTCATTTAAATTATTGAATCACCTGGGAACATGAACATGTGTAAACAACAGCTTTGGCTTTCGATTGGCATTTGTACTGATGAGGAGCTTGTGTAGGGCTTGAAACGTCTATTGTAATTGATTTTATTATGCGATATTAATGTATTGTTTTTTAGTTTTATTTAAATGTCGTTTTTATTTTAAAATTCTGATTCATACGTAATATGTTTAGTTATTTGAAATATATAGAAGTTGTATGTATTCCCAAATTCATATTTTTATTTTGTTTATTTTCATCTCGTTATCATATATTAGGTATCATACAAAAACATTTTGGCAATATAGTAAAACCTCGTTACTGCGCGAATTACTCTTAACACGAACCAATTTTTAATCCCCAACAAAATTTGCATGCGTTTACTAGAGATGAATTTGAGTGTTTTTTTTTCCTCCCCAGAGCATGGGCCCGACACCGAAAGTACGCAGCAGAAAACTGTTTCAAGACATTATGTTTCAATAACATTTTAAAATTGTTTCAAGATTAAGTTTCTCACTTAAAAATCTCTTCTTATAAATAAAAAAATAAAAAAATAAATAAATAAATAAAATAAAATAAAATATTAATCCTAAATACTCTCTCATGACAACGTTTCGGGATTTTCATGTGTGTCCCTGGAAATCTATTTAAAATAACAAATATGTTATTTATATCCAACCACTGGCAGAAATCTTCAAAAGTCACAATACTTATTTAACACATCATTGTACAACTATGGCAGAAAGAAAGGCATGAATTCTGTTTTCCAGTAAATCTGTAAAAGGGCTTCAAACAGAAAACGAGGATAGACAAGGAATATCGCACTGCTGTTTTATGTTACTAACACTGGTAGTGCAAAGGCTTCATAATTAGATAGAATATTTCTTCTTATATCTCATCAATAAAATAGTTAATTTTTAAAGGATTACAAAACATTCTAAGAAATTTAGAATACATTCTTGTTTCTCAAATATCAAGTTTTTTTTTTCCTTTTTACAATTTGTGAATAAATAAATTTTTTACTTTAAGCCCGAGCTTGCCGAGCTCGTCTCGGGCCCTTGCACAGGCTGAGCCCGTCTCTTCTCTAGTGTTTACATGCAATTTTAAATTTTAACGGGAATCGACAATTCGAGCCCCTAGAAAAAAACTGGACTTTTAACGTGAACAAGCTGACTTAGAAAAATATATTAAATTTCTTATTTATTCCCTGACCTTCAAAATTAGAAACATGCTGTTTTAATTCACGTGTCTTTTATCACAATATTCGTCTAAGGATTTGTTTCTTCTTTATAACTTTTAAATACCTCTCCTCACGCTGCCGACAGAACGAAAGCTTAGGGGGGGGGGGGGGGATGCTTTTGGAGAGTTTAGTGGTATGCTGAGGCATCATTGCATCATTATTATGATAAATAAAATACTTCCCCTTAATGAAAGTAAAAAGAAAAAAAAAATAGAGAAAAAATTGAAGCAGTTTTTTGCAAGTGGAGATTTGAACCAACTCGTAAGCGAATGAGATCTGCCAAAAATGATGTTGAAGTTGCCCTACTGAGGTGGATGAATGAAGCTCAATGTGAAAAAGTAATGATAACTAAAGCAATTTTACAAAAGAAATCTAAATATTTCTCAGACGATATAAACGTCCCAGAATTTAAGTTTTTTTCCCGGTTGGCTTCAGAAATTTAAAGAGAAACATAATATTGTACATGATGAGGCATTCAAAATATCCTCTCAGAAAAATTGCTCTCAATCTTAGAGAATTACTCCCATGTGACATATTTAATGCAGATGAGACTGCATTATTCTGGTAAGTCATGCCCAAACGAACATTATCTTTGAAAGAAAAAAATCTATGGAGGTAAATGCAGCAAAGAATGACTAACTGTTCTTTTAACCTCAAACGTGTATAAAGTACCTTTGCTCGCAATCAGAAAATATGCAAAAGCACGTTTTTTTTTTTAAATATTGCAACATTACCAGTTAGCTATAAATCAACTTAAAAAGCGTGTTTGAAAATGCTGATATGTTGCGAAAATAGGTGCGTTACTGAGAAAGAAATTTACAAAATCTGAAAAGGAACAACATATGCTTAATTTTGTACAACTGTAGCCATTGTCACGTTTTAAATATGTAAGGTTAAAAAAAAAAAAAAAAGTATATTTGCCATTCAACACCACTGCTAAAATTCAGCCTTTAGATAAAAAATTATTAAATGCATGAAGGCAAATTATAGAGAAAAAAAATGCTTCGTCGCGTAATTCACTATTTCGATGAAAATTTCCCATTTTCTTTTCATTTCCTGGAAACTCTAGTATTGTTAAGAACATCTTGGTATAATGTATCTCAAGAGACTATCGAAAATTGTTTCGGGAAGAGTAACATCTTTATTACTAATGATGATTTGATGCCTGAGAGCGATGATGAAATATCATTTTAAAAATTCGAGGACGCTCGTTCTTGTGGGTTTAAATGCTTGATTCAGTCACGTTTACCGATTATTCAGAAATGGGCGACAATTAGTCTTGCCAGGTCCAGTGTCACAAAAAGCGGGACAAGGAGACACAAATGCGAGACAACGGTTTCTAATCGGAACATTAAAATACAGTAAACCCTCTTAAAGCGGAACTTGCCTATAACAAAAACATGCTTTAAACGTTTAAAGTTCTTTGTGCCTACGGTAGGAATACCATACAATTATACCTGATAAGATGGGAATCTGTTTAAAACGGAGTTTTTCTTCGGTCCCTTGTGATTCTGTCTTAGCAGGCTTTACTATGATAAATAAACACAACAATATTATACTGCAAAACCTGTGAAAGCTTAATCACTAGAAACAAAATTCCAATTTAGCAACGCATAATTGAATTGTATAGTACTCTTATCGTAAAAACACAATGAAATTGTTACTTTTAAAACAGAATTACGTTATAAACAGGTTCCATTTTTACAGAGTTTACTGAGCAAAGTACAGTAACACCTGTGAAAACAGAATCACTAAAAATCATAAAAAATACGTTTTAGACAGGTTTTCGTCTAGGCAGGTATTAGTAAGGTATTCTTTTCGAAGGGACTATAAAAAATTTTCGTTATAAGCAGGTTCCGTCTTCTTAGGCTTTACTGTATTAAGTTCCACTCGATGCAGACTAACGATTAGAATAATACGAACAAAATTTTTAATCGAATTTGTGCCTCATGAAAAATCGGGACTTTTGACGTCCCGCACAATGATTACGCTGGGCAGGTCTTGGAACCATTGAAAACCAGGACGTCCCGCATAAATCGGACATCTAGAAACACTAACGACAATGTGCTTATTCAAACGTACTACTAGACGAAACATTTATAAATGCAACTTTATGTGCCAAAAATCGCAAAGAAGAGTTGCTTTTTTCTGATACTGATGGAGATGAAGATGATGAAACAGAAGTTCCACATCAATTGGTCAATCCTCAAGCAATTGAGACTGTATGTCACTTTCTTTTTTAGAACAACCAAATTTTTTGGAGGGATTGGAACAATTAGATAGGATTTATAATTGTTGGAGCAGCTAAGCATTTGATCCCCCCCCCCCCTTGTCTTAAAATAAAATAAAAGAGTAATTTTCGAAGATTTTGTTTATCTATTTATTAAATCATCACACAATTGTAGAAACATTGAAATCATGTACTTATGCATCAAAAACTCAACTTGAAAATCTAAATGCATTTAATTTAGCAAATTTTTTGCAACTGTAAAGGTGGAACGGATAACGCGAACTGCTTTTATCACGGACAGATTTATTATTTTTAGGGAGGTTTAAATGCATTTTATATCTTTTTTAAATAATTAATTTTATGTAATATTTTCTCTAAAATTTTATAAATTTAAGGTAGTTACGTTGACTAACAGATACATTATAGACCGTCATGCATTTCGCGCAGCATAACGTCTATATAAATTAAAGTTTCTGTATCTACATATATATTAGAATACTTCCTTTCTATATAATAGTAACAATTTCATATCATCTAATAGGCCATTTTAATTTAATCTACATAATTTTATTTAACTTCTTTGATTTATGTGGCACAGTGTCATATCTAATTAACTTCATTAATCATCTTTCTTTAATTACCATCTTTGTCCTTTTTAATATTTCCTTCACGCCTTTATTATTATTCTTATTATTATTTGCTTATAGAAATAATACTATTATGCACTGACAATGTCTTAATTTATTTATTTTATTTTATTAATTTTTTACATAATACTAATTTAATTAATATTTACACATTCCTTTTAGCTTTTCATTCATTTTTACTTATCCATCATATGTAGTATAGGGCAAGTCTTGTAATCGTTTTGAAAATCGAAAAATTTTTTTTGACTGATTTACACGTTTCAGACACTGGAGATTCCGAAAAACATATTTTTAGAAAAAATTTTTTGCCGTCCGTCTGTGTGTCTGTAAACGCTCTATCTCCCGAAAAAATTGAGATAGAGACTTGCAATTTGGTATGTACTTAGTATGTAATAATGGGAAGAAGCCTATTTCATTTCAATAACCTCGATTAACCGGAACTATTTTATTCAGATTCTCGAAATATTCGTTCTGATAAAAGGTATATAAAAATTTTCGAAATTGTTTATTTTAAGAAATGAATATAAAAGACAATAAAAAAACAGATTTTGAATAAAGCATGAAGTCGATCGGATAATTAGTTGCCGAGATATTTGGAATCCTATTTACCACACTCTTCGATTTTTCATGACCCCGTATTTAATCCAAATTTCACTTCAAAGATATATTTTAATTGGAAATTTGACGCTTAATCAGATGCAATAAACCGATAGTTAATAGGATTATTATTTTTGGAGTTATAAGGAGGTTTCTTTCAAGCAATTCAGTAATCGAGCCCTTAAAGTTTATGACATCATCAAGCCACGATTTTATTTGAATTGGAATGCATTTTATAAGTAGTTTACACATTTTTATTTTAATATTTTACATTATGCATATCCATGATGGGTAAGTATTACGGTGGCCCCCAACGACTAGTTTACATAATTATCGTAATTTATTAATTTCTAATTAGCCACTTTCTTTAAATTTTAAAATTGCAATAATTGATTTATGATATTGTTTCTTACAATGACACCAGTTGGCGCATCCATATTTGTTTCTAAATTTATTAGTTACCTGACTTGAATACTCGTTCTTGAACAGCCAAAAGGTGGCAGCATTGTTCCTTAATGTTACTTAATTCTAGTTTTAACGCTGGTATGTAATTCATTTGTCATGGTTTGAATATTTGACAATCAGTCACTTCTGTTGTAATTCATCTAGTGAATTAGTCATTATTTATTGGCAACATGTGAAAATTTGCTAATAATGAAACTTTTCAGTTAACAACCTTTCTTCATTGTTAATAATGGGGATATTATCCTCATTTTTTTTATATTTTTCATTTCTAATATCTTAATTCTGTTTTTTTTTTTTTTTTTTTTTTTTTTTAAATGCATGATAGCTTTTATATAGAAGATTAAAACTTTCATATTCAATTGGCTTTTACTTACCCATCATACGTAGTATAGGGTAAGTCTTGTAATCGTTTTGAAAATCGAAAATTTTTTTTTGACGGATTTACACGTTTCAGACACTGGAGATTCCGAAAAACATATTTTTAGAAAAAAAAAAATTGCCGTCCGTCTGTGTGTCTGTAAACGCTCTATCTCCCGAAAAATTTGAGATAGAGACTTGCAATTTGGTATGTACTTAGTATTTAATAATGGGAGGAAGCCTATTTCATTTCAATAACCTCGATTAACCGGAACTATTTTTTTCGGACTCTCGAAATATTCGTTCTGATAAAAGGTTTATAAAAATTTTCGAAATTGTTTATTTTAAGAATTGAATATAAAAGAACAGTGACAAAACATAAATTTTGCATAAAGCACGAAGTCGATCGGATAATGAGTTGCAGAGATATTTGGAATCCTATTTTCCACACTCTTCGATTTTTCATAACCCTGTATTTCATCCAAATTTCACTTTAAAGATATATTTTAATTGGAAATTTAACGCTTAATCAGATGCAATAAACCGCTAGTTAATAGGATTATTATTTTTGGAGTTATAAGGAAAAACCTCTTTCAAGCAATTCAGTAATCGAGCCTTTAAAGTTTATGACGTCATCAAGCCACGATTTTATTTGAATTGCAATGCATTTTATAAGTAGTTTACACATTTTTATTTTAATATTTTACATTATGCATATCCATGATGGGTAAGTATTACGGTGGCCCCCAACGACTAGTTTTCATAGTGACAATCCTGTTTTAAAAACATTTCTGATCTTGAAAGTAGAGAGGGGAAAAACTTTGCCAGTATTTCGCTCGTTTTGGGGTTGATACTTTTGTATTAAGATAGAGATTATCATTCCTATATCTTAGCAATAAATATTTTCCTTTTTGGCAGTTAACTTCAATATACAGTAGAGTCACGATTAATCGTCACCCTCTTAAACGTCAGTGAACAGATGACAAGTAAAATAATAAAATTGAATACAAAAACAAACTTAATAAACTAAAAATGAAATAACATTTTTTTTTCTTTTTATATTCGATCAAATTAAGCGCAATATTGAGTTGAACAATATGCAATACTGCTGATATACTGCTGTAAATATAATACTGCATTAAATTTTGTTATTTTATCAACATAATAAACAGAAGTCTACAATGTTTAATATAAAATACTGTACCGTACTTCTGTTGATTGCTACCTGTTTAAAATACAGTGCTAAACATCGTATACACTATTATCGCTAGTATCTGTCGTGTCTGTGGGAATGGGGGAGAGGGGTTCTATTATCCGTCCATTCTCTCAACCGTCACGATGACGGGCCCGAGACGGGCGGATACTGGAAATTCCACTGTACGTAATTTGTGAGACATGCTTTTTGTCAAAAAGTTATTTTTAGAAGAGACTTCATCTAAGTATCTGTTGTCAATGGCTTGTATCTCAATTTATTTTTTTAATAATTGAATTTTATAAATTGAATGATAATACAAATATTTTTACGCAAATTATATTTTTACAAATTAATTCTGAAGCAGAAAAATAATTTTTGGTCCAGTTCCGGTTTTCGTTAATAATAAATAATGTTTTTTTTTATTTTAATTTTAATTTTTCTGGTTTTCAGTTTGATTTTCTGAGGGTTATTCGTTTTCCGGTTCGAAGACCTGAAAAGAAGTCACAAGAACAAGTTCATAATTTTCGATAATAAAAATATAAGATAACATTTAACGTCCAATGATGGCAAAACTTTAGTATGAAAAATAATTTAACATTATGCTTATTTTATTGGCAGTAAAATGATGCAAGAGGCTGGCTTTCATAAATCTATTAACTTACCAATGAAATTTAAATTAACTATTAGTAGTTAATTTAAATTAATTATAATAAGTTAATATAATTAATTATATTAAATAGTTATTTTAATAACTTTAATTAACTTGCAGTTATTTATTTTATTTATAGTATTTTTACTAATAATGATTTTATTAAATTAACTATTAACTCTTTAAATTAATTTAGTTAATTTAAATAGTTAATAGTTAATTTAATAACTTTAATTAACCTGTGGTTATTTATTTTATTTATGGCATTTTTACTAATAATGATTTTTTGTACTCTTAGAAAATGCCAATGATATCCTCCTTACTGTGCTATGTAGACCCCTGGTCACAAGAATGTCGGATAGGAGCCGGACGCACAGTGCAATGAAGTTCCTCCGATTTCTTTTCCCTGTAAAACTCATTTCTCCGCAAAGATAGTTAAGTTGGGGAAAAAAATCGTTTAGCGACATTTCTATTAGTAGCCCTTCGTTGTATCTTGTCTTGTTATATGGCTCTTCTTTCATGCTCCCCCCCCCTCCTCCGTTAAAGTATTTTTGTTATTTAAAATATAATAAATGTAATTCAATATGGTTAATTGCAGTATCTGCGCGCCTCATGTCGTATTTTTAAAGCTATCTTGACACCCTTTTCCAATATCGACTTTAAAAGATGCTTTGCTACAAAATATTCAGTGATTGCATGTTCTTTAATTACAAGTTACATAAGATTTTTGCTCTTGTGCTGGAAAAATTTGAGATAGAGCCTTATTACTTTACCCCTACAAGAAATATGCAAGAATTCTCTTTCTTAATGCAATTTTTTATATGGGGGGGGGGGGCTTTGTACTGTAGGGGCGTAAATATCGAGTAGACGTAGAGTATATGTAGCTACTACTATTCTAGTGAGATAATATCGGTGCACGTTTCCAGTCATATGAGTAATGGCGTTCTTCACTATTTGCCATCAGCTGAGGTGCGCCCTTACTTACTGAAAGACTGGACAGGCCTGCTTAACTTTATTAAAAAAAACTATAGTATGCTTATAAATAGACGTTTTAAAGACAAAAAATACCTGTGTCACCTTTCTATTTATCACCTTTCTTAACACATTTTTGACCGATGACGAGTATACTCGTCTTTTCATAAGTGCCAATTTTTAGGTTTTTGTTTTTTGGTACAGAAATTTTTGAAAAGTAATCTTTGCCTTATTTAATAGCAGAAATCTGCGATTAAAGATAGTAAAGATCTTTTTAAAAATACTAGGGGATCCAACCCGGTCTTCCCGGGTTACAGAATACAGGTGAAAAACTTTTATTATTATTATTATTATTCAAAACTCTTATAGATTTTTTACATTTAATATATTTTTTAGATTGTCCACTAACAACATCAAAAATCATTTTTTACATGAAAAATAGCGATTATGTATTCAAATAAAGTTTTGAAATTTAATAAAAGCGATACTTTCGTGGTATAAGCCGGAAACAAATGCAGAACAATTTATATTATTTTAAGTACAAACGGATTTATATTTCGTAATCGTCTGCATGCGATAGAAATAGGTTTAAAAAATCATCCTTGAAAATTATTTTAAAAACTATAAAAAAAAATGAGTAAATTGTGATACAGTTTTCAAACAAATTGCGATACAGTTTTCAAACAAATTGCGATACAGTTTTCAAACAAATTGCGCTAAAAACTACATTTTTTTTCCCTATTCGACGGTGTGAAAAATTGAAAATATGCGATGTTTAGAAGTTTAAAAAATTGCAGTAAAAGAGAAATTTAATCGTCTGGTGTTGCCAACATCAAAATGACGTCAGCGTTACGCACGGACACGTTTGTCCTTTATAATATAGATAGATAGATAGATAGATAGTGCTAACATCAACAAAAATCATTATAAAAAGTAATTTCATATTAAACTGCCGGTCAACAAAGTGTTAACCATTTTACTGTCATCGGTTAAATCGCCGTTCTTTTTGTATTATCAAGTGAAATGCGATATGAACTTTACGTTTAACCACTTTAAGGACTATTGTATTTTAGCAATAGAAATAAAAATGATATTTATAAGCTTTTATTCATTTTATGTAGATAAGATTTTGTAGGGATAAAGACAGTATAGTTATATATATTGGGGTTAAACATATTATAGCTTAAATTCAAATATGACCTAATGAAGAAATTGTTAGTTAGAGGGGAAGACAAACACATTAATTCTAAAAAAAAATCTTAAATAAACAGATAGATATGTACACTGTACACATACCTACTGCAGTAGGGGAATGCTAAGCATTTTTAGGGGAGAAAATTTTTAATTTTCCTCTTTAGTTTGATTTTGTTTTCTAATTCCCATTTGGTTTTTACAGAAATATTATGAAGAATTATATAAATTTATTTCTTACTCCCTTTGCACTTTTTCCGATTTTCTTAAAAAGAGAAAAACATTAAGTAAATAAAATGTTCATAGCTGACTCTTAAAAAAAAAAATTCATTTATACATTAATGGAAAAACTAATTTACATGATAATTTACCTCACACATATCGTTTTTTCTACTTAAATCACTTCTATATTTGTTTTCCTAATTTCTGTAATTCAAAACAAAAGGGGTGCTAAAAAAATAATAATAACTTATAACAGCAGACATTTTACTGTAAGCTTTCGATAGCCCACATCTTTTAGTCTTTGCTTTATTCAGCATTAATTTTATAAACAGTAAGGTTAAGGAGATTATAAAGATATTTTCTTAATAAAAAAATGTTATTAATGTTTAAATTGCAACTCCTTTAAGAAGGGTTAGGGTAGTGGTTCTCACTAAACTTTTTGTAAGAGCCAAAAAGTGGTAGAGAAATGTGCTCGACGGCCGTACTCAATTTTTTGCAGTCATACTTTTATATAGTATAATGAATTACTAATCATTATATATTACTTATATGATATCAACCCTTTTTTTATACCCACACAAAAGTCACAACGAAGAATGAGGTATCGATCGAAAGATTTTTGAACAGGCTTTTGACATAATACACTCACATTCCGTTGAAAGACGTTGTTTGACTAAAAATTGCAGTTAATTAAACATTAATAATAATAAAAAATATTAGAAAAAAAATTAATAAAAAATATTAGTCATATTTCGTATCTCAAAGATTGAAATACGAAAGTTTCGCACATATCCACTAGTATATGCTAATTTAGTGCATAATAATTAATTTTTAATCAATGTTAACAATTTAAAACTACGTTCAATGATTAATAATTTTATTAAATGTAAATAATAGCGGTATTTAATACGTGTACACATTATTACAACAACATTAAACTTGCATAACTTTTTCAACGAAATTTTGCAGACGATTTTCAAAGATAAAGATTTTTATTTGTCAGGTGAAACCTGACAAATACAAATATTATATATTTTTTTGCTTTTTAATCTATTGCCATTTCAGAGTAATATAGTGAACTAAAAAGGCTTAAAATCTTTTTACACAAGTTACTAAGTGCGAACATTTTCTGAAGCTCAATTCATGTATCATATGTTCTGCATAACTATGTGTTTTAATTCATTTTTTATTGTATCTGATTTTAAAATCCAATCGCGAGCTCCTTAAAAGTACGTTTTACAAAATATTTATTCACCTGTTTATATTTATATTTTAATTATATGTCTAACTTGCAGGCCCTCGTAGTGGGTACTACTAGATTTGGGTATCGGGTGGGTAAAAGAGATATCGATTGGAGAAATTAACATTGATAAAACAAATGGCATATCAAGTTCTGAATAAAATTTTCTATAATAATCGTCAATCTCCTCGGGAGAAAAAAAAAAATGTTATAAAGCTATTGGAAATAACAGTTATTCCAATTTATTTTTAATTCTGATGAACTCAAGGAAAATAAAGTAACAATTAAAACAATAATAATAATAATAAAACATTTTGGATATTATCCTTAATTTCGATAGGGATCATAATTCATAAAGGAGTTTAGTTTTACTAAGTAAGTATTAAAATTTCGTTTCGATCCGAACGCTTATACGAAAGTTAAAGAATGAAATAAAAAAATATAAAAATCATAAACAAAAATCACACACATATTTGCAAAAACCAATAAAATTCTAAATTTTTATGTAGATTGAGTATATATGCAAACATTTTTAGGTAACTCAATTTATTTAAGCAGACAATTTAACTGTACGCAGATTTCATATATTCTAACGCATGAGTTTTTTTTTTTTTTTTACAACTATGACATAACTAATTAATCTTTTCATAATTAAGTTTCTCTACATTCCTCTTTTTTTCCTTCTTTTTTGCTCATATTTTACTTTGCATGATCTCTAGATATGAATTTTCTGTTTGGTAAATAAATAATTTTTATAATAAAATCTTTTTTTAATATCAGGGTAAATTTTGAATAACTTCTTCGTGTTTTTTCAGCTGCTAAGCGACATGTTCAGTTTTTGAAAAGTATCGGATAGCATGTATTAATATGCTTAATTTGATCTCAATTTTTCCAGATTAAAATAAAGAACAGATAACTTAATAATTTTCAGAATAGGGGAGAGTAGGGCCCCTTGAGACACCTTATGCTTCAGGAGTTGCAATGGCAAATAAACAGTAACATTTACAGTAGTGACAGCAGCAATCAGTTACTGAGCATGCGATGGACAGATCAGATTGAAATTTATATAACTTTCTTTGGTTTTACAACGTTGCAGTAACTTTATTCTATTGATTGATTTTTTTTTCTTTTAGTATTAAGATTAAAAAAATTTTTTAAAAAGAAAGGTCAAACTTTAAAATACACATATTTACAATGCTGATACGTGTTAAAAATCTCATTGTAGTCCCAAGATTAACAAGCAGAAATTGTGAGACCAGAAGACCGGTAGAGAGGAATTGGGGCAGAATGGGGCAAGCTATACCCAGAGTAATAATATAAGTAACGAGAGCTATAATGATCTCAAAGACGTTATATCCGTTGTGGCCCGACGTATTAACGTCCATGTCCGATGGTTGATGTCTTAAACTTATTGAATTTAGCTTTTAAAAAAATTTCCGGTGACGATCTTTTGTGATCGGACTGAAAGAAGAGACGAAGGGACCCTCCCCCCCCCCCCCCCCTTTTCCGCGAAGTAGCGGCGGTCATTCAAGATAAGAAAATTGGTATTTTTAGTACCTAAAATGCTATTAATATCCAATTATGAATAAATAATATGACAACAAGTAACAATTTATTAGTAAAAATAGCTCAGTCACAATAATTACCAATCATAGCCGTAGCAAGAGTGGTGCGCCGACACCATGCGCCAAGTCAAATTGGCACTTCATAGGCGCTATCAGTTATCATTAGTCATGCACGAATGATCGGTAGAAAAGAAATAAATTTTCGCTCTAAGTGTCAAACAGAATTGCTGCGGTAATGTTATCAATCCCTTCGTAAATATTTTAAATAAATAATTAGCTTTTCATGATTCTAACTCCTTGCTTAATGACTGTTTGAGTATTACTATCATATATCTTAGACAAAATTCTTCTTTACTGAATAATGTATCTCGATAACGTTAAAAGCATGTAAAACAGGCGGGGGGGGGGGGGTGGCAGGTTAGAACAGTTGAAAGTGTGTAAATTTCTGCCAATAAAACTTTTTTTTTCCCACTTTAAATCACCTTTTCTTTAAAACCAAGCCAAGGTACCAAGGAATACGCAGCATTCACAGTGTAAAAATTAAGCAAAAAATAAAATGTACAAAAATCATTAATCAAACAGTGTCCCAAGGTACCTTAACAATTTCACCCCGGACATGTTAAACAAAATTTATAAATACTATAAGCAGCATTAAAATAATACAAAAAATTACAGGTTCCCAGTCAAAGTGTTTGAATTGTCGAAAAATAAACAAAGGAAAATGAGAGAAATCTATAAATAAAGAAAACTCATTCAGATAAGGTATCGCTTACACCTACTAATGCGATGACGCAAGAAGAGTAAGAAAGGATTACGTAACGGAATTATAATATTTAAAGCAAATAGATGATTGTCGATTTCTGTCTCTCTCCCTTTTTCTTATGACTATTTCGCGGAATGGAAATTGCAGGAATGTACACACACAGAGGGTGTTCAAAGATCGTAAAATAAAAGAAAGGGTGATAAAAACTAAATTCTGTCAGTTAGATGACGTATTGTTTCATGCACATTAAAACAAAAAAGCGAGAAAAATTGAGAAATATAACAGTATTGGAATATTTCATTTTTAAAGAATATTAGCAGCATTCAATTCATATGAAATGTAAAAATACACAGATAAATTTTTTTCTCGATGACAGAAAGAGAAAAGAGAAGACAAAAATGATGAAATTTTTCCGTTCTATTAACAGTTTATATGTGGGACAATGACAAAGCAAAATAAATCGACTAATTTTAATTAAAATCAACAGAACATATAAAGATTAAAGCAAAATAGTAGATTCCTTTTTTTTTATCTTTTTTAGAGTGGACTTTTTAGACTAAAATTTATGAAAGAAAATGACGTTATATCGAAACTCAATTAACATAATATTTTACATTAAATTGTGCTATATATTACAAAGTGGTCGAGTTTCAAGATTTACCATGAGAGATGATTAACCATGTAATGTAGTAACTAATTATTAAGGGTACGTTAAACAATATCTTGTCTGCCTTCGGCATATCTTGGCACAATATGAGCAGAAGGGGATGTTAATTCGTCATTATGGCGGGACTAATACGTCACCTAGTTTCGGAATGAAATTTTAAGCATTTTGTATATCTCGAATAGTACAATACAAATATTTCAGTCTGCCTCATGACATCTTGGCGCGATATGAGTAGACGGGAGAGCCAAATCGTCATTTTGCGGTGCTAACACATCATCGAAATCGGAATGAAATTTTAACACGTTATAAATATAGATTAGTACAATAAAAATACTTCAGTCTGTCTCGTGATATCTTGGTACGATATGAGCTGACTGGGGTACTAATTCGCCCTTTTTGTAAATTGTTAAAAGCGATGACGTATTAGTACCGCCAAAATATAAAATTAGCGCCCCCTTCTGCTCATATTGTACCAAGATATCACAAAGCCAACTTTAATATTTATACTGTACTTGATATTTATAAAAAAAAATTCATGCTGAAATACCGACAAAATAAAGAATTGGCGAACTGTTCTGCGGATATCATAGCAAGATATCCCCAAGCAGACTGAAATATTTGTATTGTACTAATCTATATTTTTAAAGTGTTAAAATTTTATGCTAAAAATCGATGACGTGATATAGTACCGCCAAAATAAAGAATTGGCGTCCCGTTCTGCTCTTATCTTAGAACTAAGAAATCACGAGGGTGGCTGAAATATTTGTATTGTACTAGTCGAGATTTAAAACATGTTAAAATTTCATACCGAAACACGATGACGTGATAGTACCGCCAAAATAAAGAATTGGCGACCCGTTCTGCTCTTATCTTATAACCAAAAAATCACAAGGGAGACTGAAATATTTGTATTGTACCAGTTGAGAGTTAAAACATGTTAACATTTCATTCCAAAACTCGATACTATGATAGTACCACTATAATGACGAATTAGCGGCTCCTTCTGCTCATATTGTAGCAGATACGCCGAGGCAGACTAATCATTATTTGATGTACTCTTAATAATCTAATTCTAATCCTACATAATTAGTTCATCTTGTAACTCGATCACGTTATTATATATTAGGACAATGTAACGTAAAATGTTATGTTTATTGAGTCTCAATAGTACTATATGACCCCCTTTTCATTCATAAATTTTAGTCTGCCGGAGGATCCTACCAGGATATGCCAAGGTAGACCAAAATATTTAAAAAATACTTTGCACTTTAATTTTCGCCAATTGAATCACGAAACATAGATGACTATCAAGTCATCTAGTTTCGGGATTCAATTGGTGGCCCCTGATGCTTATACCGAACCAAGATATGCCGAGGAACACCAGTCATTCTTCCGTGTACTGTTAACGCGGGAGAAATCGCGCAAACAAAGGGTATTAATGTTTTTTACTTTGTTAATTACCAATAAATACAAATAATAATCATCATTTTATTTAGTCGGAAACAAGTGTTATAAATTCTGCGACAAAATAAGTTGAAGAATACTTTTAGGAAAATAGTGGTGAGAATTGTAAAACCCGTACGCACCATGGTGCGACTATTCCCGGGTTAATAATCTTGACCTACACATTTTTGTCGTTGGTGCCCGCTCTAAAAAGATAATAAAGAAATCCGTCGTGCGGTTTTCATCTTACAAGGAGAGTGCCAAGCTTGGTAATCACAGATTTTGATTATTTTTACATATGTTGTAGGGTATAAGCCCCTTAGTCTCAGGTTCAATGGATTTTATACAACGCTCCTTAGTTCTCGAGAAATGGGGGGGTCTAATATTATAACACAACTTAAATACTTACTTTGTAACGAAATAGCTGAGTCGGTCGTAGCTCAGTTGGTATGGCGTTTGCTTGCTGTTCAGAGGGCCCGGGCTCGATACCGGAGCGCGCTACGTTTGTTTTTCGCATTTTTTTATAATTATAATTATAATTTAATAATCTCAATAAAAAATTTTGTGAACATAATTAAATTTTAATTTAGCATTTTTGAATTTTTAAAAATCACTTTTAAAATGTATTCCGTATATGTTTTATCAATGCAACGATACTGAATAATTGTGTTGATTCGTGATTGTAAAGAAACATCATTTATAAATTGCCTTAACAAGGGAAGTCATTGCGTTGATAATACTACTCTGTTTTTAAAGTGCGAAGCTTAATTATATTAATATTTAGCATAAAAATTAATGCACCACATTTATGTTTTATTTTATTGTAACTAGAGGGCGTCACAGCAGACTTTTTTTTATTTCTTTTTTTTAGTTTGATGCAGTTAAGTGTTTTTTGTTTTCAATATTTATCGCACAAGTGGTATCATTCTATAACAGCTCATAATCGTATAAAAATGGAAGAAGCAAGCTGTAGTTCACAAGAAGATCAATCTAAAGTGTCGGAATTCGATGAAAATCAGAAAAGTGATGTCACAAATTCGTTGAAGTACTGTAAAATTTTATTGTAAAACAATGATTTTTTAACAAATAATCCAGCATCTGAAATATCTTCGTTTTCTATTGCGATGGGAGAAGAATTCTATAATTCGATAGTTAATATGCTGATTTGACTTTTTACGATTTTTGAAATTTAATAGTCAATAATAGATCCAATTTTTGTAATGCTCTTTAAATGATGAGAAATGTTTAATAATGGTTTAAAAATAAAAAATCAAAAATGCTAAATGAAAATTTAATTATGTTAACAAACGTTTTTATTGGGATTGTTAAATTATAATATTTATTAAAACAAGAGAGAAAATCAAACGCAGCGCGTTCCGGCATCGAACCCGGGCCCTCTGAACAACGAGCAGACGCCATGCCAACTGAGCTACGACCGACTCAGCTATTTCGTTACAAAGTAAGTATTTAAGTTGTATTATAATATTAGACCCCCCATTTCTCGAGAACTAAGGAGCGTTGTATAAAATCCATTGAACCTGAGACTAAGGGGCTTATACCCTACAACATATGTAAAAATATTCAAAATCTGTGATTACCAAGCTTGGCACTCTCCTTGTTAGTGACAAGAAAATCGAGATCACTATTCACAAGCCCTGTTCATTGGTGCAAAGTATTTATTTAGTCATTTTTTATGATTAGATTAACTATTTCTTCTTTCTTTCTTTCTTTCTTTTTTTTTTTTTAAGAAATATATAACAAGAAAGAAAAATGTGTATAGATTAGATAATAGCACATTTTGTCACCTTACAAATGAATTGGATTCTACGTGCTATAGCTTACAATTTTATTTTAACACTATATTGCAATAATTTACGAAATGTTCACAAATAGAGAGAGATAGCTATATATTAGTATTTTTTACATTAAAAAACTTTATTTTATTCAAAAACTAAATTTTTAAATGTATTCTTATATCTTAAAGCTATACAAAACAGAAATTGTTCGATTACCATAAGCAATTAAAAAAAAAATGTTTTGATAAAACTTATCTCATTAACATTTACAGTTTGCATCGATCGATTCCCCCGCGCCTCCTTTCGAATGCTAGAAACACGAATGCTCAGACAACCAGATTACATTGACCGAATTTTATTTAAGAAATGCTGAAAATAACTAAAGAAAAGGTAATTGTACACAACATTCCAAGACGTGCGTAGTATAAAGATACTTTATTTTCTTAACTCTTAACTGCTTTTTTCAGTCTTCACAGTTTAAATTGTGACTTTCAGTTTAACTATAGATATATTAGTAAAATTTTGTTTCGTTTGGAACTCTTAGTACTATCTATCATCAGCGACTCTTGAATAAGTGAATTTTAATTATAATAGTCCAGTCCATAAACTTTAGCACAGAAACAGTATCCTATAAGGCATTCAAACTTCGATCAAGCGGTCTCAAAGACAGCTCACAGTTAGTTACTATGCGACAATTTCTGTCGCATTAGTTACGGGTTAATACGAATATAACATAAAACGACATTTAAATTTAACAATAAAACTTAACGATAGCCCTTTTCTATAACTCTTCCGAATTCAAACAAATAACATATAATCCTACAACAGATTACGAATTTGACATCCCAAGGACATACGTGCAAGGTAAGAGTCCTACTTAACATTTGCTTTTATCCTACGTATTTCAAAAAAGAGAAGAAGAAATCAGATAAATAAATAAATGAGAAAAAAAAAAGAAGGCGCAAATGTCCGCGGAAATAATGTTTTGACGGGATTTCGGGCAACTTGCCAACAACATTAAAAACAACGCGTACAGGCACACGCGGTTAAGTTCGACATGTGCGGTATTTTTCAGTCAGAAAATTGGGCTTGTTTGTACAAGATGCATTCCTTGACAAGGTAAAAATGCGTTTCAAGACATGGCTGCAAGCAGCTTACGCAAGTTACAGATGCCACAGGATTTTGATTCGCAGTAGTTGACAAACCCCAATGCAAGAGAAGAGGAAAATAAATAAACTCCATGAGTAAAAGGAAGTAATTTTATTGAAGTTTAGAGTTAAGCTGTGATTTAATAGCATCTAAATTATGTAAAGATTTACATCCTGCAGTTTCGCATTGTTAATACCAGTTATTGTACTGGCATGAGCGCCAACAAGAAAGAGGGGAAGGGGAGATCCAGGGTCCCTGCCGGGATTTTGACATTTTAACTACATTAAAAAGTAACAGTTATTTTTTATAAGTAATATAAAATAACTAAACACTAAGAGAAAAACTATAAGTGAAAGTAAAAGTTATTTTATTATATATATATATATATATATATATATATATATATATATATATATTTATAAGGAGCGAGCGGCATTTATCCCAAACCTCTAAAACAAGAAAGGGGGCGGGGTGGGGTGGGATTTTCCCTCTTAAAAGATAGCTGGCATAATTATAAATGACTCACGAGCTTGGCTAGGAATATCATGATAACGATAATAATTAACAATAGGTTACAAAGAAAAACTGTAATTAGCTCAAAATAATGAATTGTGGTTTATTTATTAATTATTTTAAGTGTGATAATGATAAACAATAAGGATATGGATAGCTACGACAGTAAAGGATAACTTTTCCTCTGATGCACCTTGTTCTTAAATCTTTCAGCTAAGATTGATAAATTGCAAAAGTTTCATTAAAACAGGCTAGAAATAATTAAAATAAAATTGAAGAGAAAATAGCATACGTACAAAAACTAAAGAATTGTAATCTAAAGATAATTAATGCACATAAAATCATTTAATAATTAAACTGTACTCATAACTGCATACAACAAAAATAGCAACACAAAAATGTAAAGTTCAAAGATATCATTTACAGAACACAAATGACTTTAACACTTCCTGCTACAAAGAGAAAAAAAAAATAAAGGTGGAAGAAAAACACTGTCTGGTCTGGAGTTCTTAAACTATTCATTTACAAGTTTACTGCTATGAGTTCACTTTTATAAATAGATTTTAAAATTTAAAGTTCAGAAAACGGTCTTTGAAAACAGATTATTTCAGTTATATTTGTATGTTGGCCTCAAATAACTCAAGTAAGCAGGAAGTAGTATTTCCGTGTTGCTGTTTTATTTGTGTGTTAAGTTAAAAGAAAGAAAAATATGTTACCTTTTTTGTTGAGACGATTATTTTTCATTCTTTTTCTCTATGATCCATTTATTTATGCTTGCAAATTACTACACCAGATTACAAAGCAAATAAGTTTTTTTTTTTTTTTTTTTTTTTCTATTGATTCCACACGTTTTTCCAAACATTTTTGCTACTTGTTTTCAAATGTATACATCCATAAGAACAGGTGCAAGTTTTCCAATAAATTAACTGACAACCTGTAACAAAACACAATTCCATTAATATATTGGATATTTTTCGAACTGTGAAAATATATTAAATAAACAGAACGGTTTTCACAATTTTCTTTTAACAAAAAACAAATAATAACATTGATCACAATAAGAATAGAGAGATTATTAGATATTATTATTGGCATGAGGCTATATATATTGTAGATTTATTTACTTTCACTGGCAATCATATTTTGCATTATTAGAATATATAGGGTTAGTCAAAATTATGTTAACACTTAAATGGAAAAACATTTATTGATTGCATTTAATATAGGTTTTACCCTGCTTTCCATTGTTAACACACGCATAGAAACGATCAAAATTAAAATGTTACCATAATTTTGACCAAATATTTTCTCCATTAAAGTGTTAACATAATTTTGACTACTCCTGCATTGTACACAATAGAAAGGGAAAAAAAACAAGTAGCGTAGCTGTAGGTAGAGCCTGATTAAGATTGTCTGAAGCCCACAACCCAATGCTTTTTTTTTTTTTTTTAAGGGCGGGGGGGGGGGGGGGGTGCCTTCAAACAAAATAGCAGCTAGAAAATTTTGGAACGAATGCGCAATACGAAGACGAAGGATGAACAGTATGTAGAAAGTGAGACTGTTTATACAATTGCCTAGAATTTTTATCATTAGATATTACAATATCGTTGTTAGTTAACCAAAATCTTTCCGCGTCCTGTGCAGTAATCAGGCCCTGGTTGTAGGCAATGAAAATAAAAGAAAGGGAAAAAAATAAACAGAGACAGAGAGCAGGATAAAACGAACGTATGTTATGTATATATAAGTTTTGATATCTTATTTATTTAGAGTTTAAATAATTCAAATTGTTAAAGTGAGACTAAATATTTGGTGCCATTTTATTCTTGTAATATATATATATATATATATATATAGGCCATAAACCTTCAGAAATACCTCTGACAAAACTCCAAAAAAAAAAAAAAAAAAAAAAAAAAAAAAAAAAAAAAAATCTTAATAATAAGCAATATTTAAATGTGAACAAAATGATGTTCTTTTTTCTCCCAAGATCAATACAATTTTAAAGGGAATAACAGTACAAATTTAAATTTCGTTAAAATATTATAATATTTTCCATTACTATGGTAAATAAATTAAAATAGAGAGGAGTAGGGGAGATTAAGAAAAAAAAAAGAAAGAAAGAAAAGTTTTTAATACGACAAAATAACACACACATTACTTGGTTATTATGAGAAATTGGGTGGTGTTACTAAACTAAACAAATTATTTACATTATATTTTTTAATTAAAACAATGCGTCATTGAATCGAATAGGGCCGATTATATAATTGAACTAGGCGTCAGCCTAGGCAAAGCTGTCTCAAGACTTTAGACGGCTTTGGCCTAGGGCGCTAGAAATTAAAAGGCGGGGGGCGATCAAAGAAAGGACCAAGATAATTTACAATGTTACATGTAATAGTTTATCAGCTTATCCTGTGCTTGTTGAGAGGAGGGAAACCCAGTTGAAAAATAATTCAATTAAACTTTTACAGTTTACGAAAATGCAAAATGCATTTTAAAATAATGAGTTTGAAATAACAAACGAAAATAACGGCTACATGAACACTCTAGGGGCGGCTACCAAAAAGTTGGAACACGGGGGCACGCATATGAGAAGGTCAATTTTGCACTTGCGAGAAAAGTAAATTAGACCATTAGCCGTAATTAATAATATTTGTGAATCAAACTTGCAGAACAACGTGTCTCTTATATTTTATTTCATTTGAAATATTACTTGCTCTAACCATTTCTGATCCATAAAAATATAAGATTGATTAAAACTAAAACATTCATAAGAGCAATAATGAAACACAAACGACTAGATGGGAATTTCAATGGTCTTTACGAAACAGGATGCGGTATAACAAAACTATTGATCTTAATAAACTAACTTCAGCCGTCGAAAGAAAAAAAAAGGCTAAAAAATGTAAACTTTAAAAACGTATTTATAAAGAAATCATAGTTTTTCAGTAAATGGCTTACTTCTGCCGTCGAATTTTCTATGCATACATACATTAATAAAATTCTAGTTTTAAAGAAATTTGTAATTTCTGCATTAAAATTTGACAATTATATTTACATTTAGCGTAGTATAAATGTTTTTTGTTTGGCCCATTTACGGCCAGCGAAAAGACCTTCGCAAAAGAAGAAAGGTGCAGAAAAGTTCATTTATACTTTTATCATGCTGTAATAAATACTGGTATAAGAATATCATTTTGTATTTTTCTATTGAATGACTTCATCAAACATGGAATAGGAACAAATAAACAGGGGTAAATCTGAGCATTATGTAATGCCATGTTTATATGGTAGAAGAATAAAAATTGTTTAATTTAATTTAAAAAAAAAGTTTAATTTAATAATAAAAAAAAAAAAAAAAAAAAAAAAAAAAAAAAAAAAAAAAAACTGAGACGCACTATATTGTATGTATATTGGGGGGTACGGGGAACACTCGCAAGTCTTTCGTCTAGGGCAGGCACGAAATTATCTTACGCCGACCCTGTACTTCAATTTACGTCAGAAGGAAAATACAATAAAATTTAATTTTAACCAAACAAAGTAGTTAGTTCGACCATGCGTAGTTAGTAGTTCAAAAATTTTCAGAAAGATGGCAGCACAAGAACATTTTCCTTATTTAAAATTAACTCCAAAACCTATATGATGTGAAATTTTCTGCTTATTGCTTGCCTCTGTTTAATTATTGTTTTAAAAGGAATTAATTATATTGTATTACAGAATTTCAAATACTTTATTAACTGTTTTAAAGTTTTTCCAGTATTTACTTGGGAATTTTTTTAAGGGAAGAGAGGGAAAACAATAGAGAGAGAGAGAAAGCCAGAACTGTCATACGAAAAACTTAGATAGGGTACTATACTACATAGTAAATTCTACATTACAAAAATAATTAAATTAGTATACATTCTACTTAAAAAACAATGTATAACAAATTCATTTTCATTAAATAAAGAGATTTATCGCTTACAAAGTTGCGTCTGTCTCGCACCCGGTATTTAGATCTAGTTCATTGCTAATGTTAAACCTATGGGCCTAGGGTGCATTCGTATATTTAAAATATCTCCTCGGGAAAATTAATATTTTTTATCTTCTTTTTTTCTGTGTACACTTCTTAAAGGGTCTCTCTCTCTCTCTCTCTCTCTCTTTTTTTTTTTTTTTTAGTTGTCAAGATATTTCTAAAATATATACTTAATTGTATGTGAAGTGTTAAAATCTTACTCAGTTCCACTAAGATTTTAATGCATAAAATTATAAATTATGTCAATGCAATTTTTACTCGAGGAATATTTTAAAATTTTATCATCTTAAAATTTGGAATTAGTACTTTAAAAAGACAAATTAGTATTAGTATGCAAAGAACGTTATTCTTTGAGAAGTCATATCAATTTTTAATTGTTAAAGTGAATAATTTTTAATTCTTAAAAATTAAGCAATATTTTTAAAAGAATCTACATTTGAAAAGGAACATTTAGTATATATACACACAGTATATATACACTGATTTTTTATTATTATTTTTTTATTTTACAGTATAATACTGGCATCCCAGCTGTCAGTATTATACCGTAAAATTAACAGTAATAAACAGTAAAATAAACAGTAAAATAAGCAGTAATACACTACCGCACCCCCAAAAACACAGGTTTCAAAAGTTCCTCACGGCTGCTCAACCATAAGAGTACCAAATAAAATGTGATGTAGCAGGCCAAATTTTCGAGTGGATCGCAAAATTGGAAAATTATGTGATAAAAAGAATATTTGTTCAACTATAGAAAAGAAAAGTGAGAAAATGTTTTAATTAAAGTAAAATTATGCAAGCACGGCCAATTTCTCTACATATTGTGTTTGTCCTTTTTTTTTTTTTTTTTTTTTTTTTCAATTATTATTATTAACAAATTGTCATTAACTTGCTTTTTTAATTAAATGACTAAATTAAAGAATAAGTAGTTGTTCCTTTCAGCATAAAGTTAGTAAGCTATTTAATTTTTGTCAAAAGCTGAATTCAATTTATATTCAACGCAGGAGATTATTTTACACCACTGAAATGGTTACATCGGTCAGTGCGGACGAAAAATGGCCTCGCTGGAAAGTCCGCACTAAACGAGAGTTCGCTGCATTTTGAAATGTTCACCATAACATTTTCAGTAAAGAAGATCCTGAAATCTACTTCCATGGCATAAAATTATATCCATTACCTAAACATTACGTTGAAGAAACAATTTACGTTCCACTTTTCCTATTAAATTTTCATTAGCACCAGTAAAAATAGTGAAAAATGCAGAAAGTATGAAAAAACTGTATAAATTGAAATGTTCGCCATAGCTTGAAGAAACAATTTACGTTCCACTTTTTCTATTAAATTTTCATAATGGCACCACTAAAAGTAGTGAAAAATGCAAAACGTATGAAAAACTGTAAATTTTTAAAATTCACACGACTTTCAGATTTTATTTAAGATGCTACAGGAGACAATGAAATATATAATATTGGGTGTTCTACAAGCCCGCTCACATTTCGAGGGAAAAAAAAAATTCAACTAATTGCCGCATCGGAGAGAGGTTTGCACCATGAGACTTGACAAAGAGTAAAGAGATTTTGTGGCAAAAGAAAGAAAGGAGTAGCTCATACATTCTTTGAACTATTTTTTGTCACAAAATATCCGATAGTTTGAGAAATCTCATGGTGCAAAACGCACTCCGATACGGCAATTAGTTGCATTTTTATGAATTTTTTTAAATGGTGAGCGGACTTATGGGATACTCGGTATACAGAGCGCCTCAAAAAGATTGAAACGCGCTATAATTTTTTAAAGTTTTAGGTACATAGGCAATGTAAATTGCAAAAAAGTTCAAAATAAGGTAGGATTTAAGGTTATGTTGATGAAATATTCCTGCCATTAATGTTAAAAAAGTTACACTTTTTAAATTTTTATGCGGTTCCTGGATCCTGCAAGTTATAGTTAGAAAAAAAAATTAACCTTGGCCGTGACAAGAAAATCAGTAAAATTTCCATTCTTCTATGACTAAAAAAACTCATCGATATGCAATACTTTCAATTTTATGAAATTTTACAGCTTTCCGCCACTAAAAATGGGCAGACTATTAAAAAAAAAAAAAAAAAAAAAAAGTTAAACAAAAATGTATGCTGCAAAGATAAATGAGCCAAACAATTAAGTAATGTAATAAATCTTGTTTTTATAAGTGCCAAAAAACTTTGGTAAAAATTTAAAAACACCGAATAAAACAAAATGAATGATAAATAACTAGAGAAAAAAAAAAAAGATACACTATAGTAAATCATGTTTTTTTGAGTTCACAATTTATATTTTAACGATATTTCATTCTACACGTAAAAAATATTATTGTACACGATAAACCGCAGTTTGTGAAACGTTAGATATATATCATGAAATATGGTTAGAAGAAATATAACGTGCAATTTTTAACTGCATTAATTAAAGTGCAATTTGAAAAATATACACCACTGATAAAATATGAATAGTAAAGTTAAACTATTTTAGTTAGATGAAAAAATAATGATATTTGAAAAATGTAAAGCATTTAGGGGATATGAATAAAAAATGTTTAGTGCCTTTAAAATAAATTATAGTAACTTTAAAAATTTACGTTCACTAAACTAATAAGAAACCATTGGAAACGGAATGACTTTTACGTAACTGTTGAATCAAAATTTGCACTTATTTAAAAAATAAATAAAAACTTTTAAATTAAAAAAAAAAAAAAATGCATAAAAAGAAAGAAAAATCGTATGTCACACATACATTATGAAACTTTTTTTTTCGGTATTTAAAACGTAAGTTAAAACGTCAACTATGCTACAAAATAGTGGCATGGAATTTTGCTATTTTAAAAAATACATATAATTATTTTTCTGAGAACAATCCATAATTTATAATCCCCCCCCCCCGCCACTAATGATATCCAGGGAGGGGCACGACCGCAGAAGATATATGACAAAACAGTCCACAGCGTTAATTTTGCGATTGTTTTTCGCAACTCCGCGCTAATAAATATCGTTTCTGAAATTGATCGCCAAGCAGAAGGAACCGGAAACCCCGTTTTTTAAAATGACGCACACTTTCTAAACTTTCTTAAAGCAGCACTTAAAAGAAAAAAAAAAAGAACATAAAAAATAAAAAAAGCTAAATTAAGAAACAAAATAGGTTAGACTAAGAATCTGTTACCAGAACGTCCGTGCAAGACAATTTGTAAACATATAAACATAAAAACCAATACCGAAATGAATAAGAAACATTAAAAATCCAAATATATTATAATATTCTTTTTTTTTTTTTTTTTTCCTTTTAAGAGAAATTGAATCAATTTTATTCCTTTTTCCTCAGAGAGGTAAAGGGGGTGGCTTTAACTCCTGAACCCTCTTTAACATAATTTTTTAAACACATGAATTTAAAGCCAGAATAAAAATTGTCTTACACAATGGGTTGGGTTGGGTTGATTATTGACGGCCAATTATCGACACGAGGGATATAGGCCCGGGGGGAGTGCCCTTCGTGGGGGTCTTTCTAAGGGAACCTAATCCGTATTTACGCATGGAGAAGATCCACGGCTCGAAAGAAAACCACGAAAACTCCGAGCGATTAGGCCGACGGGCGCGATTGGGATCGAACCCAGCACCTCCCGTCTACCAGCTTCGAGAGCACAACCTCTCAGCCACTGGTGGGGCGTCTTACACAATGGATTCAGGAGATTCAACTGAAAACCCTTATTATATTGACTCTCTTGTTGAATTTAAATTGCCGAAGGTAATATAAATAAAGAGGTAAACAATGTAATGTTTTTCGAAAAATGCATGTTTAAAAAAAGATAAAATCTGGAATACTTAAAAATAGATAATTAAAATAGTTTTGCAATTCTTAAAAAAAAAGTTTTAAGCAAACTTAATTAATAAGTTATTATTAATTAAGTTTCTTAATGTGCGTTTAAACATAAAATACAGCAATCAATTTCTAATAATGAAAATTATACAGGCAATCAAAAATAGGTACTTCTGCATTATCCCGTCGACCACTTTCCATAAAAAAAAAAAAAAAAAAAAAAAAAAAAAAAAAAAAAAAACTATCGCTAAACTATGCGATTTAACACCAAAAAATGCATGCTCGTGGCGTCCTATTCAATTGACGTCAGATACTTTAAACGTGTTTGTTATGTCATCAAGTGATTTTTAATTTGACGTATATTTGTTTATTTAATTATGTTTTACTGATTTATTAGTTATTTCGTTAATTGAAGTAACAATTGTGTCCTTAAACGGCGGTGTCATGATATTAAAAAGAGAAAAAGAATTGAAAAAAAAAAAAGGATGCGATGCACAGTTACGTACAATAAATCAGTTTCAATTGACGTGACAAACATTTATCCACCATCCGAGAGCGATAATCAGAAAAATAATATAAATAAATATCCAAGATAATTTGTTTTCTGTTTTCATTAATATATTATAGATTTTATTGTTTTAAAGTTAACGATATTTGACACTTTAGTGAACATTTTTAGTGACTTTAGTAATTTAGTGAACTTAGTCACTTTAGTGACACTTTTCCGATTTTCTTTCTTTATCTGAGATTCCAATGGCAACATTCTTTCTTTTGTTTATTGGGTGTTAAAATTTGGCGAATAGTTTGGCAATAGATTTTTTTTTTTATGGAAAATGGTCGACGGGATAATGGAGTAGTACCCAAAAATATTTCTAAAAAGAAAAACAAAGAATCGTAAATCGACACATTCAATTATTTCATTCCGTAATTACAAAATACCGTTGACAAGTAGCGAATTCCATAAAATATTTTCTTATTTACTCGCATATAATTATTTTTTTGTGAACAATCCATAATTTATAACACTTAATTTTTTTTCTTAAAAATAGCGTGTAATTACTCCCGACGCCCTATAGTTCACGATTGCCGGCTGAAGGGAGCTCAGGGAAGGGCAATATTTTGGAACAGATTTGCATGTGATCCGAGCCCTAGCCTCAAGGATTTTTTTTTTTTTAACTGTTCCAAAATGCGTTTGTGAAATTGATCAGCAAGCTGAAAGCCCATCGATCGTATGGTTTTGAAAGTGGCGATCACATTCAAAACTAACTTAAATCTGTTTAAAAAAAAAAAGAAAAAAAGGTAAGAAAGAAAAAAGAAAAAAAGAGAAAGAGATTATAAACATAAAATAGGATAAAAAAGATTTCATTTTTATTTTTATTTATTTATTTATTTATTTATTTTTTAATTAGAACCTCCCTGCAAAACATTTTTTTAAACATTATAAAAAATCCAAATATAATATTCTACAGATGTTTTTTTTTTTTTTTTTTTTTTTTAAAGGAGTATTGAAAATGTTTTTCTTTTTTCTCCTCAGGAGTGTTTTGCCTCCTGACATTTTCCCATTTAAGAGAAACTTTAAACACATGAACATAAAAAGACAGAATTAAAAATTCTCTTACACGATGGAATCAGGAAATTTAATTGGAAACTCTTTAGATATTGAATTTTTCATTGAATTTAAATTGCCACAGGTAAGATAGATGAAGTGGAAAATAATGTAATTTTCTTACTTTGAAATGCATGATTTAAAAAAACAAAACAAAATATGGAATACTTAAATAAGTAAAATAGTTTTTGCAATTACTTTTTTAAAAAAGAGTTTTTAAGCAAACGAAAATTAAATTTCTTCATTTAAGTTTAAATATAAAATAGAGCGATTAATTTTAATCCATGAAGATTACAGGCAATCAAAAAGCATTTCTAAACAGATAAACAATGAAACGTAAATCGATAAACCCAACGTATTAGTGCAACTTCTATCTTAAAAAAAAAAAAAAGAAAAGAAAAAAAAAAAAAAAAAGAAAGAGAGAAAGAAAATCTCTCAGTCCGGAAAACTTCATTTCGTAATTAGAAAATATCGTTAACAGGCACAGCGAATTCCGCAAAATATTTCCTTATTTACTGGCATATAATTACCTTTTTCTGAACAATCCATAATTTATAACTCTTTTTTTAATTAGCATGTTATCTTTTAAAGTTTCCTTCCTTTAATATTAGATTCTCTTGAAAATATGTTTTAGATAATTTTCCTTTCATTTTCGATAAGATGTTAATCAGATGTTTTTACTCTCTGAGAAAAAAAAAAGCGTATACTTCCGCTTTTACTGATTAAATTATACATAACCAAAAAAATTAATAAATATTCTGTGTGTCCGCGTATTTTGTAACATAACAATTTTTTACGTCATTAAAACAAATGGAATGTAAGGACCAACACATTTTTCAGCATTAATAATATAAAGAATGCTACGCTTAACCATGTTACTACAATCATATAAGATATTTTATCTTTAAAAGATATATCGTTAATATTTTTTATTAAATCGTTGTTCATATTTTATATTTATTTGTCTATTCATGTGTTCGTGTGTGTGTATAATAATATGGTCAGTTTAAATGATAGAAAACATATTCGGTCTAACTTGAGATAGAAGATGGAAAGTTTTGGAAATGTTTAGGTTTACTCTCGTGAAAATGTTAATAATTTGTCCATAAACAAATATATAAATTACTTTTTAATTTATAACTATTTATCGATCTATTCATGCGTATGTGAGTGGACTAATATAAATAATTAAATAATGGAAAGAGTATTTACATTAACTTCAGATTATTTTGGATTATGATGATGGTCAAATTTTTTTTTAAATATTGTAAGTTTACTCTCATGGAAATATTATTCATTCCTCCGTAAGCATAACGAAATTGCAATTTAAATATTATCTCTTTTTTCCATTAGTCTAAAAAGTATCACTTAAAATTTTACTTTCTAAATATGTATGGGATATGTCCGGTAGTGGACGGGTGCTCTAGAGTGCTCGAACTCCGCGCCGCCCACGAGTCTTTCTAAATACGTAGGGGAAAGTAGGGTACATCCGTATAGTTTGGCGAAAACCTGATATCTCAGTTTGACTCAATTTGATTGAGCAGTTCTCTAGTGGCTAAATGGTTGAAATATTTGAATTTGGGCCAGAAGAAGCAGCAACTAATACGGTATATCCATTCAAGCATTTGTAAAGTTTCTGAGTTAGAAAGTTCGTTTTATCATTTTTTGCGTGCATGTGTAGGTGGATGTGTGCACTCATATGTTAATTTATATAATGAAAAAGGAATTTGGATTAATTTGACATTTGGCTCTCTGTGCTTACAATACATTCATATGGACAATTTACATATTGAAAAGATGGCTTTGAATAACTTAAGAATACTTTGGATTTTTGATATAACTTACTTTTCAAATACCTTTATTATAATTATCTTCTGAAACGAAAAAAAACTCTTCGGTAAATTCTGCTACTCTCAAGATTAAATTCAAGTTGGACTAATGCCAAATCGGCTCCTATAACAACGAGAACGACGATACTGAAAATTTGTATTTAATCAGAGTCGAAATAAAATAATCACAATACGCTTGATTCAAGACAGAAGCGGGCATAGCCCACATTGGTGTACGCTGCCGAAGTCAGTGGTTCCCCTACCCCAGATTCGTTTAATTTGAGGTTAGTTTTGGAAAAACTTACCAGAGAAGTGGGCAAAGTTCTGCTAGTAAAAAATAAATCTTTATTAAAACGTTTAAATCACTGTATTTGTCATTTCTTGTTAGATGTTTTAGCTTAATATTAGAGATCGACCGAAATTTCGGTTTCGGCACAAAATCGGAGTTTCGCCGAATATTCGTTTTCGGCGAAACTGCTGCCAAAATTTCGGCCTAACCGAAACTCGACCGAAACTATCTGTATTTCAAAATCTCGTTCCTTCTTTCGGAAAATTTCAACTTTACTCATTGATATGAGTTCTATCGGCTCAAATGAGACACTGTTTATTACTGTGAACTCCACTGTTTATCATTATCCGTCCTGATTGATTCATGATGCGAGAATAAATTACAAAGCAATCAATGCATATATGACTAAACTTAAAAGACGATTATCACGCGATATTTAAAAGCTGCAAACTTAACAGTAATAGAAAATATTTACTTTGAAACTCCAGATAGTTTCGAATGCTTTATGAGAAAGGTGTTAGTAAAACATATGAAGATTTAAGAAATTTATTACAAAAGATATATCGATATATGTATACTTAAAATATTTTTTATTAGATGAAATTCGTATAATTGGAAACATATGAAAATAAATAGTTTTGGATAGAGACACAGAGAGTCAACTTGGCACCGAAGATAAAACTTTCAAACAGGGGTGCCATTTCAATGCTTTCTTAGGGAGGCAGGGAGTGGCAAAGCTTTTTTTTTTTTTTTGTGGGTGGGGGGGAGGCTGGTGAGTGAGCAAAGATTTATTTTGATCTTATGGTGCACAACTTAAAAAAAATGGACTGTTACATTTTTATCCTTGTATATATATTTAAAATTAGCTAAAGTACAAAATAATGTTAAACATGTCTCATTTTGAGAATATTGAAATGGAAAATAAAGTTTATAATTAATCATTTCTAGGCTTAAAATGTTGTCTTAATGCTAATTTTCTTTTTTTTAGTTAAATTGAACAAATTATTTTAGCTTTTGTGTCTTTTACTTAAACTTTTATTTAAACAATTACTTTTATTTAATCAATACTTAAACCTTTACTTAAACAATTTAAATGCAAAATATTAACGAACTGAAAATATGAATACATTTAAAAATTAAATATTCATTATTGAATTTGTTTTACATTATTTAACTGCATTGTTAATTAATTATTGATAAATGTTTATAATTATTGGTTGTTATAAAATAATAAAATATAAAAGTTGTATTATTCATGTTTCATTTTTGTTTAAAACTTATACGCGCACATATATATATGTACGTTTGTTTGTTAGAAATGTGGTTCAATACACTTATAATTAATAAATTAATTAGTAACGTAATTAGTTATTATTAAATAATTATTAATTATTTGTTATTAATTAATTAATTAATAAGTTTATGCAGTTATGTATGTATTAAACAGTTTTTAAATTTTTTGACGCTTTCGGTTTCGGTCGATCTCTACTTAATATACTAGTGTCACATGTAAAGTTTATGTATATGTCACTTTGTCAAAATTATTATACATTTATGCATTGAAACAAGATAAAAGATTCTGAATATGTAAAAATCTGGGTGCAGTTAATTAAGCGTAATAAGATATTTAGTTTTCGAAAGTCATATTTAAGACTGAATAAAACAATGTTAAACCTTGCGCATTCGAGATTTGGATCACGATTTTTATCATTGTCTATATCGCAGGAAGGTCTTGGTGTAAGACAAAACTATTTATATTACTGTTGATATTGATAATGATACTATTCTATGATCCACATTCATTTCTGCCAATGTTTGGAATCAAGTTGTCCATGTCAAGTTTTGATGTCAAGGAAATGCTTTAATTGAACGAATTCCAAAAGTTGTTCAGTTACCTAATGATGTTACATAAATGCAATTACGTATGACCATTAAATTAGTATAATTATATAAGGACAAGGGAAAAACATAATTGAGCAAAACATTGCTATAAAAAGTGAACAAAATATAGCTATTTATTCCTGCATCTAACAATAAGTCACTTTTATAATTTTCTTTCATACAAAATAATTATAAAATCCACCGGTTCTGATTTTTAGTTTTCATCAAATTTATTAGTAAGATAGCTCAATGCAAAGCGAAATACTTATTTCTGTCGAAGTTACAGTCACTAATTTTCCTTTTCTAACTGACTGTTTCACATCGGCGAAAATAAAGACTTTGGATAGATAAAATTTGAAGAATCAAAGCGGCTTATTGTCTTTATTTTTTCTTTCCTAGTAAACCCAATTCAAACATCTGGTAATTTTTTTCCTTCGAAACTTTAAATCTTAGAAGACCCACAATTCAATCACTAACAGTCCAGTTAACGTAGTGAAAAATCATTCCTCCTCCCTCGTGCTTCAGGTAATTTAAAGACAGTCCCTTGTTAGATATGAATCTTCGAGAAGAGACATTCTTCCTGCCTCCACGAGGCTTAAAATGCGATTTTATCCTTTAGAAAGGAATGTGTTTTCTTGTGGTACAATTGTTTTACATTATTTTGCTTCATTTTTTTTTTGTTCTTCTTCATCTTAACTATATTGTTGAAATGCACATTTTCTCCTCATTCTTTTTTTTTTTTTTTTCATTCTTTTTCTTTAATGACGTGCTTACAGGAAACAGTTTAAAACATTCTTTGAAATATTTATTTCGAAGAATGTTAAAAATACTGCCAATGGGTTTATAAATTTCTAAAAGCAGTTAAGTGTGTCTTTATAAATTCTTACGAAGAGAAGCAAATAATGACTTCAAATGGGATAGTAAAAAAAGGAAAGAAAATTAATAAAAAAGATAATTGTCGAATATGACATTTCCCATTTTTTTAAATAACGAAAATGAGACTATTAATTGAGACCTAATAATAAGCAAATTATTTAATGGGGTGAAGTGAATATTCTCACTTTTATGGTGCTGGGAGTCACTTTTATATATGGTCACATACCACAAATACTTTTTTAGCACACGGTACATATTTTTGTTTTGATACTTTTTAATTATAATATTATATAATTATATAATACAAGGCAACAAGATAAAATTGTAACTGCTTGCGGGTTACAACAGGGGTTACAAAAATGAAATTAATTTTTCGTCAAACCTTATGCTAATTGGCTTTAAACCCGATTATGGAACTTTCTCCAAGCAAAGAAGGCGTATAAAGCATACAAGAATTGTCAAAAACTGAAATATTATACTTCACAAAATTGAGCTGAACCAGAAAACATTCATCTGATATCGTCAAACAGACATTGATAATTTCTAATTTTGAAATGATCATTAACATATTGACATAGCAACAATATCAGGACGAAAAATGTCCGGTCCAGGATTCGAACCTGGGATATCTTGGCTGAAGCTTCCATGCTCTACCAACTGAGTTATCCCGGTCGAATCTAGAGGACCTAATCCCTCCAGCTAACCTTGTTGATCATATAGCATCTGGTCTGATATCTGAATCAGCACAACAGAATAAATCGCAGGTAATTTGGAACTCCAGTAAACGTTGATTACACTAAATTAATTTTAACATAATTATTCAAATTGGTAAAGAAATCACTTTCTTTACCAATTACTTTCTTGATTTCTTTACCAATTTGAATAATTGTGTTAAAATTAATATAGTAACAATATATCTGCAATAGATCTGGCAAGTTGTTGGCTGTCATAAACTACGACAAACAGTGGGTAAACAGGAATCTTTCAGTCTTACTGAAATGTGTAACAAACCATGTTAACCACGGGAACCTTCCGGATAAAAAAAAAAAAAATGCGATATTCTAAAAATACGAAGGTTACAATAACTGTGCAATGTATAACCAAATTAATTTCAAATGCAATTAATGTTTAATTTCTTTGCACATAGTTCTCTTTTTTTATATTTTCTCTTTTAATGTAATGTTCTTTTTTTTATATATATATATGTTTGTAAATAAACTTTTAGTTTTAATTTTATCTTATTTCTAATCCTTTTGTGGTTAACAATATCTAATTTTTAGATAATTCTAGTAGTAAAATATAAGTATGCTAGATGAGCGGCTTAAAAAGGCCTCTGTTTATTTCTTAAATATCACAACGCTAATGCATAAATTTTAATTAACTTAGGATTTATATAGAATTTTGCTCAGTAATTTATAATTTTATGGATAATCGTCTAACTTTACCCGGACAGAGGCCCAGAACCAACGATCACCTCTCTTTAATTTTATGCTCATCTAACACATAAATAAAAGGTTTTGGGGATTTTCTAAATGTTGAATGAACTTATCAGGTTTAAAACGTAATTTCCCTGTATGTAATATCCTACTGGATAAAATATCTATCCAACAGAGGTAAACGTCATTATGTATTAAATTAAATTACTTTGAAGGAGGGGGAAATAGGAAATTTTTAGCCTTTTCATTGCATAATAAACTGTTTCATACATGTGTCGTTTTAACATACATTTTTAATGTATTTGCAATGAAACTTTTCAGTTGTAGAAGCATTAGAAATATTCTCTTAATCGGGCATTAACTATCTATAGTCTAACGAGAACAGTCTAAATAAACCATTTGAATATATCTTATATATTTATATAATAGCAAAACATGTCCGTTTGCTATATAAATAATTATTGTCTGAGTGCAACGAAGACTCATACACAGCGCAGTATTACTTTACCCCATATATAGCTACGATGGATATTAAAACCTTTCGTCAAGCATAACTCAAAAAATATTAAACGGATTTCGTTCAAATTTTTACAGCAGGTACCTATAAAGGTGACAATGACGTCTATTTATTACCAAGAATAAATGTTAAACCGTTTGGAAATTATATTAAAAAAATAGATAAAAAAGCACAATTAAAGTACATACGTCACGAAATTTTGTGGTACGTCATTTTCACCGGCGGGAGATTTTCGTAGACAATCGGAATTGAAAAGTTCATGGAGTACATGGAGCAAAAAAAAATATGCACGCACTAATATTCAGCACAATAAAATATATTTCAATTGAGTAGAAATCGAAAATAAATCTGGATTTTTTTCTGTTTGAAAGAAAAACCCCGCAATAACTTAGTAGACTTGGTATTAGAGATTTGGCGCAAATCTCAGCAATAGCAGCTTTTTTTATTTCTCATGTGTAAATTAAAAAAAAAAAAATTCTTTGGTGTTTAAATAAAAGGTTTCGATTCATGGCATTCTTTTTTTTTCTCTTTTTAGCATTTTAAATGGGATTAATGAAAGGCATGTATTTTAAATTAAATGAGTGAAAGGTTTATATTTAAATGAAATGAATTCAATATGAAAATGTTATAGGAACAATATTTGGCTATTTATCAACTGCGCCAGGATAACATAAAAGTACCAATATATCAAGCGGTATGTAGTATGTGAAATGAAACAATTATAATCACCCATCGTACAAGAAAAAAAACTAATATTCTGCATTCAGAGGGAAAAATCCATCTCCTGTGCCGTAAGATTTGGCGAGTTCTTTTTTGGTGATAAGTTTTTCGATGTGATTGTTGGGATCTGAAGGATTTGGCTTACTTTTTCTAAATCTTATTTTTTTGCAGATGTAGTATTATGTAAATATATTTTTTTGCAGATATTTTTCTATTTTCTATATTTTCTATTTGGCATTTGGAAAAGAGATTTTTACCTTTTTATCTGTGCCTTCGGAAATATTAAAAAATAAAAAAAGATTTACATTTATCAAGCGTTTAATTTTTATACGGACAACTTCTCCATTTTTAGATTTGGTACTTTTCGGTTAGCCGGGCGCCAGTGCAATTTATATATCTATGTATACATATATATACATATATCTATACATACACACATTTATATATGCATGTATGTATATATACATATATATATACACATACATATATGTGTGTATGTATACATATATATGTATATATAGATAAAAAAAAGGAACTTGCCAAGCAAATTAAAAAAATAAATTTATTTCTATATTGTTAAGCCCGAGAAGGGACAGATATTAAAATTATTTTATTTAGTCAATGATACAATAATGTTGCATTTTTACATTAAATTTTTCTCAGTCTATTTAATCTTAAAAAAGAAAATTTAAATTTGAAACATGATATTAAAGCAACTTTAAAACATTTCATTTAGTTGAAATGAAATCTAAATAAATCTTCTACTTTTTAAATTATTTGAACTTCTCATGTTTCTTGTCTGTTAGAATTTGCTACAATACAAATTTTGCATAATGCATGTAAAACTGAAAAAAAAGTTGAAGATTTATTTAGATTTCATTTCAACTAAATGAAATGTTTTAAAGTTGCTTTAATATCATGTTTCAAATTTAAATTTTCTTTTTTAAGATTAAATAGACTGAGAAAAATTTAATATAAAAATGCAACATTATTGTATCATTGACTAAATAAAATAATTTTAATATCTGTCCCTTCTCGGGCTTAACAATATAGAAATAAATTTATTTTTTTAATTTGCTTGGCAAGTTCCTTTTTTTTAATATCTCAAGTTTTTTTAATAACAAATTAATATGAAGCAGATAAGATTCACATCAGGCAAGTATGTAAAAGACTGCACAGATCAAAATCAGTATCGGTAATATGAAATATACAGTTCAAACATTGATTATTCTTGAAACAATTAAAAAAATAAAAGTAATTTTTTACAAAAAAAAGTATATAACGGACTTCAACGGATTGTTTCTCATCTTCATAATGATAATAATAAACAAATCATGTTCATTTTTGCAAATAATTTTATTCCATTGTGCAAAATACGCTTGCAACCACTTTGGAAAGAAACAGTGGAAGATGGAACAGTGGAAGAGTAAGTAATGTGTGAAAGCTATCGATAAAATCTTATGTTGTTTTATCACATAATAAGAAGTATAAAAATAATAACGAGTATATATGAGCAGAATGTTCTTGAATATAATTGTAAACAGGGAACGTGTCAAGAATTTTTGTTATATAATTCAAATAAGACACCTATCTGCCTTCGCCAACTAGCGCGCCCTTAACTTACATCGGTGCCTTGAACCGAACGAACCTCCGACCCGGGTCCCCGCTGCCTTCGACACAGGATGATCCCTTAATTTGCACATCAAATAGTATAAACCTCTAACTGAACGAACCTCCGGCTCGGGTCCCCGCTGCCTGAGGCACCGTATAGCAGTCGTGCTGCGCACGTGCTGCATAATATGATTAAGCGGTCACAGACCTTTCCAACGATATATCACATGAGGGGTGTGTGCAAAATTGAGAAAAGTACCCCCTTGGGGAGGCAAAGTGGGGGATGGACACCGGAGATACATAATATGATTAAGCGGTCACAGACCTTTCCAACGATATATCACATGAGGGGTGTGTGCAAAATTGAGAAAAGTACCCCCTTGGGGAGGCAAAGTGGGGGATGGACACCGGAGATACATAATATGATTAAGCGGTCACAGACCTTTCCAACGATATATCACATGAGGGGTGTGTGCAAAATTGAGAAAAGTAACCCCCTTGGGGAGGCAAAGTGGGGGATGGACACCGGAGATACATAATATGATTAAGCGGTCTCAGATCTTTCCAACGATATATCACATGAGGGGTATCGGCAAAAATTAGAAAAGTGCCCCCTTGGGGAGGGGCAAAGTGGGGGGATGGACACCGGAGATGCATAATATGATTAAGCGGTCTCAGACCTTTCCAACGATATATCACAGAGGGGTATCGGCAAAATTTAGAATAGTGCCCCCCTTGGGGGGGCAAAGTGGACGGATGGACACCGGAAGTGCATAATATGAATAAGCGGTCACAGGCCTTTCGAACGATATATCACATGAGTGGTGTCGGCAAAATTTAGAAAATCCCTCCACCCCTCCCCATAATTTTTGACGCGTCTTCATTTAAAAAAATTATGATTTGTGTTATAAAATATCCTAAAGTTTAAAACAGATGGCTTTATTGTATTTCCATTTTGTGTTCGCGCCCTTCCCCCTCCCCTCCCGAAAGGGCAAAACGCACCCCCCTTCCCCCTCCTCCACATAATTTTTTACACGGCCTAATTCTTAAAATCATAATATCTCGGGCCCGCACTGTAATAGAAAGCTTTAATTTACCCATAATGTAATTTAAACAGATTGGATGAATAGTCGAAAATAATCTGTCTTCCTGGTCGAAGCGCTAGTCGAAACCTGACAGGTCTCTAAAGAAAGTAACAACACCAGAATTTAGAGTTTTTTGATTAGAGAATTTATTTTTTTACAAAATTAGGTGTTTTGAAGAAAATTAGTGGAAGCTCGTACAAAAAGTGGGAGAAACTCTAGTAAAATAACTCGTTCAATGGGATTTGCTGTGTTAGAATAGCATGGGAAAGTCGCGCTAGAAATAAATAAGCCTTGCGCTGCCGCGCAAGACTTAATTTACGATATACACCTTTTATAGGAAATAGAAAACGTTGTTCGATTCTTCGGCATAGAAAAGTAATTTTTGCAAATTTCATGCATTTATTCATAAAATGTACTTCGTTAATATGACCATCAGATTTGCTTGTTGGTAGAGAAAAATAGGAACATCGATCCTTTTAAAGTATATTTTTATTTCATACCAAACTTCTCTTTTGATAAAATTGAATGTAAATTTCCATAAAATTAATTATGTGCACGGGATTAACAGTTATTTTCTTGTACGAAGATTTTTAAAAATGAGATATTACTTTTAAAACAATTTTTAAATATTATGCAATTTTTTCGGTATCGGGATCGGACGGGCTCGTGCTCTAATACATAAATAAGATTTGCTCGTATTATAATATATGATTTGGTTACGCTATTTCCACCAGTGACGCTATACATGCAAGAATAAATGTTATTGTATCAGTATTACCTAATTCTAACTTGAAGCATGGTAGGCATATGAAAAAACATAAGAAAAATGGATTTTAAAGTTTTAGTTAGGCAATGTTCCACCATGGGCGCTACCAGCGTAAAAAATCATGCGAAAATGTTTATTAAACATAAATTTGATCATGGCATTATTCAAATAATTTATACAAACCCGTAAAAAATAAAGTTTAAAAAAAATAGTTATCCTATTTCTCGCCAGGAGACTCTATAAACACAAAAAAAAATTGTGTTGAATCTGTGCCAACTACTTTTAATTTCAATATAGCTATTATACAATGAAACATTAAAACAATCAATTTTATTTAAATTTGGTTACCTTATTTCCTCCCAGGTGGTGCTATAAACGAAAAAGTAAATTGTGTTGAACCAGTACAATCTATTTCATAATAACCATCTACGCCATTAATATATAATATGACGTCAACTTTCTCCCTAGCGAAATCTATAAACTATTTGATAGAAAGTTTTCTCTTGTATGTAACTAATATTCATATTTATTAATTACTATCGGTGAAAATTATTTCAATTGTTTGTTATAAATATGACGTCATATATACAATTGCTTCCTGTATTTATGCATATTGATGCTCCTTGTATTATGAACAAATGTATACTGAACTAAGAAAATGCCTTTTTTGTTACAAATGTGGCGACATACTCACCTGCTTTTTGCTTGAATTATAACCAAATATTTGAAAATGTCCGTTTATTTAGAGTATGACGTCGTGTTGTTCCATTTTTTTTTAAACTTAAAAAATCTAATTCATTTTCATTTTGAACGTGTAAATCTTTCAATTGAAAATTTATTGCTGTGGTCAAATTATTATTACGGTTTTCGAATTGTTGGCAACAATAAAGAAACATAGTTAAATTTTATAGGAAAAACGTTCACTGATTCCCAATAAAAATTACGAAATTTTGAATTATTAAGAAAAATATTTGAATAACGTAAATAAAACATAGCCTATGTTAATTCCTGGATTATAATCCACCTATATTCAATGACATTTAATCATCCGTTTTGATCCTGCCGTCAGCCAAACAATTTCACTATTTAAAATTTAAAATTTTATTAGAATTAGTACACAGTTAAAATTTTGTGGCAACGCGTACAAAAAGTGGGAAAAACTCTAGTAAATTAACTCGTTCAATGGGATTTGCTGTGTTAAATTAACATTAAGATGTCACACTGGAAATAAATAAGTATTGCGCTGCCGCGCAATACTTAAATATATACATTTCACTGGCGCCCGGCTAACCGAAAAGTACCTTAGATTTTAAATGCTATTTATTATTTACTAGCCGTTTATTAATTGTTTACAATTTACCCCCCTGACAATAACAATTATTTATCACAAAAATGCCTCTTAGGTTTGTTATATAAGTTTGTTTATGTGTTTTCATTACTTATTAAAATATCGAATATGGCGATAAAATTTCATTTTAGCATCGTGCTTAAATTTTTAAGATGGCGCAAAAACATGCTTTAATAAACGTATGTTTGTAAATATTTGAAAAACATGTTTTACCGCTCTCTTGAAAAATTTTGTAAGATGCTATAACTACCTTTTGGCACCATTTAAAATTTTTTTCGCCAACCGACATAGGATACGAAACTTTTTCCCATTCAGATACACATGCAAGGCTGGTCTCAAACAAGAGTAAAGCTAGCAACAATATTGTTTTAACTCTATAAGAGTTACAATAATGATATTAAATACTCCGATTGGCTTTGGGCCCAATTACGAAAGTTTCTCCTACAAAAAAACTGTAGAAGAAGTCTTTTACATTTGTTTCAAATGAAGCTCGGTCTACAAGGTATTAGTTAATAATACAAACAACACTAATGGCATGGAGGCAAAAGTTTTAATTTAAATGTATATATTTGAAACCCTCCCCCCCAACCCCCCCCCCCCAAAAAAAAAAAAGAAAAGAAAAGAAAAGAAAGTTACAGTAATGAATTTAAAATGGCGTTAAGCCACACTTTCTGACATAAGCAATTGTCTGCAAACGCGATAACGAAACTTTCACCTAACTTAATAACATGTAGCTAATATAGCCCTCAGGGTACTTTGCAGTTATACAGACCTTGTGGTTTTTTTAAAAAGCTTGAGACAATTCAGGTTTAAGAAGTTGAGATTTACTTTCAAATGATATAAACAACTATGAACACAAAACTGATGAATTATTATTCAGGTTTATGTATGTATTTAAAAAAAAAATGCATCTGATTACACTTATTAGATAAATTACTAGCATTATTATTTACATTTAATAACTGATAAACGGCTTCTGTATATTAAATGAACTGTTTAAATATTGGGAAGAGGTGGCGAGAGGTAGAAAGACGAGTAAACAAACGGGTAGACAGACGGGTAGAGAGATGGGTAGAGAGACGAGTAGCGACATAGGTAGACTGACGGGTTGCGAAACGAATAGACAGACGGCTAGAGAGAAAGGTAAAAAGAGGGTTGACAGAGGGGTAGCGAGATGGGTCTCGAGACGGGTAGCGACACCGGTAGTTTGGAATGTAGCGAGAAAGGTTGTGAGACGCGTAGCATGGTAGATAAAGAGACGAGTAGAGAGATGAGTACAGAGACGAGTTGACTGACGGGTAATGAGATTGATAGCGAGACGGGTGAAGAGTCAGGTACAAAAACAGACGGATAGTGAGACGGGTATACAGACGAGTAGAGAGACAGTAGATGGGTACGGAGATGGGTAAGCAGATGGGTAGAGAGGCGTATAGCCAGACTGGTAGAGAGACAGATAGACAAATGGGTAGCGAAGTGGATAGAGACACGGCTAGACATACAAGTAGTTAGACGGATAGACAGACGGTTAGAGAAATAGATTGGCGGGTAGCGAGACCGGTAAAATGAGATTCTTTGCCACATGTTAAAAAAAATTATGACAACACATCTGATGAACGGTACTTCTTTTCTATTTTTTTTAACAGTGTATATGACTTTGTATATGATATTTTGTAATTCTATCATTTAATTTGCTCTTTTTCTTTATATTGTAATTGTTAACCCTATGTTCTCAGCAATATCACTCAGACTAATCCCTTTGGGGAAATTCCTAGTTATTGTATTTAACATATGTTTTAAAATACCAGTATTGAAATTTTCACCTAATTGTAAGAATTTCACATACATATTTATGTTAATTAAATGTTCAATTACACAAATAATCCCGAGACTAGAATTAACCATGTAAAACATTAAAAAAATTGTATTACATATAAATCTGTAAATTTAGTAGCAGGGCTTATTTTCTACACCCCCCCCCCCCCCCAAAAAAAAAAAGAAAGAAAAGGGACAGGAGCCCTAATATTTTACAGTAATAAAAATAATACCGTATCCCCCGTTCCCTCCACCAGCATATTTGTATTTGATACATTATGTGCGAAATTTAAATTTCATTAGGAAAACAATTAATATGTTTTAATTAAGTCCACACATATAATGAAATCACACGTGTGAAAATCAAAAGAAAAAGTATAAAAATTAAAGGAAAATATATCGCGAAAATTAAACGTAATAAAATGAAAATACAAATAAGAGAAACTATGAATATCTTATGGATTCGTTAGAGAAGTTTCATAAGAATAATTTACAGTAAAGATGTGTTATTTCGTCGAATATTGTGAACATTAAGCCTAAACGGGACACTATTAAGCTTCTAATAACACATCTAAAAAACCCAAAGAATGTGAAAATAACAAGAGATCCAAAAAATAAATTATGATCTATCTATAATTGATAAAAAACATAAAATATAATAGGCAGAACTCACCAATAAATAGAATGTGGTAAGGATGAATTAAGATGCAAAAATGTAAACCATGTGCAAGGCCAATGCTCTGCTCTAGATAATGCTGAAGCATGGCAGGCCGAGAATAATAATAATAAAAAAAAGAGAGGGATAGTGTTGCCATCTAGCTTTAAATTAAAAAAAAAAGAGAAAAGCTTGTGCTTCCATCTATCTTTAAAAAAGATAACAATAAGCTAAAGATAAATTGCAGACAATGAAGTTGTTATTGTAAATTTATATATAAATAGATATGAGATTAAAGGGGGATAATATGGTAGTAAACAATAATTAATATTAGAAAGTAAGTAGTTAATAAATTTCAATAATATGGAAATATAATTATAAGAGAGGTTTTATTTTCATCAACCAACAAAATACAACATACAGAGAACATCGATGTGTAGTATTTATAAGCTCCGATGGTCTCTGACTAATATTTTTATATTCACTAAAAGTAAAAAAAGTACCGAATATGTGATCCGGTGTACCTTGGTGCAAATTAAGAACTGAGTAGTATAAAAATGTTGAAAAAATGTTGAAATCATTAAAATTTTGAATAATAATTAATTATTGAAAACAAATTAAAATATTTTTATAACAGTTCTACAATGATTTAAAACAAAATTAAATAATAATAATAAAAAAAAAATTGTTCCTATATAGAATTTGTGAAGTAAAAAAAAAAGTACCTTTCTAAAAAACAATCCTGTTATACCGACACCGTAAAATATTTTATAAAGAAACGCAATTTAACTATTCAGATTATCAGACACATTATACATCCACATAGAGAATGATTTCAAACCATTAATTTTTAGCTTAAGTTTTAGAGTTATTTTGGTATAATAAAACAAATTTTGCTTTTTCTAACTTTTTTTTTTTTCAATTAAATACCATTATTTCATTAAAATGCAATGCAAAGGAAATTAATTTTAAAATTTATTAGGATAAAGAATGCAGGATTTTTTTGTTTGTTTGCTTTTTTTAGAGCATGTCTCATACTTTAAAAAAATAAATGAAAAATGTTTTCTTTAAGGATTTAACAATAAAAATTTAAGCTGTCTTAAATATTATCATTTTCGCTACGATCATTATATATGAAAAATGCCTTTTTTTAATGCTGTGTCTTACATATTAAAAAATGAATAAAATATGTTCCCCATGTCTTTTGCTTTATAAATTACAATCTAAGTGTTCTAAAATAGTGGGTTTTAAATTGGGAAGCGCTGTAAAGTATTGGGGGAGGGGGGGGGGGGGAGTGGTCGCAGATGACTTGGCGAGTAACCCCTTTTTTTTTTCAACTATTTAATAAGTTTATTAAGTATAAAAATTCGTTTTGATGTGGATAAAAATATTAAAAATACAAAATTATATGAAAATATGTTTACTGTATTTAGTTACTTCATTTTTAATTTATCATGATTTTTGTTATTATTTTAATTCCGCATATTTTGATCAATGATATATAAAAAGTAAATCATTATCTTGTATAAAATATATACTAGACATACACGCGCACAAAAAAGGAAAAAACTGTAAACAATTAAAGTTATTAAAATTTTCCTTTTAATTAAACACAATGAATTACTTCCTTCTGGATTTAATTCCTTCTCCAACCCCTATCCCCCCACTCAGATTTTCTTTTGCACTCATCCATGATTCTAAAGGCAGGAGGGGGAGGGAAGGGGACCATTCCTAACTTTTAAGATTGAAAGGGAGTTACGAGATCGAAAACTTTAAGAAACTCTGTTCTTCAGCATTACTTACTACTTTGAGTAAACATTTAAAAAACATTCAGAGTTAAATTATTAATTTTCAGAAATCGAATAATACTCATTCATTTATTTGTTCTCCTTTTGGTACAATAATTTTTTTCTGTCATTTCTTAGAAAAAATAGTAACTATTTAGTTTAAACAAAGTTCCTTATCATTTCTTTCTCAACTGGACCACCCCCCCCCCTCTTTTTTTTAAATATAAAATTAAGCTCTTCAAATGAGTTTATGCGCAAACTGAAACAAGCTATTTTTTCTAAACATCACCAGTAACACTATGGATTTTAATATAATTAACAAATTTAATAAATATATTCTGATTCATTGATTTTTTTTTAACTCCATGCAACCTCCGTGGCAGAATGTACGCGACGCTGCGACGGGCGTCGCAGACATTTTAGAGAACCTGCAGACTAAAAACATACAGGGATGCCGCGGACGAAAATTACGCGAAAAAACAGCCAACTTCGTCGAAGGATCGCGAAAAAAAAAAAAACGGTGAATTTCGTCGCAGAATCGCGGAAAAAACGCGAAATTCATTTAAACATCGCGAAAAATGGCTAATTCCGTTGACAGATCGCGAAAAAAAACGCAAATTTCGTCAAAAGGCCGTGAAAAAACGTGAATTTCGTCAAAAGGTCGTCAAAAAAAACATCAGTTTCGTTGAAAGATCGCGGAAAAAGGAGAATTTTACCGAAGGGCTACGGAGAAATCGTCAACTTCGTCAGAGGATCGTAGAAAAAACTGTTAATTTCATCGATCACGAAAAAACGGTCAATTTAGTCGAAGAAACAGCAAATTTCGTCATCGGATCGCGTAAAAACGGAGAATTCTGCCGCAGATCACGAAAAAACGCCAAATTTCTGCGAAAGATCGCCAAAAAATGGTAAATTTCGTCGAAGGATCTCGGAAAAAAACGGAAAATTTCGTCGAAGTATCTCGAAAAAACTGCAAATTTCGTCATCGGATCGCGAAAAAACGGAGAATTCTGCCGACAGATCGCAAAAAAACGGCAAATTTCGTCGAAGGATTTCGAAAAAGCGGTAAATTTCGTCGAATGATCTCGAAAAAACGGCAAATTTCGTCGGAGGATCGCGGAAAAAAACGCGAATTTTGTATGATATATTGCGTATTGCAGACTATTTTTGAAAACATTATTAGCGTTGTAGACACTTGAAGATAGTTCTGCCACTGGGCATGCAACTAATTTAAAATTATCATATAAAAATGTAACATGTGTTGCTATATTTTCATTTAGTACAAATAAGTAAGAAAAATTGTGTCCCCAGAAAGCGCTACTAATCTATATTGTAGAAAATAATTCCTAGGATTAAAAAAAAAGAAAGTCTGGTGTCCCTTTGTTCATAGAATTTAATATCTTCAGGTTTTGAGGTAGGTGTATTTTTTTTTTAATCAAATTTTAGTTTTAAATATCATTTTAAAGATAAAATTTTCATTCAAATGTTATAACAATAGGTAAAGAAATTTTATATAAAAAATAAATCCATTTATTTGAATACAATTATTGAAGATAAATTTTTTAGTACAAATAAGTAAGAAAAATTGTGTCCCCAGAAAGCGCTACTAATCTATATTGTAGAAAATAATTCCTAGGATTAAAAAAAAAGAAAGTCTGGTGTCCCTTTGTTCATAGAATTTAATATCTTCAGGTTTTGAGGTAGGTGTATTTTTTTTTTAATCAAATTTTAGTTTTAAATATCATTTTAAAGATAAAATTTTCATTCAAATGTTATAACAATAGGTAAAGAAATTTTATATAAAAAATAAATCCATTTATTTGAATACAATTATTGAAGATAAATTTTTTTATTTATTAAATGTAAATTCTGTTACTATATTAAAAGAAGAAAAAATTAACGCCAAATACCACTTTAAAAGGTTGTATTTTAATTTAAAAAATACTGGGGCTAATTTTATAGCAATTACGCATACTTTCAAATAATATTATTGTTATTCAATGTTTAAATATCGTCATTTAGTATATGTTTAACTCTCATCTTGTTATTCAATGTTTAAATATCGCCTATTTGTAATATATATATATATATATATATATATATATATATATATATATATATATATATATATACGACAAATATCTCGGAAAGCCGAAATAAAATATGAGACACACAATTTCGAGAAAAGTCTGTTCTTTGAAGATGGAAATCAAAGGGAGGAGAAATATACCGGCCAGAACTTGTTAACAGTTCGGCTCCGAAGATAAATGGAGAAATTTTCAGCGAACAGCTGATTCACGGAAACAATGTTTGGTATCTGCCCAAGGCTTTGCTGTGTTGAAAGAGATTACGAGAGATTTCGAGGAAGTTTTTCTCTTTCTCGCAACTTATAAGACACACAGTATTGAAACTTATTTAAATTATGACCAAAATTTAGTAGCTTATAAACTTAAAGATACACCTAACATATTATTTAAATGCAGTAAAGTTATAATTTCTTAAACTTTAAGCATCTGTATTAGCAAATATTACGAAAAGTACACGCGGAAATTAACATAAGTAAAGGATAGGGATGGTAATCTTAGCGACATTATGTATAGTTTAATGAAAAGTATTACTATTTTATTAAATTAAAAAAAAATAGAGGAAATTCAGAAACAATAAAAATAATTAATAGCCGGCGGGTGGTTTCATTTACCATTTCTGAAAATTTCTGTTTTTTTCCCCTATGCTAGTGACTCTATATAAATTCAATTAAATTTGATAGTCACAGAAATGAATCAATGCATACCAGATGTATATAAATATAACAGCAGTTATTATAATAATGAGAGAATCTTGAAATCAGGTTTCGGTTATCTTCGTTTTCTCTGGCTACAGCGCGATTTTTGTGTTTCGAAGTAGTGTCCTACACGGGTCTAATTGTGCAAGATCCGAACCCGAAAATACTTCTTAGAGTCAATCCGAAACCCGACCCGAACGCAACAACAAAAAAATTTCGTTAACCCGAACTATAGTCCTGCACGAGTCGGGTTGTACCCGACCAGAACCCGCAAGTTCCATTTGAAGTCGACCCGAACCCGACAAAGAAAAATTCCTCGACCCGCAACCTGTAAAAATAATTTTCGGTGGCCCGCAACCCGACCCGAACCACTTCAACCCTAAATGAAAGGATAATAAATCATATTTTAATGGTATAATGAAATTTAATATGCAATTATATCTTTAAATACAAATTTTCTATTTTATATAGAAAAATGGACAAATCTATATTCCTTAATATTCAAATATAGCGAAACTTCTGAATAGCGGACACCTCGAGATCGTTGAATAAAGTCATACATCAAGTCGGATGGTTTCTATTTTATTTATTTATTTGATTTATTTATTTGATTTATTTATTAATTTTATTTATTAATTTTAATTTTAATTAATTAATTATTTTATTTTATTTTATTTATTTTTTATTTTATTTATTTATTTATTTTTAGGGGGGGGGGTTGGGGGGGGTAAGAAGACTAATTTTCTTATTTAGGTTTTTTGTAAGTCGGATTGTCGGGATTTTCACAAAAAGTTTAAACATAACTATGCTTCAGATGAAAATAAAAAGGTAATCGAATATGAATGAGTATATATTTAATTTACTACATGAGAAAAAATAAAATGTGTACAGGAAATGTAATCATAGATTATTCTTTCTTTACGGTGCAGTTAAAAATCCATTTTTTTATTTTCCCTGAGAATATGAAGGTAAGTTTAATTATGCACGGCTGCATTCTTTTGAATGATTATGGAGGTGAGGTGGTGTTGTATGGGTAATTTATATACTTAGCTTATTTAATTATATTTTTTAAAAAATGGGTTGGGTTGATTGTTGACGGCCAATTATCTACACTTGGGATATAGGCCCAGGGGGAGTGCCCTTCGTGGGGGTCTTTCTAAGGGAACCTAACCCGTATTTACGCATGGATAAATTCACGGCTCGAAGAAAACCACGAAAACTCCGAACGATTAGGCCGACAGGCGCGATTGGGATCGAACCCAGCACCTCCCGTCTACCAGCCTCGAGAGCCGAACCTCTCAGCCACTGGTGGGGCTTTAAAAAATGGAAGAGAAGAAGTTGGTGGTTATTTGTTTCTAGAGGTTAGTATATGGTGTATTATGTGGTAACTAGTGTAAATGTCCGTCCTTGGATGGTGAGTAGAAATCATGATTTTCACTTAAAATTTAAAATAATTGATAAAAATATCATATACTATTCATCGACAGTAAGGAAAACTGACCTGAAACGGGAAATAACCTGCAGCTCAGGATCTGATTAATGAATGGAGTTTTAATTACACTTTTTTAAATAAATTTTTATGGAAAAATGGAGAAATTAATATTTTACAATAATAATATAGAAACTGCAGATTAGACAGACTTTTAATATTTTCAACTGATAATTTCTTTACATATGGTTTCTTCGATCCCTTTCCATAATCGTGATGTCTGTTCCTTTTCCACAGTCGGAGATTTTGTCCCTGTTATAAAGTGACATACCCAATCGGTCCTTTAAAAGTAATAAAATACAATCTATATAAAACGCAAGTGAATAATTATGATTTCAAGCTTTTTTTTACCGTTACTTTTAATCATTTAATTTTCCCTGAATTTCTTTACCTTTCTGAATTCTTTATTAAAAAATTAATTCATCTAACCCAGGGGTTCCCAAACTGTGGTACGCGTACCAGTACTGGTACGCAAATTTCTGTCTACTGGTACGTGAAAGTGTGATACTGGTACGTAAAATGAAATACCAGTATACTATTATAAAATCAAAAACGATATGAATTTATCACTTTGGAAATTTTCGAATGAAAATTAGAGACTGTAAACGCTTTTTAGGGTTTCGTTCATCTCACGAAACCCTATTACTCCCGCTCCGTTGTCGGTCCGTCACAGAGCCATTCTCAGAAACTATGTAACTTACAGAGTTGAAACTTAGTGTATATCTAGCTGAATACCAGCTATGAAGCTCACAATATTAAAATTTGAAAAAATTGTATTATTTTATTAAATAGAGATAAAAAAAAATTCTAACAGCCTTTTCCTATTAAATTTAAACATTTTTCGTTAAAGCAGTTGCCAAAAATTAAAAATCCACAATGAAATTCTTTCTACAATAACTAATTTTCTATTGAACGATTTCCACGTGAAAAATGAAAATGAAATAAAAAGTTTCACCAATTGAAAAAAATATGAATATGAAATAAAAATGATTGACGTCATAGTGGTAATAAAAAGGAAATTTTCAAAGATTTCTCAATAATACAAGGAGTATGAGTATGTGTATGTACACAAAGCAGATTAATATCACGTCATTAGAGAATTAAAAAGAAAATCTGACGTCATATTCGAAGTTTAACGAATTTTTCAGATGTTTGAGAATAATACAAAGCTAGTATCAATATGAGTAATAGAGAATAGTAAACATATGAGTTTGAGAAACATACTGAATCATGATAAAAATCCGATTATGGAAATATTCGCATATTTTAAAATTTTGAAGTTGTACAATATGTTTAATTTTGAAAATATTTTTTTAAATATCGCATTTAGTCCGCATGACAGAATATAATAGCCCGCTATCGGGCTGGTTTACATATTCGAAAAAAACAAGAAACAGACCGGTAAATTTTTACTTTATAAAAAACATGACTTTTTTGTTGTTGTTGTTGTTGCTACATGAAATTTGTTTGAATTTACTAAAGAAAGGATAAAGTATTTTGAAAGGAATATTAAACGAAACCCTTTGAGCGATCTTCGATCACACTTACCCACTTGGTTTTTATTGTTGTTGTTACTAGAAATGTTTGGTATACAAACTCTCTGAAAACCGCACAGGCTGGTTATGATGCAGCCAGTTTTCCAGAATTAAACACATGTAATCATTACATTTATACGAAAAAAAAAATTGTAAATAAAGATTTAATTTAAAAATTAATCAATGAAACAGTTTTAATTAGCAAAAAAACTGCTTTAAACATGTTTTTTAAATTGTATCATCTGATAGTAACGTCTGAATACGTGAAAGTAGGAGGAGCTTGTTCAAATAGCAGAAATTATTATTATTATTATTATTATTTGTATTGGTTATTTTAGTGTTGAACTTTTATTTTAAATATAATTCATTATTTATTTAAGTCTGTCAATTAAAATTTGTCTAGTTTTCTGTACCAAATGTTAAGTTTATTTCTATTTAATGGAAATCGGGTTTTAATACAGTAAAGTTATTTAAAATGGGGATTTGTAATCGAACAAAGCATGAGAAGTTCCCCTTTCACAGTTTTTCCTATGTATTAGCATTACGTTTGTTACCTGGTGGTACGCGGAAGTATGTACTTCAATTTAGTGGTACGTCGGTCTAAAAGTTTGGGAACCCCTGATCTAACCTATAAATTATTTTTTTATCGTTAACATGTGATCAAGGTATACAATCAAGATGAAGTAATCAATAAAAGTTCCCATTCAAATCTATAATCTTTATAATTAAGAAAGGAAAAATCTGAAAATTAAGCCCTGTTGACACTATAAATTTTTCTGTTTAGTTTTTGCAACATAAAAATAAATTTCAAGCTAAGCATAACGTCATTTTCACCGGCGCAAACTTTTCTCTCGTACTTTATGTACATACTTTTATGCTTCACCAACATTTAATCAAATAAAAATATATTTGATATGTAATTGTAATGAAAAAATGGCAACAATAAGCATAAAAATAATATAAACCCAATGGATAATATTCTGGTAACGTCACAATAAATATGATTTTTTATTCGCTTTTAAAAATAAAGTACACGCGCATAAATATTTTTATGGAAATTTATCTTGCAAATGAAAGACGTCCAAAAATGCCAGGTGTCTAAATACTTTTCATCATTTCTCTTTTTTCTGCAACAATGGAAGCTTTAAATAAAAATTTTATCAATGAATCTAAAAAATGAATGACTTACTAGACACTCTGTTGTTTGTTTACATGAAAGATGTAGGTACATTATTGGAACTTGTACATTTTTGGTGCGATGAATGGATTCTGACCTGAATCCTCACCTCACTTGCGTATGTATGGTATAGTATAGTAATATCCATGAATTGTAGGTTCTTATATTTAACATATATACCTATCTATATATATAAATCTATATTTAAAGTGAATTACAATATTATTCTTATATTATTATTTTATGTCTCAATAGAGATTAATGTGTGGGTTTGTTTTGATGTATGGATATGTTTATACTTAATATTATACATCAGTATAAAAACTGACTTTATTTTTATATCAATTTGTCTTTAATATTGAGCATTAAAATTAATTGGATAAATTTATATTTATTTATCTTACATAATTTATAAACTTATAATATATAGGTTGCATTTTTTACTTATTATTATGAAGTTTATTTTTAGATTCAAATTGTCATATTTCTAGTTATGTGATATAATTTAATTAGCGTGACATGAATATTTATAATTTTCTTCCATTCCCTCTTGTTTCAAATTGATCTATTATATTTAATCTTAATCAATTTTAACACGTTGAAAAATGATATTGAAAAGGTACTTTTTAATTCTTTATATTTTATTTTGTTTCATAATTTTTCAATAAATCTTTTCATGTATATTCATGATGTTACATTATAATTAATTTTACATCTACTATCTTTAGATATTTGATATCTGTTCATATTTATTCAATTTTCTTTAATTGTTGGATCGTAATTGATAGGGCAATTTGAACGAATAAAATTTGGCTTAGGCTTATTTATTCAAACAGAAATCAATTACGTTTTACTTATATTTGTGGAATATTGCCCTTGACAAAGTGTTCCACGATATAAGCTTCAATTTTCTTTTTGTCTTTTTTTTTTACCGTATGCACATTGCATTTTTTCTTCATATAACTTTATTTTCCCTATTTATTTCATTTTGAGAATCTCACATTTTTTGATATATTTCTTTGTATTTTATTGAAGTTATCGCTTTTTATATTGTCGATTATTTATGTGATTTGGTGGTTATTATTAACATAAGTTTTATTATATATACATAGCTGCCAACTTTTATGCTTTTTTCGTACCACTAAAATTGAATAGTACAATTTATCTTATTAAATCGCCGCAATTAGTTGATTAAATAACACAAAAATTTCTATTAAATTTTAGTGGTAACAAAAAAGCGTAAAAGTTGGCAGCTATATATATATATATATATATATATATATATATATATGAATTTCAAAAAACATATCAAGTTCTATTATATATATATATATATATATATATATATATATATATAAGTAAATGTTTTTTCTCTCTTTATAATAATAATAATAACAATAATAATAAGAGCCTCAAATAGAGACGTTATACATAGCCCTCATACTAAAACAGAATCTTAAACATAAAAATATATTAACTATTAAAAAATATATTAAATAAATATTAAAATATTATTTATAAATTATTAAATATATCAAACCTATGCAGTCGAATTTGCTTAAAAAACACCAACTTATTGCAATGGTTTATTGATTTTTAACATGTACTAGAAACCTCTTACAAAAACTGGATTATTTAAGTATAGAACAACGCATAATCTAACACACAACTTTGAAAAACGGGATACATTATTACATTCATTAAGAGAGGTCATTTCAATGAAATGTTTTTGTCTTCCTTCTTTTAGGAAAAGGCGCGAAATAATTATTAAATGTCACAATAATCAAGAATGAGTATTCCATACACAGATTATTAAGTTTTAACCATAAGCGTCGTTATTAACCAAAATAACTCCATTTACAAGAAGAATTTTTTAATCATTTCACATCAGTATCAATTTTTAAAAAAGTAAATGATAATTAAACTCTTGGTATAACGGAAAAAATCAAGTCTTCTTTGCTAATTAATGCTCTAATTAGTCATCAACATATTAGTTAATTAGCTTTTCCAAAATCTGTATATCACATTAAATTACTATGAACAGGGAATAAAAGCTTTTTATTTTCTGAGTTTTGAAAATAGAAAAAGGGTTTCTTGAAAACCCTTTGAAATAAGTAAATACAAATTTTTACTTTACGATAAATATTTTTATATGAAAGAAGACATGGATTAATTAATCTGAAACTGACAATATAAAATGGGTGGAGCAATAAATAGTATATATATATGTATTAAAAATAAATTAATTAAAGTAGAAAGGAGGACATTTTCTCAGAGATGACTTAATAAATTACCAAAATTAGAAATGTCAAATTCAAAATACTCGTTTAAGGAAATGGTGCAAATTCTTATATTAAAATAATAATAATAATAATACATTAGCACTTTCAGAATGCGCAAGAAAGTTTTCTCACAAATAGTTCAGTAAATGATCCGTTAAAAATAAGAGCAGTTTGTTACAATAAAGAACGTAAAACTTTAATAAATGCAAAATTAAAAATGTATAATAAATAAAATTACTGCAAACAGAAGAAAAAATTTCTCAGAAAGGATTGAAAAAAGTACCAAAAAGGAGAGAAAAAAAAAGTTTTAACTGTTGGGGAAGGGGAGGGGGATCTTATTATTATTATTATTATTTAAATATACATTAAACATACACAAAATTACAGTAAGAAGAAGGAAAATTCATTAACAAACGATTCAATAAGTAATGACCAGAAATGAGAAAATGCCAAGCTTCAACAGCTTATTTTTGTTTGTTTTTTTGAAAGGAAAAAAAAAAGCAAGCAAGCACATTCTTAAATTAAAAATAAACACTAGGAAATTAAAATAAAACTACTGCATATAGGAGAATAGGAGAAAACCTTTCTCCCAATCAATCCAATAAATGAATAAAGCTAAACTAAGAAAGATACAAAAAAAAAAAAAAAAAAAAAGTCTTGTATTAAAAAATAATAATAATAATAATATCATTTATTAAAAATAAAAGAGAGAGAAAAAAAAATTCTTATATTTCGAAAAAAATAAAAAAAAAGTACGTTTAAAAAAATTACTGGAAATAAAAAAGTAATTTCTCACAAACGAATAAATAAATGAGTAAAGCCGAGCTCAAACTACAAAAATACATCAAATAGGTTAAATAACTAAAAGAAGAATGAAAAGGTTCTTACAAAAAAATACATCAAATAGGTTAAATAACTAAAAGAAGAAAGAAAAGGTTCTTACAAAAAAATACATCAAATAGGTTAAATAACTAAAAGAAGAATGAAAAGGTTCTTTCAAAAAATACATCAAATAGGTTAAATAACTAAGAGAAGAATGAAAAGATTCTTACAAAAAATACAATAACTCGTTAGAATAAAAGTTTAAAGACGAAAAATAGTCAAGCTCTAAACTGTTTAGTTAAGGAGAGGCGTCATTTTATTGACCACAAACTAGATCAACCCATTACTCATACACGACAAATTGCATATAGTTATGCAATCTTCTGAAGCAAAGATGATTCACGGGATGGGAATGTATGTACCATGCTATTTCTCAAACATTTCAGGAATTTCCACCGAAAACAAAATAATTTAAATTGCAAAGAATCAAGCAAACCGGATTTATCATGAATATTAAAAGTCATGTATGACAACTTCAAAGCCCACACTTGTAACTGATCGTTATAATTTGCCTTTTCTCTCTTTTACGCAATACTATTTCTCAATCATCTGACTGTTTAACGTATATATTTTCTTGGAATATTGTGGTCATCTACATTTTTTAAAGAAAAAACGGGTAAGAAATGAAAAATGTTTAATATAGAAGGTGGGGGGTAAAACAAAAAACTCTCCGTAAATCTAGAAAATGTTTATATTGTAAATTTAAAATAACTACAATAAATAAATAAAGCGGTCTTGTTACAAATCTTTTTTTTTTTTTTAACTTAATGAAACAAATGTAACTTTCAACAGCTTGGTGATGCACTGAATTGTGTGATTTAGTCGAATGCTAACTATAAATAATAATAATAATAATAATAATAATAACAAAATTAATGACGATGATAAAATAATAATAATGATGATAAAGATAATAATAATAATTTATTTGGATTGTAAATAAATTATTTATTTAAATTGTAAATCAAAATGAAATTGGATCAATTTAAACTGACACTTTATTACTTAAATGTTTAAAAAATTTAGTTTGATGTATTTTTGGGATAATTAAAATATCTGGATGTTAATAATGAGAAAGTTTCAATTTCACTTCATAAAGCTAAATAATTATTAAAGTATAATTTTATCTATAAATACGTGTCTATATATTTTATCCTGATTATCACCTATGGTCGTACGGCACGCAGGGGGGTGCAGAAGAGGGCCACCCCTTAAATCTTTGAAAATAGTAAGATATAACTTGAAATACTATGTGATACAGGCGTCGGCAGAAAGAAGTCTACGGAAGGGTAAAATTTTGGAACAGATGTGCCTATGATCCATTGCCTAGTCCACCCTTTTTAAAAAAAATATGCAGAATATAAATATGAAATAACTTAAACTAACAATTTTTTGGCAGAACTCCCCGTGCAAGACAATTTTTTAACATATATCAACACAAAAACAATACAAAAAATTAAAAATTAAGAAGTATAAATATTCATAAATAAACTTCTAACATTTTTAAAAATAGGCAATTAAAACAAAAAATTTAGAAACTGTTTACATTTTTGTTAATAACTAATATACTAAAAAATAATTTAGCTGTTTTCTTTTTTAAATATATTTAAAACTACTTTTATATATATATATATAATTCCAAATTTCAAATAATATTCCAAAATTAGGCAAATGTTAAACAAAACAGCCGAATAGATATAATATTCGATACATCAACAGAATAAGTATACTCTATAATGAAAATTCTGATAATATAAATTGTAGACAAATCAAATGAGCAAAAAAAAAAAAAAAAAAAAAAGAGTAATGCTTTAAAAAAAAATCTACATTTTACATTACAAAGATTATAGCATTTAAGATAACATTCTGCCTATTTTTTCTCTCTCTCTCAACCTCCCCCCCCCCTAAAAAAATCTTTAAAAAAAATCCACTGATTGTTTAAAAATTATCTTTAATTCCGTTGTGATTGATATATTGACATTTATTATTTTATGACGCGGATAGGAGTGAAATTAAAATTACATTAAATTCAAAAGGATGAAATTTTTTCTCGATCAAAAATTATTTTTAATTCTATTGTGATACACGGACATTTATTATTTTATGACGCAGATAGCAGTAAATTTCAGAAAACTAGATTTAATGGTGTTTTCAGGCAAATAAAATTGTATTAAATAAGATAAAACTTTAATTATGATTACTATTTTAAACATTAAATAATTAATATTTAAATAATAACATTTAATATTTTTAAAATCTTAAATTTGCAGCTGAAAGTGTTCAAAATCACCTAAAATATACACAATAAACACACAAAATATTACTCTTATATAAAACGATAACTTTAAAATGGTAATTTTTAATAGAGACATATCCAGAAGTTAATTATTCAACCTAAAAATTACCATTCAAGCAACAGCAGTTAATCGTATGCAATATTTAAATGCGATATCAGTCAAGTAAGAAATAAAAAGAAAGATTATAAATATTAATGTAATTAACTAAGCGAATAATGGCAACATTACTAAGATGAATAATTAAAAAACATACAATTATTGCTAGTTAAAGCAGGGAATTGCCGGAAACTGATGAACACTTCGTTTACTTTAAACGCCTTCTATCATATGACGAGCAACAGCACATAACATCCTGCGAGTTTTCAATATTTTTATTTTTCCACCCGCGCTTAACAGTGACGTCATTGTCTGAGCTCATCCTTCATTGGTGGAAATCCGAATGACATCATTGACAAAGCTTGAAGTTGTTGCCAGTAACGATGCTTTCATGACAAATTATGACAGAACAAAAGTAATAATTGTGAACTGTGAAGTTCAGATATGTCATAACACAGTACTTATCTTTCTTTCACAACACATTATTCGTTCATAATCTACTCTTTTATTAATTTGAAAATGATACTTTGAATTTCCTTCTAGTTATATCAAATGTTATCTAAAAACTATGAAAATGTATTTAGTCACAGAATGCGCAAGTAAAAGCAATGGAGTATTATTGATAAATATGATGGAACCATTTCGCAAATAAATAAATAAATAAATAAATAAAATAGATAGATATTTTCAGATAATACTTTTATATAAACTTTCACCAGTTTAATAAATTAACGAGTTTTTTATTTCTTCTTTCCCTTTTATAAATTAAGAAATTTAAGTAAAATGAATTAGTCATGTTAAGATTTTCTTTGTAATTTCTTCTAGAATTGTAGATTTTTCGAAAAATTAAGTTTATTATTATTATTATTTTTTTTTAATTAGTTTTCATTTTTTAAGTATCTGGAGTTCTTAAAGGTATTTCAAAATTCACAAATTCTCTCTCGAATGCCATTAAAAAAGATCAATTAACAATGACAATATATATATATATAGGTCAGTTTCTTATGTTTCAATGGTTAAATTTACTCAAAGTTATATATATATATATATATATATATATATATATATAATATATACATACATACAGTAGACTACCTCAAATCCGCCACCCTAAACTCCACAAATACCTAAAATCCGCTCAATTTCTGATGTAAACAATGTCATTTACAGTTAAGATGTAGGTGTAAAATTCAAGTTTTTTTTTTTTTAAATTTTTATATCATTTTCTGTACACATTTTAATATGTAATTCTGGTTCATATGATTCAACTCACGTTTTCTCATGAAGGAAGTAGAAATTTATTTTTGAAAAAAATCAAGGTAGTGCTGATATTAGTGTTCGATCGCGATACTTTGACCAAATAATGTATTAATCAAGCTTTTTTGGTTATTAAGTAGGGCTAAACATGAAATAACACTTTGTTTTTTTTTAAGATTTTGATGTGAATTATTAGTGTACACTTATAAGGCGAGTTTCACTGAATAATTCAAGAAAAAATTATCTTATGCATATTTATTGCATTATTAATTATTTACTTGACCTTTACTTTTAATATTTTAAAAAATTTCTTAATTTTTATTATTTTACTTTATTGTAAGCATTCCTTATAATTTTGAGTGCATTATTAAATTCAAATTATTGTTTAAAAAATTTTTAACAAAACAGTGACCAGAAATCCTCAAAATTCTAAAATCTGCACAACCTCTGGTTTTGAGCTATGCGGATTTAAGGGAGTCTACTGTATATATAACCATTTAAGGAAACATTTTTCAGTATTCATAAATAAAAGACACTTTTTCCCCCAATACAGTTTTAGATATCCATGATAAAAATTAAAAATAATGCTAATTTGAAAAATATAGAAATGCTTCAAGATTATCATTCGAAAGATAAAGAAATTGAAATAATATTATAAAGAAAAGAAAAACCATTCACGAGCCATCGAAAGAAAAATTATAGCAGGTTTTTCTTTTGCCTATTTTTTAGGCCAGATGTGACTTTTCGAATCAATTTTGGTTAAATGGCAAAAATGCAAAATTTATGCACAAAATTCTGTCCCTAAAATTACCTTATATTTATTTAACGAGCATTTAACTTTTATGCCAAAATGACGCAATTTTTCACAATTCATTTGTCACATAAAAACTGTGTTTGTTCCTTTGTTATAATTACTCAAAAGCAGAAAGTAAAGTAAAAGTTTTTTTTTTTTTTTTTTTTTTTTTTTTTTTTTTTTAAATAAAACCAACTAGCTATTCTCAGAAATTACTTTATACGACAAGTAGATTCGAAAAAATAGTTTTTCAAAGATACTGACTATATAATACTGTTAAAATCCTGTGAGAATACTTGTATTTGTATATATGCATCTCTCTGGTAACTTGCAAAATATCTCGTTGGCCGATATGTCGTCTCGGTGATAATCCCAGAAAGAATTAAATTTAATGGGTTGGGTTGGGTTGATTATTAACGGCCAATTATCTACACTAGGGATATAGACCCGGGGGGAGTGCCCTTCGTGGGGGTCTTTCTAAGGGAACCTAATCCGTATTTACGCATGGATAAATCCACGGCTCGAAGAAAACCACGAAAACTCCGAACGATTAGGCCGACGGGCGCGATTGGGATCGAACCCAGCACCTCCCGTCTACCAGCTTCGAGAGCACAACCTCTCAGCCACTGGTGGGGCAATTAATTAAATTTAATGAAACAAATCATAACGGAAAAAAATTCAATATTCGTACATATCGGTGCAAATTACGGAACATGAAGATACATGTCACGTGATTTCTTTTCAAATTAATTTTATTTCAGTGCTGTAGTCGCAAAAAGAGGATATACGTCAGAGCAGGGGTAGCGAACCTAATCAGGTGCGACAATTTCTCTGGCATGCGAAAAAATTAAATTTGATATTCATTATATACATAATATTAAGATTTTTTTTAATAAATAAAATTTTGTTTGACATGTATAGACTAGCACAAATAATGCAATTATTTTTGCACGAATTAACAAATTAGAAAATTTGTTTTTTTCTGTGCAGCGTTTTAGACAAATAACTACTATTTTGCTTTTCTGCATGAATTTAAAAAGCTTTATTTCTTTAAATGAATTTCATAAGACAGTCACTGCAATAAAATGACAAGTGAGCCTATTTGTGCTATGTATTTTACCAAAGTATCAAAATATGAAACAAGTATAAAGCCTTTTTTATCAAACGTACAACACAAACAGTACAAATTTTATAAATAATACGTTTTTAAGGAACTTGTATTATTATATATTAGATGTTGAATTCATGATAAGTTAAAAATTACTGAAATAAAAATTCGTAATTTTGTTTACCTTTTTACGGTACGTGCCTCTTAAATGAATATTTATGAATCAAAATTTCATTAAATTAATGGCAGATTAGAATATACAGAAAAATCGCATTTTGACCTTTGTCCTTAATTATTTAATGCATGAAAGCGACTGATTCTATTAGCCAGTGTTTCGCTTAAGCAGCATATGTTACAAAAGCTTTTTATGGAAACGTTTGGCACGTTACAATGTTGATAGATATTATTTTTGAATTTATTAGCGCGCGCACGTAAAAAAGTTCATCATTCCTGATGCGCTATAGAGAGAATATGTTATAGCTTTACTTGAGAAAAAGAGGGTATATATACAGGGTTTCTCAAAAAATCCAGAAGATACACCGTGTATATCATCATATACACTCCACTTCTGCCTAGTTTTATGATGAAAGGAATGATGTTTCGCTATGAACAGAAATGATGTTTTTGGTTCATTTATTGAATTTCAACAATAAAGTCATTTACAGATAAATTTAGAAATCGATATTTCGCGATTTTACAGCAAACGTGTTAATTTTATACATGCAAATAATTAGAGTCCCAAAAATATGTCATCATATAATATCCAAATCGCGTCCATTTTACAATAATTTTTATTGTTTATTTAAAAAAAATTTTCTCAACCTTTTGAAAGCCGAATATTTCTTATAGTTTCTCCAACATCCAGTTTCACTTTCATTAATTCGAACTTTTCTTTTTCTTCCGCATGGCTAACAATCAAATAATAGGTAACAAAGAAGAATTAATAATAACTATTTGGATGCTGATGAAGAATCTTCCGCTAACTGATTTATGAAGAGATAAATTGTCATGTATCCTGAAGCAGAGGCAAAAACGATAAATGCAGAATATATGAAGATTATATATTTTTCTCATTTAATTTTTCACTCGACTTATTTCATAAGCCAAATGTTAAAGAATGTCAACACAGATAAAGTTAATGAAAAATATATTACTTGATTTATTTTTTATGTAAGGTCATGGCATTTTACAGAAGAGATTAATTTTTAAAGGCTGACTAAAAGATTATTATTATTATTATTATTATTTGCGGGGGGGGGGGGAGAGATTGATTTATATATTCATCATATCATATATCATTGATTATAAATAAATGATTGATTTAAAAAAATACTCTATCGATGTTTGAAATTAATTCTACATATATTTTAAAAAGCTTTTACAGTTTCCAACATCCGAAATTCCATTTTTATTTAAATTTATTTAATCAGATACCAACAGTCTGAGAGAAATAAAGAGATAAATCTATTGATTATCAGTCTAAATATGTTAAAAGTTGATTATAAGTTAAATAAATCTATTGATTATGATTGACTGTATCGATGTTTAAAATTAATTCTATATATTTTTTAGCAGCATTTTACAGTAAATAATAAATAGCCTCCAAAGTCCGTATTTCAGTTTTTATCTTTTTAATTTATTTAATCAGTGTCAAACAACCTAATTTAAAATTCTGCCTCTGTAATTTCTTTTCTTTTTTAGGACAAAATTCAACGTTGATGTAAAATAATTTTGTAATGATGTAAAACTTTGATGTAAAATAAAATTTATGAAACATTTAAAAGATAAAAACAAATTTTAGAGTAATAGATAAAGCCAATATTATAAATAATATATTATTATGCATCATAATATTTTTAACTGAAAATTAATCAATTTTGTAGAATCGATATAAAATGATTATTTTTATTAACTGCTTTAATCGTCAGAGAATGAAATTAAATACAAAAAATTACAAACCACAGCATAGAACTGACAATGGAATTTAAATTTTATTTAGAAAACTACTAAATAATTGATATTAGATATGAAATTTCTCCAAGAGGCATACGAATGCTTATATAGAGGTAATCAATTTAATATTTACAAATACAATAGCAGCATTTCTGCTACATAATTTAAAAAACTACAAATATTTCTATATTAATTCATTAAAAAACCACTTATTTGTTTTTTCAGAAATATCTCTGATACACTAATCAACTTGATAACGTGGAAGAAGCTACAATAAACTCTTTAAAACTTGAACAACATATAAAAACGTATTACATTAATACTATAACTAACACTATAAAAACTATAAATACTTATACATTTTACAACGAGTAATTACTATTAAATCGTAATATTGTAAATGTTCATAGAAAATATGAGAGATTAAAACTAAAGTTGTTTAATTTCGTAACTATACACGTATTTTGTTAAGAAAACCAAAGGAGTTGCTCGAAAGTTATTGTGATTTAATAGTCATTGTGTGTGTATGTGTGTATAAATGTTCACTATATTAATTAAACACTTATGCAATTTAAAAATTCGCCAAAAATTATTTAATTTAATAGAAATAACTTACCTTTATAATATCACTCCGAGGAAAATTTTTATTTCAAATGCAAACAGAATATTATATATCCAATTATATGATTAAAAAGAACCTGCAAGTAAGTAAGAAACTTAGTTATCAATCATTACTTAAAAAATAAAAATGATGATAAAACATTCGCCCATTTCATTAAATTATCAATGAATAAAGTTATAATTTTGTTTATCTTTATCTCTAAATATAATAAAGTTCATTTTATAATTCCTTTTATTTTGTTAATCTTCTTTTTAAATGTATAATCCTTTTAAACCTGTATGGAATTTATCTATTTATTTTTTAAAGAAAATAACACGAATATGCCTGTGCGCTTTATTTCAGCATTTTTAAGGGGAAAAACGGTCAGATAGGGTAGATGTGCCAGTAATGGACCGCCTTCCAGTAATGGGCCACCTTCAATATTTGGTTTATAAAAAAATAACCAATAAAAATTCAGCTTTTTGTATTTCATTAATATGGTTCCTTTAAATTCTAGTTTTAAATATAATCATAATATCATATCTATTACTTTTTGTGGGGTGTCCATTCATTATTGGAATTTAGGGTGTTTTGATTTATTTCTGTTATTTACAATTAAATTTCGATTCACATTGGGAAATGTGACTATGAGCATGGTTAAATATTGTTGGTAGATTAATATAATATTAAGAAATGTGGAATATAACAATTAATTAAAAAATAATTTTTAAAGAAATTCCTTAAGGGTGTCCATTACTGGCACATCTACCCCATTATGTACGATGTATTGCCCATCACGGATAATTTTTTTATACAAATTATAAGCATAAATTACTAACAAAATTAAATGATAAATCACCATCATTATCATAAAACGTATCCTTTAATGTAATAATATTTCACTTAACAACAACAAGAAAAAAAAAACTTATTAAAATTTATTTTAAACCTCACTTGATTACACACATTCTCAATCCTATTTATTAATATTTACAAAATTATCAAAATTCACAAATTAGTTAAAATAAATTTATCCATAACATTTCTAATAAAATTTATTTTTCAAAATACAATAACCCATCAGCATATCGAGCACTTCGGGAGGATACAATAAAAAATGCGTTATATCCGAAAGGGCATGAGGTCATTGAGAAAATTAAGAAATGCGATAATATACAATTAGATGTTTTATATTTGTCTCCAAAACATTAGATTATGTGTATTACTTTTTAATTTTTTTAGTAAAATTAATAATAGAAAATTGCATTTACTGTAATTAACACATACACGAGTTACATAAATATGCATTTAAGAAGAAAGGAACCCCCCCCCCCCCTCTTTTATATAGTTCTACATATAAGAAAATATAGTATATAAGAAATTATAACAAAATTACATTAAGTCGTACTAATAAATCGCCGTCACAATAAAATGTGATTTTTAACATACCATGCTAACTTTTATTTAGCTATACTAACTTTTATTTTTAACTACGAACAATAAAATTTATCATATAGGTATATAATTCGATAAAATATACATAATCAAAATATCGATACAAAAATCGGGAAATTTTTTTGTATAAGCAAAAATTACTAACAAAATTAAATTACTAATAAATCACCATTGTCATAATAAAATGTGTCTTTTAATGTAATAAAACAACATAATACTTCGCTTTAACCAAAAAAAAAAAAAAAAAAAAAAAAAAAGATATATCCGAATCAGTGATATAATAGGGGGACTGTAGTATATATTCAAGTTAGATATTTCATACGTTTCTTAGGAATTTTGTATATATTTAGATTCACACAGCTATATTTCAGTTTAGTGCGCAATTGTTCGCTCTAAGTGCGACAGAGAAACTAATCGAAACCATTCAAACGCGTAAAAAATGTCGCGGGGGTCGGGTGAAATACGAATATAAAAAAGGTAACTGCTTCCTAATTAAAAATTCCAAATGTATCGAGATGTTTGAATAACGAAACAGTTAGATTCATATTTATGACTTTGAGAGATGAAACATAGCGATGATGTCATACCGAATGTGAATGACATCATCTCATGACGCAATAACTTGCTCGAAAGAATCCATCACAGAAGGTTAATGAATTTCAAAATGCAAATTAGCAATCAATATAGGGAAAAATATTTAAACAAGTATGAAACGATATTTTTAAAAAAAATGTTTGCTTAAGATATATATAAAACTTAATTACCTTCAACACGATTATTGTAAAATTTTAAAGATTAAAAAAAAAAAAAAAAAAAGAAGCATGAAAACATCTAGAAATTGGTTCATATTAATAAAAATTAGCAGAAAATTATTTTCACAAGTGAAAGCGAATTAAATTATGTCTGAATGATAACCATATTTTATTTTACTAAAAGAATTCAGAATTAATCAATTAAAAGTCGAGCAAAGTTTTGAAAATGTAATGTTGGGCAAACTATTTAAATGTATAAAGTCATTAAATGGTTTAGTGATTTAAGTTTTGACTTTTTTTTTTTTTTTAAATTAAAAATATCCCAAGGTAATCCAAATTGAATGAATATCCTGTGTGCCAACATCAGTAGAAGAACTTTTAGAGATACGCATTTAAGTTTTCGAATTCCAAATAATATTTCAGCACCAAACTATCAGAAGAATAATTTAAATGAAGAGCTTTCCAGAAGACGAATGAATAATAAATGCAAGCAAACATACCTGAAGAGTGACAGACAAGAAAGGAATGTAGCACAGAAACGCGCAAAAATATTCCACAATTTCTACGTCGTTCTCTCTTTGCGACGAACTAAGTTCAGTGTCCCTTTAACTTAGCACCTACCCTAGCGAAACGCGTCAGGCAAAAAGAGCAGACGGCAGATTCTGTCTGCCGCTTGCGACCCATTCATTGAACTGCCAAGTCTGTTCGGTTCTCGGAACTCTCGGATCTCGCACAGCTCCTATTGGCTGTCTGCGCAGACGTCTGCCCAATTGTGGCTGCCGATAGATCGTCTGCACTGAATCCAATCAAAGACCTCGTTTCTCTGGCCGGCAGTACGACTACTTACGCAGAAAATGAATAGATAAGAAAAATAATACTTAAAATACAACGGTATTTTCTCTGGCGTTGTCTTTTGTAGTTCTGACGTTAAAAATCTCTTTTTTTCATTTTCGAATATGAGCTTTTGTGATCACGGAAGGCTCTTTTCAACCGGATGCGTGGATGGGATGGGCAGTTGGTCATACAAGACTTCTTAAAATTTATTTTATTTTATTTCAACATCAATCACACATTAGAAAGAAGAAGAAGAAGAAGAAAAATATATATATAGTCCGTCCATCCAGATGAGTGGCAGAAATTGATCTTGTGTTCTGATGTATGCCGTCTAAAATTCCGAAATTATTAACTTCATCTTATAAAAATTTTAAATTCGAAATTTCCCATTTGTATTTCAAATGATACCAGCAGATCAAAACGTCACGCCGGCAAACCGAATTGTATGGGATAAACATTTTCTTTCTTTCTTTTCTCTCTCTCCCCCCCCCCCCCTCCTTTTTTTTTTTTTTTTTTTTTTTTTTTTTAATCGGGGGTGGATCCTTGATAACCGTATATTATTCCTTGTTATTTTGCTTATAATAAAATAAAACATTTATATCTCAATAGTTTTTTTTTTATCTTAATGTTAAATTATTTTAATTCACCTTTATTTATTTATTTTTTAAAAAAAAGGTAAAAGAAAATTTAGAAAAATTTCCGCAATACAAAATTTTATTTTTTAATTATACCTATTATAGTCTCTTCATTATTTAACTATTGGTATTAGCATTTTCTCGAAGATGTATGCTGAATTTTACACTGAAAAATAATCGAATAAGTAATTTACAGATCTCGGAGAGGAATTTGTACATGTGTACACTACTAAAAAGCAGTTATCCACTACATTATTATCACTATAAGACTAGACTCACGAGAAAGCTTGCCCGCTACGGGACGATACACACAGAGAGAGACAACTTTGGATCGGTTTAGACTTGTGCGCCCGTTGTGCGGAAAACGCCGGACCGCGCTGATGGTAAAAGACTGTGCGACCGAAGAACTACGTATAATGGAAGAAAAGACTCCGTAGATGTAATGTAAATCCCCGCCAGCCAGTGAAACAGTTCATGAGGTAAAGCAGTAGAAGTCCCATACAGGGGCGAAAGATACAAGGAGTTCACTTGGCGCGATCATCAGGCGAAAAAACTTCTAACGCAACTCAAGGGCGATTTTCTTGAACTCATTTTAACCCTTCACTGCACGAATTTTTCTATCATTATGAAAAAAATTATTTGATATCTATATATCGGCCTAATAATGGGAAAAATAGTAAAAAAAAAAAAAAATTTAAATTTTCAGCTAAAATTTGAAATTTTATGGTTTGTGCCATACATACAAAATTACGGTTTTTAAATATTATATTGAAATATTTTGCATATAAATGGGCTTAAATTAATCAGTTTTATCTGTCTAACACTTTGCATCTTTTTTTATATTAATATTTTTAAATATTCAGTATAAATAATGAAAGAATTTTACCTTAATAGATTGATCGAAATTTCTTTTGTTTCCGAAGAACAAATTCTAATTTGTTGTCTAGTGCACACATCTAACATGGACAAAATAAGTATTATTCCATACTTTGGATTGTTCCTGATCAGGGACAGCGATCATGCCCGCTAAATTCATGGCTCATAATTAATAACGTAATGTTTTTAGGTATGTGCCAGATATGGCACGCGGTGCAGTAAAGGGTTTTAAGGTTTTCGCCCCCTCACCCTACTTTTGATTTATTAGATTTATTTGCCATAGATAAATAGAAAGTTTCTTTTACAAAAAAGTAAAAGTATGTCCAAGAACTGTAGGCAAATAAGTAGAAAAGTATCATTATTCTTATTAATATTTATAATGCCTTCCACTAGATATATTTATTAGTTTATTGAATAAATTAGGGACAAAAACTTTATTTCTGTAATATATATATATATATATATATATATATATATATAATAAAAAATCAAATACTGTAATGTATTTTCTCTGTTAAAATTCAACAGAAAATAATCAAATAAATAATAATAAAAACAATTAAAATTTAACACGAATAAACACCGATGACTACCTGAATACCTGAGCTCGCCCGAAGTAAGTTATTTGGTGCAACCACCTAAAGAGCTAAAAACTAGGGAGTAGAAAATGTACAAAATCACTTGGTTAGTACTCAATTGTTTTTTAACCACGTCAGATATGCAGCACATAGTTTAAAATACGCAAGACAAGTGAGGGAAAAAAAGAAAAAAAACAGAAATATTACATAATAAAGATTAAACAGTAAATGCAGAGACACAGGGGGTGGGAAAAGAGGGATATACCACTTACAGCTTTGTTTTTAACTCAAAATTTGTTACCTATTCATTCTTAAAACAAGAAAAAACTTTGAAGTAAAACTTCTAAAGGCTTGATTTATTTTATGAATTCATTTATTCACACATTTCTGGCGATTTTTTTTTTTTTTTTTAATTTTATAATCCTCTTTAATAAAAAGCTATGCGTTGCTGACGACTACGATTTTCGATAATCGTTGATACAGATTAAACTCGGAAAATGAAACATTTGAAGTTACCGAAAAAATTAATAGCTCGAAAAGTATTTGTCAGAAAATTGTTAGACAAACTTCGTTAGAAAGGTAAAAAATTGTATTTTTCTTTATATAAATTTCAAATCTATCCCCTTTAATAAAAAGCTATGCATTGCTGACGACTGGGATTTTCGATAATCGTTGCCACAGATTAAACTCGGAAAATGAAACGTTTGAAGTTGCTGAAAAAATTAATAGCTCGAAAAGTATTTGTCAGAAAATTGTTAGACAGACTTCGTTAGAAAGGTAAAAAATTATATTTTTCTTGATATAAATTTTAAATCTAATGATTATGTCGTTTTCTAAATATTGAATTTCAAAAATTACCAAATTTAACAATGGAGTGCCATAGCGAAATCTTCACGCGTAAAAAGATAATGATAACGGCCATGTGTCCTGACGTATACTGGCTATAACACGAGTCTCAAATTATAGTAGTCTTACTATTCTGTTAAAATATAAAAGTGAATTATGATGCCACGAGTGCATGATTTTTATTGAATTTTATTATAATCTTAGAAACAAGGTTTTGGAAAAAATTTTTCGAATGGGACTAATAAATTGGCCAATACTGTATATTATTTTGAGTTTAAAAGAGTAAAGGTGGGGGAGCGCTTTATATTATTTAGGTTTCCACAGAAAATTTTGGTCAGAATTGAAAGTTCAATATATCAAAACATCAGAAATTAAATCGCCATTCAATCGGCAGTAACTATAACGACTGTCCTTCAGTTCGTTTGGATAGATTTTCATTTAAAAATATAAAATCATTCAACATTAATTTTAGGTATTTTTAAGGTTATTAATTATCACAGGTCCGGGCAACGCCGGTCATCTCAGCTAGTAATATATAAAATACCATTGAAATCAAAAGACGACAAACAAGTTCGTATGACCAAATCTGACCAGATCTCTAATTTAAAGATGACAAGTAATTTTGTACATTAATTGTTATTGTAAAAAATAATTATATGGAAAACATCATAATACAAAAAACCTACCACGAAATCTCAATATAACGAATCATAATTATTTTAAAGATAGATTAGACCAAAAGAAAACTGAATTAAAAGGATTTAGTGATAAAATATAAAAAAAAATTTCAATAACTGACCAGCAAAAAGCTAAAAAGGTCCATACTAGTCAATATAATGCATTGAAAGAATAAATAAATGAGGATACGAGAGAAAACAATGAATTAGGAATCCAAAAATAATAAACGAAAACGAATTGTACCCACATTCCAAATAACATGTTGGAATAAGAATCCAACATTTAATTCAGGGAACATTCAAAATGCTTGATTATTACAGTTATAGTTAAGATTTAATACATACAGTTAAGACAATAATTTGTCTAAATTAATTTAAAAATAATAGTTAATACTTAAAGCTAAATAAAATGCAAAAAGAAAACTAGATATAAATTTAAGATTTTTAAACAATAGGAAAAAAAGATATAGTAATTCAAAATTTAAAATAAATGAGAATAGTATTATAAGTTTAATGTGCCTTCTATTAATAATTAAATAGATTTCAAAAATATACTGTTATAAATTTTGTGCTGCCATCTATTATCTATTATCGAATAAATGTATTGCAAATTAAAGTCATATTTATTAATTAAAAATAAAATCATATTATTAATTCAAAAATTAAATAGTCATATTATTAGTTTAAAACCCTGACGGTCAAAATTTACGATTGTTTTCATGAATTTAAGAGCCAATGTACTATTTCACTAGACCCCCCCCCCCTCCCACTGTAACGAAAATATAATATTATTTCATTGTTTTCACATAAACATTTTTATTTCGTCAAAAGAAAAAAAAAACTATTATTTTGTTTCAAAATTGTAGTGAATTAAAAGCGATATTGATAGATTTATAAGCACTAAACATACATTCGTATGGAGTTGTAAAATTGCTGGTGCTTCGGAAGTGCTAGCAAAACTTCAATCTAGCGGAACATTTCACAATATCATATGTAATCATCTATCTTTTAAAAAAAATTCACAGTTATGATTATTTTATGTGTTTAATCAGATCGATCAGTTACTTTGCACAAAACAACGGTAACTTTTGATGATCATGTTTGCAACCATTGTAACCGAATGCAATCAAATTGAGATACATTTTCTTATTTTACTCGTAAAGCAAATTTCGTTTATTCTTGTCTTTCTCTTAGTTCATTTAAATATATTGAGAAGCGATATTGTGACATTTCAGTGATACAAGAAACTCGGTAATCATCACTTAAGGTGACTCACTGTGTCACAGTGAATCATCATTTGGCACAGCATCTTCTGTCATTGAAGAAACAAAATAGCTGGATTTTCCCCCTTAATCAATCGTTTTTCCCAAGGTGTTAGTTGGATTTCAACGTGGAGTTTAATCCTTGTTATTCTGCGGTTCAATAACAATTATTTTCTTTAGCGGAATAGCACAGGCATATGTTATTTAACTAAATACAGTAAAACTTGATAAGACAGAATTTATGACAAGGAAATGGAAAAAAATTCTGTTTTACGCATGTTTCCATCTTAGCTGGTACCCATTCGGTTTTACAGTAAAACCTGTGAAAACAAAATCTCTAACGACTGGAAAAAAAAAATAATCAAGTGTCCATCTTAGCAGGTATTCATTTCGGCGAGACTATAAAGTTTTCCGTTAAAGGCCGGATTCTATTATAGACATGTTCCGTTTTTACAGGTTTTATTGTAATTGTTTGTATTCTTTTCACCGGGATCGTGAAATTTTCCCATTTAATGGAAGATTCCGTAACAGACAGGTTCCATCTTCAGAAGTTTTATATAATAATGATAAAATTAATAATAATAATTTATTTATTGATATACAGGATGTTCCTATTTTATCACTGACTAATGAAATAGCTAATTCTTAAACTGTTAGATTTAGATATTGTATAAAATGTAGATAATTGTATTGTATTCTTTTCACCGGGATCGTGAAATTTTCCCATTTAATGGAAGATTCCATAACAGACAGGTTCCATCTTCAGAAGTTTTATATAATAATGATAAAATTAATAATAATAATTTATTTATTGATATACAGGATGTTCCTATTTTATCACTGACTAATGAATAGCTAATTCTTAAACTGTTAGATTTAGATATGTAGACAATGTAACGAAATGTAAAAATGTTTCAAATGTTATTCTCTACAATGTGAAATTCCATTTACGTTAAAATAGTTATTTTTTTAAAAGGTACGAAGTTGTAATTTTTATATGTCTTATAAAATAAATCTAGTAAAATTTACTCCATGTTTTAAGAAGTAAAACAGTAAACATCTCATTTTTTTACGACAAAAACTTACCGAGTTATTCTTTGCATTTTATAAAGTTTCAGTGTTTTTCGTGTTTAGTTTCAGAAAACGCTGAACACTCATAAAATTCAAAGTATCATAACTCGGCAAATTTTGGATGTACAAAAATTGAATTTTTACTGTTTTACTTACTTATAGCATGGAGAAAGTTTTCCTAAATATAACTTATAGGCCCACAAAAATTTTAATTTGGTAACTTAAAAAAAAAAAAAAAAAAAAAAAAAAAAACTATTCTGATGTAAATGGACTTTTATATGATGAAACACAACATTTAAAAGAATTTTGAAACTCGAACTGTACCTCTAAATAAAACCTATGGTTTAGGAATTAGTGTGAAACAAGTTCATGTATGTTTGACTAGAATAAGATTACTGCAAGACAAAGAGTAATTTTTTATTTCGAGCCGAGCCTGGTACCGAGTTTTAATTACTGCAAGATAGATGAAAATGATTTTTTCTCATGATTATGAATTGAAACACAATCAAAAACAAATTAAAATTTTCACTGCTTTTCGACTCAGTAATGGATATTCAACTTTTTATGGAGATCCAAAAATGAGGTCTTGATATGAAAATAATAATAATAATAATAAAAATAAATAAAAATTTCCAGTTTTGAAAATACTTAACATAATTCAAATGCCTATTTAAAGTAATTTAAATTTTCAACGCATTTTGAGTAATTTTTAGTAATTTAAATTTTTCAGATTAAACATTAAAATTTCATAATTATAAAAATTTTTTGGGATATTATTTTTGTTTTATTATTAATCCGTGAATTCCGCACTAGTGCGAATTCGTACCGACCAAAATTTCAAATCATCGGCATTTTTTGAAAACTTGCTTTAACCAATTTGCATTTTTCATTAACAAATTGAAAGTTTTGATAAAAATAAATATCACAGTTCAATTTCTCATTAAATTTCGTATAGGAATCATGTGTTATATTTTATTATCACTATATTTTCAACAATATTATAAGCAGTTGGAGCTACGGAATACCATATCGATCGTACTGTACTTGGAGAAAACCTTACTTGTGAATGAAGGAAAAGGCTAGAGAGCCTTTTTACTCTCTTTGGCGTTTTAGGATTCCCATATTTGGGATATAGCGATGATTGTGGCATGTAGAAAATCACTTTTTGGATTTAATTTGAACATATATTACTTGTTTGCTCCTGTTACCGTTACGAATATGTGTATTTTGCACAAGTTTATGTTATTGATTTTTTTCCCCCCGTCGCAATGCCTCTTGCTTATAGAATTATATATTTGACAGGAGAAATTTCTTCTATAGCAGGAAAAGTAAAAACAAATGTCGTTTTTCATGATTTTTTTTTAAAATTTCAATATGTATACATATACGTATTTTTCAAATAAATTACTTTAAACCAATAGTTTTTTTTTTTTTTTTAAATTTAAGCTATGAAATTTTGTCTTTCGTGATTGTTTAGTCTTAGTCTTAGTTAGATAATGTCATTATATCGATGGTTATTAAAAAACAACACAACAACAACAACAACAACAAAAAAAAAAACACCTGCAATCGTATCAAATTTGAAGCTTTTACTCTCTGTCAAATCAAATCAAACATTGAAGAACTTAAACCTGACACTTTTATGATCCCGAATTTTTCTGGACAGATTAGAAGCTGAAAATACATAACTTGGTGAGCAAAATGGGCTAAACCAATTTATTGGATATATTTTTGCTATGTGATACAGATTTCTTTCCAGTTATTAGTTACAGTATAACCTGTTAAGACGGAATCGCAAGGGATTGAAGGAAAATTACGTTTTAGAAAACTTCTCATATTAGAAAGTTTCATCGTATTTTACGAATGGATTATCTCCGTTGCGCCCGAGCAGTGAAAATGTTCTGTTTGATACCGGATTCCGTTATATACAGGTTCTGTTTTGTTTTGACAAGTTTTACCACATTTACTTGAAATTTTAAATATTTTTCCTGTTACAATGTGTTTAGCTAAAAGAAGATTCTCCTGCCTAAAATCGGTAAAAACGTATTTCAGAAATATAATGAAATCTACAATATTTACCGTAATCTGGAATTCCTCAAATCCGAAGAGATCATTTAAAGACTTGATAATAAAAAAAATTCTAAATTTATTTCTTGATTTTTCTATTCTAAAATATTTTTCTGTAACAGAACAAGCATGTTTATAGAAGCAGACAAGTAACAGAACAAGCATGTATATAGAAAGATAGTTTTTTGGAAAATTATAAATAAATTTTCATTACAAATAAGTTTTCTTCAAGTTTTCTTCTGATTTTTTAAGTTTGTCAAGCTAAAACTTATTTCCTTAACATTTCCTATCATATCATTGCTTTCATTCAAATGGAAACTTTTGGCCCTTTCAGAAAGGAAAACGCCACGGAGGAAGCTATCACGTGACAGAACATATAAAACTTATTAGAAAACATAATAATAGCTTTTCCCTTCTTATTTTAGCATATTAAGTCAGAAGTTATTTGAATAATAGCAAGGCAAAAACCAGTTTCTCATTTTTGCCAATCCATCATTTTCTTTCCTTTATTTTTTTTTGTTAGGTGCCGAAAGGGGCACGCAAAATATAGATCAGTATAGATTACATATTTTAAATATTTCCCTGTTCACAAACATTCAACAATGTTGAGGCGTGCTACTTGCGACCTTTCCTCTCGACAATATGTTCTGCAGAGAACTATCTGGCGACAGAGTATTTAAAAATCATGACAAACTCACGAATAGGTTTTTCTTTCTCAGCTTATAGTTTTCTGTGATATATTAATAAATTTAAGCCATAGATTTAAAAATCGTACAAGTTAGAATACATAGGAGGGGGAAAAAGACTGGTTTGAAGTCACAAAATTAATTAGATATGCGTTACAGACCAAATACAGACCAAAAAGTCCTGGACCTTCGTGATATTTTGCGGTGATTGAAATGGAGTCTGATTGATCGGATCATTGCATATTATTTGAAGAAAAAAAAATGTGGAAAAGGATATGGTATTTTTTGATACGCGTATATTTCTTTAAATTTTCTTTTTTACGGTTTTACTTTTGTTTTTATGGAATGCCTTTGTATTCTATCATATATTCTAATACGAGCAAATCTTGTGGGTGGTTATATATATATATATGCAAAAATTATCTTAAAAACGGCTCTAACGATTTTGACGAAATTTCGTATCCTACCGTTTTGGGACACCAGAAAACCATTGGGCTAGGTCACATGTTCGAGAAAATTCGATTAGTGGGTCATTTTGGGTCATTTTGGGTCATGGTCTAGCTAATTGTATCTAAAAAACGGTTCAAACGATTTTGACGAAATTTTGTATCCGACCATTTTCGGGCACGAGAAGTCTATTGGGCTGGGTCACATGTTCGAGAACTTTCGATTAGTGGGTCATTTTTGGGTCAAAGCGGGTCAAATTAATTTTATCTAAAAAACGGCTCTAACGATTTTGATTAAATTTTGTGTCCTACGAGTTTCGAGCACGATAAAAGCATTGGGCTAGGTCGCATGTCCGAGAAAATTCGATTAGTGGGTCATTTCTGGGTCATTGTGGGTCAAGATCTAAAAAGCGGCTCAATTTACACTAAATTTTGCATCCAATGGTTTTCGGGCACGAGAAGACTGTTGGGCTAGGTCACATGTTCGAGAAAATTCAATTAGTGGGTCATTTTGGGTCATTTTGGATCATGGTCAAGCTAATTGTATCTAAAAAACGGTTCAAACGATTTTGACGAAATTTTGTATCCGACTATTTTCGGGCACGAGAAGACAATTGGGCTGGGTCACATGTTCGAGAACTTTCGATTAGTGGGTCATTTTTGGGTCAAAGTCGGTCCAATTAATTTTATCTAAAAAACGGCTCAAACGATTTTGATTAAATTTTGTATCCTACGAGTTTCGGGCACGCGAAAATCATTAGGCTAGGTCACATGTTCGAGAAAATTCGATTAGTGGGTTATTTCTGGGTCATTGTGGGTCAAGATCTAAAAATCGGTTCAATTTACACTAAATTTTGCATCCTATGGTTTTCGGGCACGAGAAGACTGTTGGGCTAAGTCAAATGTTCGAGAATATTCAATTAGTGGGTCATTTTGGTCATGGGTCATGATATTTGAACTCAAATATAATTTTGACCGAGCATAGCTCGGTCTTCCCTGCTCGTGACAAATAATTTTGCATAGTGGACAACATCCATAATTAATATTAAATGAAAACCGAACTACCTAAGTTAGAAACACTAATCCAATGATACTTTTTATTAATTTTTTATTAGTCTTTATGTCTAAGTAAATTACAGTTATCTCTGAAAAAAATCGTACACCTGAGATATAGGGCTCCTATTTGTCAGTTTTTTTTTTTTTTTTTAACACCAGTATTTGTGAAGAAATTTTTTCGCTCTAGGTTTTTTACGACATTTGCAATGAAAATTAAGTTTCGTAGACATGTCTACAGAATTTCTTATAAAAATCTAAAAAGAAGATTTTCCTTTGAAAAAAGCGGTATTCAAAAAACGAGCTGAGTGGAAGGCCTGGAGATAGCATTAATGCGATTCCTCTACTATACCAATTTAATTAGAAGCATTATTGTGTACTGTGTGTATAAAAATCGTGATTCATTAAATGAAATTTATTAAAAATATAATCAGTATATAAAAAAATGCTAAGAAATATTAGTTTACTATATCTGTTTTTTATTTTTAAATTTATAATTAATGTTTTGTTTTTTTCAAAAATGCTGCAATATCAGTTTGTTACTTATCCATCATACGTAGTATAGGGTAAGTCTTGTAATCGTTTTAAAAATCGAAAAAAAAAATTGACGGAATTACACGTTTCAGACACCGGAGATTCCGAAAAACATATTTTTAGAAAAAAAAAAAATTGCCGTCCTTCGGTCTGTGTGTCTGTCTGTAAATGCTCTATCTCCCAAACAAATTGAGATCGAGACTTGAAATTTGGTATGTACTTAGTATGTAATAATGAGAAGAAGCTTATTGAATTTCAGTAACCTGGATTATCCGGAACTATTTTCTTCAGACTCTCGAAATATTCGTTCTGATAAAAGGTATATAAAATTTTTCGAAATTGTTTATTTTAAGGAGTGAATATAAAAAACGATAAAAAAAACATAAATTTTGCATAAAGAATGAAGTCGATCGGATAATTAGTTGTCAAGATATTTGTAATCCTATTTTCCACACTCTTCGATTTTTCATGACACTGTATTTCATTCAAATTTCAATTCAAAGGTGCATTTTAATTGGAAATGAGATGCTTAATCCGACGCATTAAACTGTTAGTTAATAGGATTATCCTTTTTGGAGTTATAAGTATATTTCTTTTACGCAATTCAGTAATAGAGCATTTAAAGTTTATGACGTCATCAAGCTACGATTTTATTCGAATTGCAATGCATTTTATAAATAGTTTTCTCGTATTTTATTTTCACATTTTATATTATGCATATCCATGATGGGTAAGTATTACGGTGGCCCCCAACGACTAGTTTTTGTTTGGCATTAAAACCATTTTTCAAGTCTTACAAAAATATAGAGAACAAGGAGCAAAATGGATATGAAATGAAATTGCCAGCTACAGGAATATAAAGTCAAACTATTTGCGGGACAGTGTAAAAGCACTTTTGGAGAATCTCTCGAGTAAAAAAAAGCTAAAATATACAATGTAGCAGGATAAAAAAAAAACTGACAAATTTTACAATTGTTGCATAACACGATTTATTTTTTAAACAATAAAATTTTATTGCAAGTCATATGAGGAAGAATTAAACAAGGTTAAAAATAAAAATTTAAATTAAATAAAAAAGTTAAGAAAGAGACCAAAAAGACTGTGACAATTGAAGTTACGTCATCAATAAACAAGAACGAAAAATCATGCGTCAAGCATAGATTATGTAACACTTTCCAACACTTCCAAAATAATTTTACGAATCATACTCTTTAATAAGCTAAAAGATAACATCTAAGTAATCCGAATACTTTTATTCAGCCCTGTATAGGATCTATAGATTTGTATATATACTACATAGGATGCTAAATTTTAGTTCAGTTAGGAAACACGTAGCACAGTTTAAAATTCTCCGTCTGGAGTTAAATAATACGGAAATGTGTTCCCGAACTTTTGTGCTTCCCTGTATAGGATCTACAGAATTTATACACACCACGTAATATACAAAAAGCGATTTAAAATTAAAATCGCATTCAGTAACTTAAAACGCACTTCGAGGAATTATTGTTAACATACAGTAGAGAATTCTTTTGTGTGTCCCTGTAAATGAACGATGACTGCTATTCACACAATATTCTGTAGTAAATCTCTTGTAATGAACCTTATATAAATTTCAATGCGTTTAAAATAGTGAAACATTATTTAAATAAACCGCAGACGATTTTTCTCCATAGACGTAATGTAACGGAATTCTTTTGACTGTCCCTGTAAAGTAAGTATAAGTGCTATGCACACCCTATTCCATATTAAGCTTCTTCTAATGCACCTTAGTAATATATATAAATTTCAATGCGTTTAAAATAGTGAAACATTATTTAAATAAACCGCAAATGATTTTTCCCTATAGACCGCAATGTAACGGAATTCTTTTGAGTGTCCCTGTAAAAAAACTATAAGTGCTACACACTTCCGTTGAAATAGGAAACATGCTATAGATAACGATTATAACATATAAAAATTGCAGGGCAATCCGAGCATATTTACGGGAGTTAGAGCACGGCCAGACGGCCAGACGGCAGACGGCCAGACAAACCGAAGTCATGAACACTTTTCAACTAGGTTGGAAAGTGTTAAAAATAAAAAAGAATGTAGCATATCTGAGAAAAGTTTAACATTATTTCTCCTAAAGCGTTGTAGGGACTTGAAGAAATCGATGTATAACCGAAAGAGTTTTTTAAGTCACTGTATTTGAGTATTTCTCTAAATAAACAAACAAAAAAAAAAGAAAAAGAAAAAGAAAACAAGTTGGAAATTGTACGTAAAACGTGACAAAATGAGGTGCATTCATACTATAGCTAGTTATATAAATATTCAGATGTTGAGGACTTTTAATTCTGTAAAATGAATTATATCGTCTGCAGTTTAATTTCTGTAATAAAATAAGCGTCTTTGTCGCTTAACGGTTAAACCTCGGAAGCTCCTCTAACAAAAAAGCACCTATTTCTTTTTAAAAAATTCAAATTTCTTAATAAATATTTTTATTAATATCTTCTAAAGTTTTGATTCGATTTTTATAAAATTTGAAATGTCTCGACAAAATTCTGCAAAGATAATATATCTTAAATTTCAAACTATTCGATTGGGTAGTTTTTGCGTTGTAATATGCGGACGGACGGACAGACAGACAGACGGACGGACGGACAGACAGACAGACGGACGGACGGACAGACAGACGGACGGACGGACCAGACGACGACAATAGGTGCTACGTATTTATATAATTACGAACGCACCTAAAAATGAAGAGTCAATGAATTTTCGACGAGCTATGCCAGAAGATAATTAATTTGACAAAGTGGAAGAATACTTCTTGAAATTTGAGAATTATTGATCCGTAAGAATCAGATCCTAAACAATTAACTAATGAAAGTGAGATTAAATCTACTTGTTCACTTTGGCATTTCAAAATCTTTGCTCAAATTTGTAAGATTTCATAAAAAGCTTCAATTTTTTAATGATCGTCATTTAGCTAATAAATTTTTAAAAAAATGTTTTGACTTTTTTTTAAAAATTGTTTGAAGCTAACAAGAAAGCAAAATAATTCATATCAAGTATCATCCAATGTTTTTATTGCCGACATATAAAAATGTTCAAATGATTAAAAATATTATGTTTTACGAAAATGAAACAATTACGCAAGTAAAATGAAAAGTAGCAAGTAAAACATTAAAATTATAATTCTTCGAGTAATCTGATGATGTTTTTTTTTTAAAATGAAAAATTCTAATCCAGCTTCCAGCGAATTGTTTAATCGCTTGAAATTAAGCTTTTATTCATTTTCACATTACACTTTAATGATGCAAAAAATCTTCTGAGTGGAACTGCTTTGGAAGAGAGGTTTTTTTTTAAAATTATTATTTGCCTGACATATAATATGGATTCATACGCAGTCATTTATGAAATAGCAATATTATAGAACTATTTATGATAAGGAAAACGTGCTGACATATTAATTCCCACTAATAAATTTTTCAAAACAATCTTCACCGCTGATCATGCTTATTAGAAAAATAAAACTAATTTCTTTTCATTTCTTTGTTTTCGTTTTCCCCTTCCTCTAATTATTAAAAAAATAATTATAAGCTTGGTTATTATATGCGAAACAGTGGTACTTCTGAAAATTAATTAGATAAAACTCACGAAATTTTGTTGCAGTTGCAGGGAAAAAAAAAAGTATAAAGTTTACCTAAGCTGATTACGAATAATAGCTTAATTTCAAGCGATTAAACGATTCACTGGAAGCTGGATTAGAATTTTTCATTTTCAAAAGCATCATAAGATTATTTGAAAGATTATAACTTTAGTGCTTTACTTACTACAATAAAGGTGTGGATTCACATATTTAACTTACTGTATGTAATAAAATCAAACTTTGTTGAGACATGGAAGAAAAAAACCGAGGATTGTGGTATTTCCCAGCAATATCACCAAATTGCCTGCTGGTGGTATTGTTGGAAGTACCAATCATCGGTAATACCATCCATCCCACAGCATGATTAGTCATGAAGGTGTGGCCGTCTAGACCTTATATTGATTTGTGGATATTTATTCGCATTCCAGTTTTTTTACTTTCTTGAAGTTCCGGTTTAGAATTGTATATATATTTTTTCTTTAAAAAACTCAGCATAATTTTCTACTTTAAATGCTTTAATGCATTGCTGCCACAAACTTTAAAATGTTCCAAGGATAAAGAGATTGGAATATGTTTTCCTCTGATATACAAGGTGATTCTTTAATATCCGTTTTGCCTCAAATAATTGGTGAAACGAGTTAGCTATACTGCCATGGACGTGGTGTCTAGATCCGGTATGGACTAAGACTCCTATAGGAGCTCAAGTATGGACTACATTGTGAGATACCTGACAGCGTCCCCTGATGGCTGCGAAGTTTGAGTTTTTATCTTGAAAGTGGTACGAGATACGGAGAAAAAGTCAGTAACAAAGTTGTGAAAATATTGTGCTCTATATGAATGGTAGTATAATTTCGCAGAGACTTGAGCATTTTTTAAGAAAATCATAAGACAATAATATAATCGATTTTTTAATGCATACTGTGAAGGAAAAAAAGATAGAAAAACTGCACGATACAATAACCATTTTGTAAGAAATAAAAAAATGATTACTTTCTTAACATATGCAAATTTCGTAGTGATCCACATATTTTTCCAAAAGTTAGAGCACGAGTAAATGAGCAGACAAACAGACATTTCCTTTTCGAATCTTTTTTTTTTTTTAATTCCAAGGTGCTATCGAGCTCTTAAAAGCAAAAGCAAAAATAAATTAATTAATTCTTCAGATTAATAAAAATAATTTAAAGGAAAATGTTTAATAAAAATAATTTAAAGAAAATTTTAAAGAATAAAACTAAAATTTTTCTCGAAAGTAAAAAAAAAAAAAAAAAATAAAATAAAATAAAATGAAAATAAAAGAATGCAGCTAATTTTGTTTCACTTATCCATTCAACAGTGTTGATGTTCTACAATTAAACATAAAATCAAAGAAGAGATCCGCTTCCGCACATTCTTCTTTGACATTATTTATGTTTTTTTCCCCCGCACTTCTCCTCTGGTTACGAATACTTTCAACCCAAAACTAGAACTTAATAAATCTGCTCTTCACATTTTCTCTCTGCAGTTATGTCGCTATTTTGATTCGTTTTTATCGCTATTTTCTTATTCAACAAACATGTTTTACAGACAAACATGATAAATTGACAGCATTAGCATTAACATTAACATTCAAATTAATATTATTTTGTTACTCTTGCATGTATAAATTCAGTTATGTAGCCAAAAATGTTTAATTGAAAATTGATAGCATCCTAAGACTCAATATTCCGGTTTGAGAAAACTGATTAATACATTATAAAAACTACTCGGAAACATTTCCGAAAATCGGTGGCAGCAAAAGATTGTTTTTATAAATATTTCTTTAAATCTCGAAAATGTGTTGGTTTCTGAGGTTCATAAGATAAAGAACGCTTTTCGGAAGAGATGATAAATGTATTACATTTTCGTACGTGGTTATATATTTTTGTAGATTAAAAAAAAAATTGTCTTTTTTTTTTTTTACAGTGTACGTTATTGTTTACTTATATTCTAAGTATAAAAATGGAATTTGAATACATCATTGAAGTGAACTGTTAAATAAAGACAAGTTAATTAATGTAACCTAATATGGGTTCATTTGAAAGATTGAAAAATACATAAACAACTTTTTCCTTTTCAGTGTTTCTTTCATTTGCAAAGATAACTATAGTCGAATCGAATGTGCCAATCCCAAAACTTTCTTCTATCTCATAAATGTTATTGCTTCAAAAGGCATATATATTTTTTAATTATACATTTTAGAATTGAAAAAAATGCAGCATATCAGCGCCACCTGTTATATGATTTACACGAAAACCTAATCAGCAATGTCAAGGTCTAACAGAATATGAAGCTTGATGAAATTCTGTGCATTAGTTCTTGAGATATGACTATCACTAAAATCGTGTAAATCCTGAAAAATGCAGCATAGCAGCGCCATCTGCTGGGAGATTTACGCTAAAACCTAATCAACAACTTATGTCAACATCTGTAAGTGAATATGAAGTTTAGTGAAATTCTGTGCATTAGTTCTTGAGATATAGCTATCGTGAAATTCATGAGAAATGCAGCATGCAGGACGCCACCTGCTGGGTTATTTATACCAAAACGTAATCAGCGTCTATTTATGTCAAGGTCTAACAAAATCTGAAGTTTGATGAAATTCTGTGCATTAGGTCTTAAGATATAGAGCTATCGTGAAAATCGTGAAAAATGCAGCACAGCAGCACCACCTGTTGGGTGATTTACACCAAAAACTAATCAGCACCAATTTATATCGAGGTATAATTAAATATAAAGTTTTATTAAATTCCGTTAATTAAATTCCATTAATTCTTGAGGTAGAGTCCCCACAAAATTTTTGTCCCTTACAGACACACACACACACACACAGACAGACACACAAACAGGCAGACATTTTCTAAAAACAATCAAATCGTGTTCAGAACATCTAAAATGTATAAATCCGTCGAAAACTGGAAGACGAGATTTTTCATGAATCCAATACTTTCTTCTTGTACAGATAGAGAGTGGACAAGATAAAATAGGCCCGATATACAGAAGTACAAATACTTATTAATTTTTATTTAAAAGTACTAAATATAGAATATTATGAATAACAACATACTGAACATTCAGTAGTTCACAGGAGTTGTTGTTATTAATAATATTCTGTATTTACTACTTTTAAATAAAAATTAGTAAGTATTTCTAATTTTGTATACCGGGCCTCTTTTATCTTGGCCACTCTGTAGAATTCCCATTAAACAAGTCAAGTAAGCTAATAATATTGTAATTTTTGTTCAAAACTTAGTGAGGTACATATTGAAAATTGCCGTAGTCATCCTAATAATTTTACATCAAATTTCGAATCGATCCCTGTAATTAGAGTCATGGACGTACTCTTGATATAACTTGTCGAAAATTGTCACAGTAAACGATTTAGAGTTCGTTAACATTACTTGGAAGGAAAATATCGATTAAGGCATTCCTGAAGTATCGCTCTAACAGAGAAGCTCTTGCACGAGCAAAAGGCACTTTTCTCTTCTATTTTCAAGAATAGCAGCCAAAAAATTTCATATCAGGACAATATAATAAAGTTGGACCACGCTAATGTGAAAACTAAGTATCCTGAAATTCCTGTTAGTGCAACAATAATTAAAACTTTAGTGATATTCTAATCATAGAAATTTATTTTGATTTTCGAGTAATGAGCTATATATAATATAGAGACACTTCTTGAATTTGGAGATAAAAGTACATTAAAATCTTTATTTTTATTTCAAAGGATTTTTTAAACTTTTATTTAAAGTTAAACTAATAAATATTTTTTAATAAAATTTTTGAGTGAGGGGGAAAAAAAAAAGAAGTTTTCTAAAAAGGTTTCTAATGACATGTGCAAAAATTGCTGAATCTGGACGTGTTCACACATTTTTTCCTCAGTCGAACTGTTCAATGAAGAAGAAGCCTTTACTTTTAAAGTAATTTGAGTATCCAACCCGGGCTTCCCCGGTTATAGAATATATGTGAAAACCATTTTTTTAAAATTGAAAACTCTAATAGATATTTTACATTTAATGTAATTTTTTAGATTGCCTACTAAGAACATCAAATGCATTTTTATGTTATTTTGCATTCAAATAAAATTTTGAAATTTATTAAAACCGGTACTTTTGTATTGACCACGTGGCAGGAGTTAATACCCGAAGAAATCGCCTAATATTTCGTTATCTACAGCAGCTTTTTTTATTCTGATAATTTTAGTGGTTTAAGCGCGTAGTTCCATTATATTACACTGCCAAAAAAAAAAAAAAAAAAAAAAAAAAAAAAAAATGTTGATTTTACAGTATAATACTAGCATCCCAGCTGCCAGTATTATACCGTAAAATTAACAGTAATAAACAGTAAAATAAGCAGTAATACGCTGTCTCGCATGCGTGGTAGCGTATTACTGCTTATTTTACTGTTTATTACTGTTAATTTTACGGTATGCAATTTTGTCAAGTGTGGAAAATAATATAAAATATAATAATGGAAAATAAGTACTAAGCATTTTTGAATAATTCTGAAAATTATTTGTAAGTGAAGGTCAAAGTTGAACAAATTTTTTCAATAGAGTGAAAAGTATCTAAGCCAGGATTTGAATCGAACCTGGGACCTTAGCTATACGTGCCAGTGCCACTTTCAAAGAATACAGTACTTTGGGTTGAAGTCTCTTATAATATAATCATTATTAATGGATAAATGGAGTTCCACGCGTAACATATTTTCATCAGTAAAGCTGCCGGGTTGCAGATTTGGGGAAGCCAACATGTGAGTGACTTGTATCAGACTGTGAATCATCCGGGTAGCTCAGTGGTAGAGCACTAGTGCGTATAGCTAAGGTCACAGGTTAGAATCCTGGCCTATATACCACGCAGTTCAATACAGTTATAGCAATTTACATTACATACTATACAATACAGTTTATTGTTTAGAATTTCTAAAATACACTGCAAAAAATAATTGTTGATTTTACAGTATAAAACTGGCCCAGCTGCCAGTATTATACCGTAAAATTAACAGTATTAAACAGTAAAATAAGCAGTAATACGCTACCGCGCATGCGCGGTTGCGTATTACTGCTATGCGCGGTAGCGTATTACTGCTTATTTTACTGTTTAATACTGTTAATTTTACGGTATAATACTGGCAGCTGGGCCAGTTTTATACTGTAAAATCAACAATTATTTTTTGCAGTGTATTTTTGAGTTTCACTTATTACAATGTTAATTAGTAAAAAGATTTGAAAACATTTAAGAAGGAAGTTTTATATATTTTATTGTTTAAAATTTGTAAAAGACTTGAGTTACATTTATTACAATGTTCTTTTACAGAAAGACTTGGAAATATGTTATGTTATCAGAGTTGTATGCTCCTACACTGCAAAAAAAAAAGTGTTGATTTTACAGTATAATACTGGCACCCCAGCTGCCAGTATTATACCGTAAAATTAACAGTAATAAAGAGTAAAATAAGCAGTAATACGCTACCGCGCATGCACTTTTTTTTTTTTTTTTTTTTTTTTTTGGCAGTGTAAAAGTAATATTCTTTAATTTTCATTTTTAAACATTGATTTTCATATAAATACTGTTAATTATTCCAAAAATCAAAGTTGTTTAATTAACTTTACACTGCTTAAAACGTAGAATTTGAAGAAAATATTAAAATGTTGATTTTTAGTTTAAATAGATTATTTTTTCAATGTTTAAGCAAATTTATTAAGACATTAAGCAATATTACACATTATTATAATATAATTATTATAAAAATTACCAATCTGTGTAAATTCTGATTGTAAATTTAAACTTATCTGAGTGACCTTATCCACATAAAAGCAACCAGTCTTTCTAAAAAAGATTCAATTTGCTATAGTCAGGGATTTTCCCTGCCGAGACAAATTTCTAAAAATATCTCCTTGAATGAGTAGCTAAATTCTATGAGTGGACGGTTTTTCCCGTTTTCTTTTTCTTTTCCTTTTCCGATTTCGATCGCTTGACAGAAAGAGCAAATACTTGAAAACTGATAGTCGGATTATGAAACTTATAAATTTATACATTATATTTGAAGATAGCAAAAATAGTTTTTCTACATATTCAATGATTTTTCGTCTTTTCCGTTACAGTATTTAATATTTTTAGGCAGAAATAATTGTTTTTCTTAGTTACATAAAATGCGTAAATATCAAAATTAGAAAAAAAAAATCTTAACTAACACATATTTTGTATTCTTGAATTTGAGAGTACACTGGAAAAAAAAAAGAAAAAAAAAGTGTTGATGTTACAGTATAATATACTGGCATCCCAGCTGCCAGTATTATACCGTAAAATTAACAGTAATAAACAGTAAAATAAGCAGTAATACGCTGCCGCGCACTGTTTATTACTGTTAATTTTACGGTATACTACTAGCAGCTGGGATGTGTTTTTTGCAGTGTAGTTAATGATTGAAAAAGAAATAGTTAATGAATGAAAAGAAAAACAAGTTGGAAACTGTACGTCAAACGTGACAAATGAGGTGCGTTCGTACTAGTTTTATAAATATTTAGATCTTGGTGCAATAGCTGTTGCATTCTTATGCAAAAATGCATGAATACAAAATTTATTTTAAGTGCAGATTTTCATATTATAGATATTAATTTTATTTTATGAAATTAAGTTTCAATACATCTTTATAAACAATTAATTACAATTATGTTACATTAAAATTATACTATGCGCAAATATCCAATACAATGTAAAAAAAAATATCATCGTTATTTTTTCAGTGAAATAAATTATATCGTCTGTTATTATGATATGATTAATTTCCGTAATAAAATAAGTACGTTTTAAGTTGGCAACATTTTATCTTTTGTTGACCTTTACTGAAAATTCCAATGGGAAACTTAAGCCTATGTTTGAAAATTTCAGAACTTGAAATTCATATTTAGATTATTTTCCCATTCAAAATCTATTTCTCCGGAAACATCTAACCAAAAAACTGCCTTTAGATTATAGGATTGCTATAATTAAACAATTTTAGTATACAAATTCGATTTTTAAATTCAGTAATACGGAAATAATATGACTCCATCTTAAATAGGACGTGATCACCATGGCAACCTAGAATCATTATCTATCATGGGATATCACTGAATAAATTACGTATGATGATAGGATTTAAAAGAATGAAGAAAACTTTTATTAAAATCTTTTTTAGTTTTTATTCGACTTTCATAAAATTTGAAATGACTCGAGAAAATTCTGCAACGATTATATGTATTAAATTTCAAACCATTCGGTTGGATAGTTTTTGCGCTGTTATATGCAGACAGACGGACAGACGGATGAACCAGACGACGACTATAGGTGCTACGCATTTATATAATTACGAACGCACCTTATAATTTACAAATTTCCACTAAGATTTATAAAATTGTAACTAATAATTATAACTAATTTATAAATTTATAGCTAATTTATAAAATAATATATAATTTATAAAATAATACAAATTTATAACTAATTTATAAAATTCCGCGCATGCGCGGCAGCGTATTACTGCTTATTTTACTGTTTATTACTGTTAATTTTACGGTATAATACTGGTAGCTGGGATACTACTATTATACGGTAAAATCAACAATTTTTTTTTTCATTTTTTTGCAGTGTAATCGTTGATAAACAGTTTGTAATGCGGGTAGTTTTAAAACAAACTAGTATAAACTCCTTGGCAGAACGATCTGTAATTTTGGATTCACATATTTAAGTACGAAAAAAAAAAGATTTTTGTTAATATATGTATATATATATATATATGTAACGAATTACACTTACATTCATTTCATATATTTAAAAAAATGAATTGTAACCTGTAATTTTTTTAAAAACAGTAATCGATTACTACAAGATTCAAATATGTGCATCCAAAATTACGGCTCATTCCAAAAAGTAGTTCTTGTGTTCTTGAGTTACGTTTAAAATACTACTAGCATTTTAATTTGTTTTTCAACGATTACAAACTAATTTAACATTAGGAGTTTCAAAATTTAAGGCTTCATAAATCCTAAACTACTTGACCGAATGACATATCGTTTGGTGTCCTAAAATAAATTTTACCGAAATAGCCAGATATCATATCAAAATTGGTTGCTCATATCGGAAATTTCAGAGTTTGGTACAATTTAAATGTAAATGCGACCCTAAGATTTTTTTCTTTTTTCGAAAGGACAATTTGGGGAGATGAAAATGTATGTGGTGCTCTCTGTGTCCTTTTTTTTTTTTTTTTGTTTTGTTTACTTACATTTCTTTTCACAGAAACCAGTTTAAAAAATCTCAAAAGAAATAAATAAATAGATATATAAATAAACAAATAAATAAATAATATGGGAGGAGGGGCAGGTTGAAAAATCTATTGAGTACTAATATGTCAACCGTAAAATCTTATATAGCGCGAATTTTTCTATAAGAAAATATTGTTATTTTCTCTGACCGGTGGCCACCCTGTACACAATTTACGTGAACAGTTTCTTATCACAATGCTTTTGAGAATGTTGCCTAAAAACTTAACTACTTTTCAAAAATAAAATTTATAATAAAACTGAAGTTATTCGTTATTTTTTAAACAAGCTAAAATCATCTTAAAAAATTAATTAAACATTTATTTCATAACAGAAAATATTTATTATGAATAATAAGTCAAAAGACTTTGCTGTTTGTTGCATTTTCATATTTATAGGTGTCTACGTTACATTATAACTGGATTTCCAAATAAGAAAAAGTACTAAAATGTTTTAGAGATAATAACGCAGTTAAGATCTCAAATTAAATTGGCATTTTAAATGAACTCCTAACTCACACAAACAGGGGAAAAAAAATCCGTATTTACTAACAAATCTACAAATTCTCTCCGTTGTAACACACGTGCACTGAAAACAACTTTCTGCAAAAGGAAGTTATATAACGGTCATTTGAATATATACTTTTTGCTTACAAAATACTTCTTCTAGACGTTGTATAGGTATTAGGAGTTACTCTAGCAGTTAAAGATGTAAAAGGAGTCAATCATAGATCTAACCATACCTTTATCCACTGTCACAGTTAGTCGAACACCGTAAAAACGCACAGCGAGGATACAGTCTCATCTCATCCATAACTGAAGTCGAAATCAGCTGGAATATTCAGACATCGCGTGGGTCATTAGCATAGCCTATATAGTCTGGAGGCCTACTTTCAAAACAACCAGTTCTTGACACGTGTTCTCCTTTGTCTGCGCCGACAGACTGCATACGAAATAGGATTAAAAGTCGCATTAAATAACTCTTGTCTGAAGAAATGGAGAGTGTTCGGTTCAGTGACTGATATCAATCTGTAGGTGTAAATGGCAAGTGCTGAAGACTTACTCATTCTAAGCTGTTTTTCACAGTATTCGGTTTTCTATAAAGCTCATGAAAATTGCCATTAACGGTCAAGCGACAGTCGGAATAGGTGTTTTGTAATGTGGAACCCAAACAAGATGAATGAACGATAGCTACAGTACATATATAGCCAAATGAGAGTGTCTTGGGTAAAACTGTTCCAGGGGAATTCAGGAATCAATACTGCAGCTGAAGGAAACCAACCTTGATCAAAATAGATTTTGTTAATGTTTATTAAGCTTATCAATCAATATTACATATATCTTTGGATAGCGAAGGAACTGAAGAAGCAGTAATCCTTCATCCTCCTTTTCAAATAATGTGAGGGTGTTAAATCTGTACCCATCTTTACTATAATATTAGAAGAAAGCACATCATTTACATTCAATCCTAAACCTTAAAGCTCGTGGAAATAATTTGCCCATTTTTGGCAAATAATGGTTAAGAAACTTTAAAATTACAACAGACTTTATAAGCTTAATCTTTCGAATGCAATTTTCACCAGCTAGAGAATGAACAGTAGCTACCACCAGGTATTTTATTCTCCTGTCAGATTAGAAGATTAAAATTGTTTACTCCTGCCATGGATTTATGTTTTAAATAGTAAGAAATCACACTACAAATATTAGAATAACAGAAATTAAAATTAATTAATCAAGTAAGATCAATTACATATTTGAAGCTCAGCTTGTATAAAATATTTAAATAAAAAATGGTTCCCGGATTATTATTTTTGTTAACATTAGACTGCGAAGTGGATGTTCCTCTCTCGATTGTTCTAAGGAAACTGTATCCGATGAGAGAGTATAAGTTGTAATGAAGCACACAGGTGTGCAGAATGACTTAAGAAGGTGGGTTTTCTAACCCTAAACTCATTTTTCCTATACGAGAGCTAAACAGACCATGACTTTCAGCTTCCAATTTAATGATGATTTCGAATCCTTATAAACATCCAAGTCTGAAAACCAGTATTCGAACCCAGTACTTCTCTACTAATAATCAACAATCCACTTATCAGACAGCATGGTAAAACGGGGGTGCTACAAGAAAGCTATTTACAAAACTGGCAGTGGAATGCTGTAAAATGTTAGCAGTGTCCGGCATTTAACTAAGATAAAAGCCCAGTAATTCGCTCATACTTAAATTAAAATTAAGTAGAAGATGTTATAATCAATGAGAGCAGAATCTTTGCATAGTAAATGGAGTAAACTGAATTGAATACACTAAAAGCTGGAAGGGATCACATCTTTAATGTTAAATAAAAACTAAATGTTATGTGAACTGTTTATGATTGAGAGTAGTATGTCGAATATCGATTCTTCCCGATATTTCACCCCTGTGCTTTCATGGTAAATTTAAGGAATTTTCATATCACAAGTTGTGTTTTCAAAAAAATTTCTTTGGTATATTTACATGTCACTCAATCAAGGGAAACTCTCTAACAAATAAAATTTATTTGTTTTCAGTTTTTCCTAAGATATAATATGGAATACAACGAGTTATATAAAATTTTTCGTTGAACATAATTTTTTCTTTTGATTTTTCGTCGATGATTGTTAGACTCAGCTATGTTTATCTGGAGCCAAACCTTCTTCGTTTTATGGTTTTTCATGGAAAATGTTTTCGTTCTTCAGTGAAAAATTCTCTTAACTTTGAGGTTTACGCTTGGTTAAACGTAATAAATAGAAATTGTAAATTTATCTAAATTTTATCTAAAATAAATCACTACATCTTGCGTTTTTTTTTTTTTTTTTTTAGTTTATTTATTTTTAATAGAAATTTAATCTTATTCTCTATTCATGCAGCGTTCACGTTAGGGAAAAAATGCGTAGTAATATTTTTAATTCAAATGCTGTGGCTTTGAAGTAATTAAGTAAATATTTATACTTTCCCTCTTAAATAAAATTATAAAGAAACAAATGAGTAGTTTACACAATTAGTGTTTACTAATTAAATAATAATTTTACAAGCAGAAAACTCTGTTTAAATTAACACGGTATTAACATTGATATTTAACGTGAAAAAAAAAAATATATATATACATTTTTATTTAGAAAAATCTATCTCTCTCCTCTTTTTTTTTTCCCCCTTTTTCCAATGCTTAAATAAATGCAACGCGATAAATGTTTTTGTTTTCTTTCGATATTTTTTATTTACTTTCAGTCTCCTTGTTTTTTAACTACTGCTTTATTCGATATTAAAGGTTTTAAATGCATATATGCAAAGAACTACCAATTTTCTCCTTTAAATGACTGTAACTACACTGTTAAAAATTTGCAGAAAACTGCCCAGTCATTCGACCGTTTTTATAGAAAGCGCTTACATAACCGTAATTTAACTCTATTCTGACCAAATTATTGCCATTATTATAATCAGAATAGAGTTAAATTACGGTTATGTAACCGTTTTCTATAAAAGCGGTGAAATGACTGGGCAGTTTGCTGCAAATTTTTAACAGTGTAAAGTTTTCACGTCAAAAGCACTTTGATTGATTAACACGTTTAACCAACATTTACTCTAGCACGTGGAGTTGAATATTAATTTTGTGTTAGTTTTATGTAAGTCACAATAGCAATTCGTTGTAGAATAATAATGTAATGAAAGTATATATTTAAATGACAAACATATGCGCTTATATAAAGCTAGAACATAATACTTACAAACACGAAATTTCTTTGAATGTTGAAATAACAAAAGGAACAATCGTTCCTTGGATGTCAACCATAGACCTTCTAATATACTATTTTCTATAATCTATAATGTATATTTCTAATAATCTATATTCTATTTTTGCTCTGAGATGTCAACTTGTCAAAAACGTTTTTAATATTCAGGGCTAACTAGATTAAAGAAGCTGAAGTTAAATAAAAAGTAAACAGTAAAGAACAATATAGTTTTTGTTATATTTTATTGCTTTACATATTCATTTTTTGTAACATTACTTGAACATTTAAAAATGCCCCATTGCTATTTTGGAGACATATTGGAAACTGACAAGACTCCAATAAAATTGTTAAGCTTTTTAATACTTTTTAAAGATTCGGGTCAGGTATCCTTAAAAATACTTCGTGCAATATACTACTTTTTAAAATATAGATACCTCAAATGGAAATCTTGCTTTGTATAGGAAATTCAAAATTGTTTTAATATCATTCATTTCTATTGTAATAATCGATAGTAACTCCAGTAAAGTTGTTAAGCTTGTTAATATTTTTTAAGGATTCTTTCAGATATCCTTAAAAAGACTTCGTGCAATTTGCCACTTCTTAAACCAGATACTTAATATGGAAAGCTTGTTTTGTATAGGAAATTCAAGATTGTATTAATATCATTCATTTCTATTATAATAGCAGATAGTAACTCCAATAAAGTTGTTAAGCTTTTTAATATTTTTTAAGGATTCTTTCAGATATCCTTAAAAAGACTTTGTGCTATTTACCACTTCTTAAGCCAGATACCTAATATCGAAAGCTTGTTTTGTATAAGAAATTCAAGATTGTTTTAACATCATTCATTTCTATTATAATAACTGATAGTAACTCCGCAATAAAGTTGTTAAGCTTTTTAATGCTTTTTAATGATTCAGGTCAGATATCCTTAAAAAGACTTCATGCAATTTACTACTTCTTAAACCAGATACCTAATATCGAAAGCTTGTTTTGTATAAGAAATTCAAGATTGTTTTAACATCATTCATTTCTATTATAATAACTGATAGTAACTCCGCAATAAAGTTGTTAAGCTTTTTAATGTTTTTATGATTCAGGTCAGATATCCTTAAAAAGACTTCGTGCAATTTACTACTTCTTAAACCAGATACCTGATATCGAAAGCTTGTTTTGTATAGGAATTTCAAGATTGTTTTAATATCATTCATTTCTATTAAAAAAACTGATAGTAACTCCGCAATAAAGTTGTTTAGCTTTTTAGTGTTTTTAAAGATTCGGGTCAGATATCCTTAAAAATACTCCGTGCAATTTACTACTTCTTAAACCAGATACCTAATATCGAAAGCTTGTTTTGTATAGGAATTTCAAGATTGTTTTAATATCATTCATTTCTATTAGAAAAACTGATAGTAACTCCGCACTAAAGTTGTTAAGCTTTAAGCTTTATAATATTTTTTAAAGATTCGGGTCAGATATCCTTAAAAAGACTTCTTGCAATTTACCGCTTCTTAAACCAGATACCTAATATCGAAATCTTCTTTTGTATAGGAATTTCAAGATTGTTTTAATATCATTCATTTCATTAAAAAACTGATAGTAACTCCGCAATAAAGTTGTTAAGCTTTATAATATTTTTTAAAGATTCGGGTCAGATATCCTTAAAAAGACTTCGTGCAATTTACTACTTTTTAAAATATAGGATGGAAAGCTTGTTTTGCATAAAAAGTCCAAGACTACTTTAATATCATTCACTTCTGTTATAATGATTGATAGTTAGTAACAAAATATCCCTTCCTTTCAGAGGCATTTTAATTGCATAATATCACAAAGCATGTAGCTACGTCAATGCTCCACACGAATTTCGCATTCTAACTTTATCATCCATTAGTATCTATTAATCAGGCATTTAAGAGTGCCAAATATACGGATCCACGATAGTAATAGCAACTTCCTTTGTTACCTAAGGTGAAACAGGTTTCCTTTCCTTTCGTCTTTAATGAGAAAGGATTCAGTCTCCTGAAAATATTTTCATCGTTTAATTCCTCATCTTTTGAAACGAGCGCGTGGATTATTCTGATTGAATACTAATTAGTTAGATATTTCATGAGAACCGAGCGGCGATACTTTATATGCTGCCGATGCTTAACTGGATTTTTGGTCTTCTCGAAAGCATTGTTTAAATTTATTGTGGTCCTATATCTGCACTTAAAAATATAATTAAGTCCATGCCTAGAGATTTAAATTCGAAAATTGAGATACTGAGTTCAAAAATATAACTAGTAAATCTACGGATCAGAAGCCTCAACGTCAGCTCTACAAATCATTGTTTACCAATCTCTCTAATTGTCAATATAATTTGCATAATATTCAATATCCTACAATCCGATTTTTTTAAAAATTATATGTACATTTATAAGCATGTAAGATTTATCGAAGCTTCCAGAAATTTTAGAAGTACTACCACGTTAAACATATTTTTATGGAATGATATGATAAACTACTTATTCTTGTATTTTTGCAGAATAAGATAACATTCCTTCAGAGGGGCTCTGACCCCCTGAAATCCCCCACCCTCCCTCGTTGTCATTTTAATTTTATGTTATTAAATTTCCAGTAATTCTGCTATTTCATTATTCGAGTATATATCTGAATGGATTTAATATTGTAATTTCATTACCTAGGAGATTTTATCTTATCCTTAAAAATACTTATTTCAACCACTAAAAATCATATGGTGCTGTAATTGAATAAAATTTCGTGTAATAAACATACAAATGTAAATTCCTCTTATGATACTTGTATTCAATTTACGCATTCAACGTTTATACAATTTTCGTTTGGAAAACCGATTTGGTCGTCTTTCTTTAGTAATAAAATAAATCTTCATCTATTTCATTAGAAAAAACATATTAAAAAATAAAATCACCCGAAAATAAGCTATTTTGTTAATAAAATGCTGTGTCAAAATAATGCGATTTACTTGAATTTTCTTTTTTTCATATTCTTTGAAATGCAGTTGCTAGGCAACCATTTAATAAAAGAGAGGAAAAAGGAAATGCATTGGAAATTTTTGTAAAAAATGAGAAATTAAAATCTTTTATACCTCTCAACTTGATGCGTAAAAATTTCCAATAATTTATACAATCAATTTCGAAATTGTAACAAATATATTGGCAAATTTTCAAAGTGATCCGATTAATTTAAGATCTCCATTACGAAAATTTAGCGTTTAAATCAATTATCCCAATGAGTCATTTTTCTTTGAACAAATGTTGAAATTCGAAAATCGCCTGACTTCCGATTGAAAAGTAATATGACTTAAAAGAAAATGTTCTATATTTTTCGAACGCATGAACCAAATTTAACCAAAAACTATACAGCTAATTCCGGGTACCTCACCAACATACCTACTAATTACAGATTAAAAGGATGTTTTTTACAGCAGTTATCGCGAGACATACAAACAAACAAACAAACAAACAAACTTTTCTGGTCTCCACACTAAGCGTCAACTGACGCTTCGGCAATAACCTATTAGTTGCTGTTGGTTACGGCTGATTATCTGCCCGAGGAGAAGATTGCCCTCCGTGGGGGATCTTTCTAAGGGAAAAATAACTCGCCATTACACAATTTTCGAAGAAAAATATGGAAAACTCCGAACGGTTAGATCGCCGAGCGCGACATGGGTACTAGTACGGCACCTCCCGTCTACCAACTTTGAGATCAGAATATTTCAACCACTGGTGGCCATAACAATCTACTAATTGGAAATTAAGAATAAAAGTCTGTTTTATAATCTGCTTGTTCAAGCAAAAGCATTTATGATTGAGTCATATTTAATTTTTTTTTTTTTTTTTTTTTTTTTTTTTTGCTCAGTTTCTTTTTAAGATATGGCAACATGGAAGATAAAAAGCATTTAAATTTAAACTACACATTCACGATTTCTAAATCATTTCCTCAACGTAGAATCATAATTTAATTAATATTAATCTAATATATTGACAATTAAGGTCTGAAATATGAAAATATTGTATTGTCATCCGGAACGCACAGCTGTACATATTTTATAGAACTCTAGCTTATCAGGAAATGGGTGAAAAATTAACTAACCAAGTTAAGTTATATACAGGCTTGTAACATAATAAAATAAAATAAATCGTTTGCGAATAGCTTGCTTAGACTTAATTGGTCTAAAGCACTAAAGGTAGATAATGAAAAAATAAATAAATAAGAAGACTAAAGGAAATGATCAGTGCAGTTAATCGAAAAAACTAAAGATCAGAATGTTTTTGCTGTGGTATAGAGTGTAAATAATTACACTATCATTTAATTATGTCTATATACACTTACTATTTTTCATCCAACTTGATACGAAACATTTTAGGATTTTTTTAAAAGTAAATAAATTATAAGTAAAAAAACGTTTTAAAGACAAGCTTTTATTAAAACGTACTAAAAAGGGAAAAAATGTTGAAGGACAATTGATTGAAATAAATACCCTTTTTTAAAAGAAATAAATTAAATTGCGAGTGATTTGTTTGTTTTTTAAAAAAGTAAAATGAATATGCAATTTTAAATCCATCTTTCAGGCAAGAAAAAAATCGATCAACGTCCGCTGGAAGATCGGCCCCACCAGTGGCTGAGAGGTTGTGCTCTCGAAGCTGGTAGACGGGAGGTGCTGGGTTCGATCCCAATCGCGCCCGTCGGCCTAATCGCTCGGAGTTTTCGTGGTTTTCTTTCGAGCCGTGGATCTTCTCCATGCGTAAATACGGATTAGGTTCCCTTAGAAAGACCCCCACGAAGGGCACTCCCCCCGGGCCTATATCCCTAGTGTCGATAATTGGCCGTCAATAATCAACCCAACCCAACCCGCTGGAAGATCGAACCTAAATCCATTCACTCTGGCTTGAAACTGAAAGATGGCGCATTTGCCAATCATTCTATGGTTCAGTTGAAGAAATCAGTTTTTTTCTGTAGCAATCAATGACATTTACGTCACCGCCCCCTGAATACTATGCCTGAGCGCTGACATAAAAATGGCGGCTGTCATACTTGGAATCTTTTCAGCGTTTGTTCGGTCCCTTAAAGTTGAATACCAATAATTTCTAAAAGTTTTCTCCGCCTTATGTTTCTGAGATTCAACAAGTAAAAAAAAAACTTTTAGAAAATACTGGTGTGTAAATTCAGGGGACCGTACAAACGCTTAAAAAAATCTGTGTACAAGCGCCGCCATTTTTGTGTCAGCGTTTAGGCCTAGTATTCAGGGGGCTTTGCTTACGTGATCCCATACGCCATGACATTTATGAATTCTTATTGGACAAATGTGTTTGTCTCCCAAGGAGCCTAATAAGCCAAATTTCAAATATTCTTTTTACAGAATATTGTATTGTCACCAGAAATACGCCACACTACCAAAAATTAGGTCAATTGTAGTGCAGGAAGCGTATTAAGATTGGATTGCAAGTTTTAAGCCAAACGAGCACACAAGGCAAGTTAAAATAAAGCTTGTAAGAAAAAAAAAAGAGAGAGAGAGAGAGAGAGAGAAAGAAAAGAAAATGTGCCTAAATTATTGCGTGCGTTGATGATTTTCTTTTTTGGTAAAATATGTGTTATGATGAGAATGGTTAACCTTGAGGTAAAAATCAAGATTTAACCCCTTAAGCACCATATTTTAGGAAAAGGAAGGAAAAACTAAGGACACGTAACGCCATCTATTGGGTGCGAAAACAATCATTGCTATAAAGCCCGTTTAAAACCAATCGCTCAAAAACACGGCGACGCAAAAAAAAACAGAAGCTTAGAACATTGCAGTCTGGATTTAAAACGTGGACGTATGCACATACGTCCTGGTATTTCAAATAAAAAGAATTATGACGTACTCAGGTACGTCGTGGTGCTTAAGGAATTAATATCTGAAAATTCTTCATTAGTAAGAGATAATGGATAAAAATACTATATGGAATGATTATGCGTAAATTATCATTTATATTTACAGCATTGGATAGAAAGAAAAATAGATTTAACGAATTTTTATAGAATATAAATATTGAAATCAAATTTTTTAAATTTACTGTATATAACTAGAAAAGTTGAAAATTTTTTAAACACACGTTTTTTGTCTTTTTCATTCAAAGCGGAAAATTATTCAAAAAATTTCTTATTATTGTTTTAAGTATTATTATTATTGTAAGTTATTTTATAGCTCTCAATGCGCATATCTGAAACATATATACATTGTTGCTACATCATTGCGCGGATGCATAAACATGCATATGCTGACGATTTTTTTTTTCTAGATTAAGCTTTCAATCATGCTGTTAACAATGAATGCTGATAAACAAAAGATAATGCGTAAATTAGTCTTTAAATAGAGCATAATCTTGGATATAAAAATAAATAGAAAGAAAGGAAAGATATAAGCAGATAAAATATCACATGAAACGTTGCATAATATCCAATTTTATTATTTTTATCAATGCAAAAGCAGATACAGACTGGATATGTAAAAACATTCATAATGTTATTTAATAATGCGCCATAATAATGTTTAATAAATCAAATGTACTTTTAATGTAGTGAGATATTTAATTAAAAAGTACATTAACAATTTTCTAATTGAATTGTATATGTATTCATAAGCTTTAGATAAAAAATATCATTTCTCCACTAGTTCCAGAAAATTAAGGCTGTTTTCAAATCCAAAGGGGCTACTTTCAGACACATTTTTTAATTCATTTTTGTATGGAAGGCATGAAATGAGCAGGTGTTCTTATTCAGAAACTATGTAATCGAAACACGTTTTCCAGTTTTTGGTAAAGGCAGAAGATTTTTCAGAAAACACTATAGTCAGCGTTTTGAACCGAATTTTCCATGCTTCGGCGTGAGAAAACAGAAAAACGGGTTGTCACGTGACACGAATCGTTTATGAGTCGATAAGTAATTTATTTATTAAAAAAAAATAGAAAATTCATTTCGATTCCAAATCTCTTCAATATAGTCTAGCCAGGCCAATTTTATGCCTTTGCGCTAAAACATTATACTCAGAAAATTTGTCAGAAAGTTTCGCGTTGTTGAGCAGGTCATTTAAGAACCACCTTAAATATAAAACATGCAAGTTTTAACCTGTTATAATAGATTTAAAATGAAACATTTTAAACTGACATATCAACTAGATATACGTAGTTTATTTACATTTAACAAACAAAATAAAACTGAACTAAATTAAATTGCAATTTCGCAAATTGATTCATATTTAGTGTCGTAAAGTCAGGTTTATGAATAGGAAATAAAACCTTTTGGAAAATATAGAAAATAATAACAAATAAATGAAAAGTAATAAATTTTAAACAATTACTAAAATAAATAAATAAATAATAACGAAAAGGCATTAAGTTTGTTAAAAAACAATGTGACGTGGTGAGCCACATATTTGAGTTCTACTGTCTGTAAATTCTACTGCATATATGCCTTTTGTGATAGTCAGGGTTACTTTATCTTTTCTTTCTTTCTTTCTTCTCTTTTTCTTTTTTTCTTTTTGTGTCATAATAGCTACCTAATCTAATCTGTTATGTAACTTCACAGCAGTATTTGAATATCCTGAGTTTGTATCTTTCACCGTTGCTTGAAAGTTTTGGTTGTAGTTTATCTGCATCAAAGTTTGTTGATCCATTTTTATATGGCTTTCCCCCCTCCGAAGTTTCAAGCATTTCTTTTCTTTTCTTATCTATTTCGTCAATAAACATCCATAATTATTATCATTCCCACAATCAATAACAATGGCTTTTATTTCTTTTATTTGATACTTTACTTGGGATAGAAATGCCTTTGTACTTTCATTTTTCAAATATTTGTTTATCGATTCTTTCATCTCCGAAAGTTGTTATGACATTCACTAAATTATAGCACAATTTTTTTCTGTTCCATAGAAAAAGAACCTGCAGAATCCAGTAGCGTACGCAGTGAATAAAAAAAAAAAAAAGGGGGGGGGGGTACAACATAGGCATACCTACCAACTTTTGAAAAATGTAAAATGACACGTAAAGAGTATTCCACACAATTTTCTTCAAGAAAGACCCATGTAACCGTGTAACACATAAATGACATTTTTACACTTTTTTAAAGTACATAATAGAAATATTGTGTACATAGTATTGTTAAATAATACATTGATGATCATTATAAAGATAGTTTGATGAGAAAAATATTAAAAACAGTATAACACTTATTAAGAAATTGATTTTAAAGACATTTACGGAGTCTTTTTTTTTTACTAGATTTTTACTTTTTAAAACAGTCTGAGAAAATTTATTCAAAACATGACTTCTCTTTACATACAATGAAAATTAAAAGATTCCCTCTGGTTATTTTTAACGATGAAACCTGATATATTATTTAAAGCCAGTATTTATCAGTGATATTACTGAAGGTAGCCCAAAATGAAGCTTAAATTGTTATGCTGCTTAATAGTAAGTACAGACCAATTGCCAGTTCTGTATTGATCAACAGTCGGAATTATTCTCAAACCATAAGGTATCTGTACAATATAAAGAAACAATTCAAAATATTTAAAGTAACTGTTATTTAATGAACGTTATTTAAGCATGGTGTCAATTAGATAATTCAATAATATTATTTAAGCATTGTTCATGTTATTCAAGCAAAGTTGAAAAAAAAAAACTACTCTGTTACTGAAAATGGGGTGGCACATAATCAAGAATTATGACAGATATTATGTGATTGAAAAGCATCTAGGTTGAATTTTATACATCAAGTATTCCTATCCTAACATTGATATTGACGTAATGTGTTAGATTGCTAGATTGTTAGATCGCGTGAATATTTGTAAAATATTTCCTGATAAACGCCATCCAGTATAAAATACATTAATAATGTAATATTTAAGTATGAAACCAGAATTTCTTAGTTCGAAGAAGTTAGAGATAAGTGGGATACATAGGGCCTATTTTTAACAATTAATATTTGAAAAAGTAAGCTATGCTCCTGGAACTCTCACTGATGGCATTCTAGTCAAATCGGGAGAATTTTACAGTTGCATTACTCTTAGCATCTCCATTCTTTTATTCTCAATAGATATTACAGTTGAAGAAACAAATGCAGTTTTAAAACTTTTGGGGTCTTTATTTTTTTTGTTTTTTGAGGGCGGAGGTAACTTTTACGTTTCACACATGTTTAAAATAAAATAATAACTATAATAACTAGCGGTGCAAAGAAAGTTAAACAAACCTTTTTGTTTGTTTGTTTTATTACTAAATTCTGAAACATAAATGAGGTAGTAATAAATGTATAGATACATAGACGAAAGTAGGATAAAACTGGGTACCTAACGATTTTCCTTTGTTGACAAAAGTCTAGAAAGGCGGAAAAATCGGAACCCTCCACAAAAGTGTTTGGAGGCATCTGAGCTATTGAAAACCCACACCTGTTGACATAGGAAAATCTTCTCTACCTGGAAAAAGACATTTTCTAGGACCATCTGAAACAGCCCCAAATTTTGGTGGCAGGGTAAAACGGGATACTAATCAGAAATTAAGATTTACACTTACAGTAACAAAAAGCTTTATTGTAATAAATTTTGAATCAAACTTTAAAACATATATACATTTTAAAAGGTCAGCAACTTTTTTTCTTTCATATTTTCAAGCAATTTTTTTATGTTGTTATGTAATGCCTTTCTTAGCTTTTACGTCTCATATCCACTGCACTCCTTATGTGCCCACTCTTTGCAGACTGAACATTGTATTCATCCTTCATCACCTGTGGAATGACGATACAATTAATTGCAGAATTCAATGCAAAACTATGGGTACCCAGTTTTGCCTCAACAGACGACCAAAAACCAACATGGTCGTTCTCCTGGATAACTGGACGTACACGCTTGGCATCTAAATATCGCGTGAAAGTTATAAAAAAACAATGGTTTACTTATCTATATCGATCCGTCAGGTAGGATTTATTTGAAGAGCAGACAGCACCCATCAGCGAAAAAACAGGGTACCCGGTTTGACCCGCCTACCCGGTTTTACCCTACTCTCCCTTACTATTCTTACTACATGTTAGATAATAATAAAAATAGTTGTTAAGACAAAATAAATGGTCAATTTAAACACTTGTTCTATTTATAGGGCATCAGACGCAAATGGGTTAAACAAGCTAAAACAGTAACATTAATAAAATTCAGTGGGAAAACCTTTATGTTTGACGAGGGAAAAGTTATTTATTTGACGAATTACATTTTCATTTGCTTCAGCCTCAAACTATTTAAGGTATTTTTTAATGTGATATCACCAAGAAATTAAATAATCTTTAAAAGAGTAGTAACTATACGAGTAAAAATATTAACAAAACTCACCATAGCGAAATTAGAATCCACGAGCTTTAACCTCCAACCAGCACAGAGAGTATTAAAATACTTTTTGATCCTGTAATTTATAAACAAATTATTGATGTAGATCATACTTATTTTATCATATTATACATTGTATTTTACAACAAGTAAAACATTCACCGCTGTTTTTAAAATAATGAAAATGAAGATTACAAATTATTGTTGACAAAAGCAGAGTGGAGGGGGCAAATATTACATGCACTGAGTAAAATAATATAAAACATCGTAAAACATCGGTAGAACAAAAATTATAAAATACGAACAAAATAATATCACAAGATGGAAATTGCTAGCAAAATAATGCAAGCAAAACAGAATAATTGTAGTAGAAACAATAGTATTAATAAAAATAAAAATTAATTTGCTTCAACCATGTGATTAGCCAGAGATTCAGCCAGAGCACAATTCTTCTAGATTTTTATTTTCAAATAGATTGATAGCTCAGTCAAAAGATCCATTTCTTTATTCTCATTTTTTTAAAATTATTAAATTTTTTAAGCTTTTTCGATTCTTTAAAAACAATATCAATTTTAAATTGAACTGAAAAAATTTCATATTTTCAAAAAAAAAAAAAAAAAAAAAAAGCAATTTTTTTTTCTATTTATTACTTTTTTATTTGGACGGATTAAATTAAGGCGATTACAAATTCTGTGATTTATTATATTGAAAATTTCTTATCTGAAAAGTGGTGCCCTGCCTCTTAAAATTGGGGCTGTTTTAAGTCATAAAGAAAACAATGGAAAACGAATCAAATAATGACCCGATACACTCTGTTCTATGTTTTATATAACTAATTTTCTCATTGATTACATCTTGTGACAGTACTTTAAAATTTCTATCGTTAAATCCCGAGTAAACTTTCCCACCGCGTATTAGTGCTTATTAAATATGGTAAATAGTTTACTTTTTTTTTTTACTGCTGTAATTTTCCATCTCCATCAAACGCTTCAATAATTTCACTTAACTCTAATTTTGTTCATGAAAATTTACGAACATTATTTTACATTTAAAATTCCGATTATGAACTCAAGATATAAGTTAAATTTGAACGATATTTGTAAGCTGATCCCCATGTGCCAGCACATTTTAAACAAACCTGTTCATAATGCCAGCCACATAGGTCGTCAAACCTCTTAAAGCTGAACTTCAGAAAACATAATTGACTAAATTAAGATAAGGCGTAATAAATAATGCAAACGCTTTCCCACTCACGGAGATTAAAATCGATAACTTATGCAAAAAAGTTCATAAATAATGCAGCTTTTTTTTTTTTTTTTTTTTTTTTAAGAGAAAAAAAAAGAGAGTTCTCCACTCTTTGGGAATTGTTTGTTATTTTTTTTTGCCAACCAAATCTTTTGAATGTGGCGTAAAAGAAAATGCAAGCAGTATATAAATGTATGTAGTTAAAAAGCCATAAATTATTTGATGAAAGGAAATATTACTTTCAACTGCTTTCAACAGAATTGGATTAATTTTAAACTAATTAGTCTTGTTAGATATCGTGAGTTGATACAATGAATGGATGATAAAGTCCCATGATAATTTAATTTTCAGGCAATTATTAGTCACAGACGTATATTTTGAGTGATACTAATATTTAAATTTTTTAAGGTAAATTTATGTTCCATTTTAAGCAAATTATGTTTTTCTTAAAATTATGAAAACATTTTCATTCCTGGATGTATTGGTTTATAATCTTTAGAAAAATATAAATGTAGTTTGGGCTTGATTCTATTTTTATTTTATTTTTATTTTTTTTTTTTTTTTTTAAGAAAGAAAAAATAAAGAAAGTAAGGAAAGAAAAAAAGGCATTTTACAGTTTGTCGATAAAAGTCAAGATTATAAATTTTTGGTTCCAAATTAAAGTAGCAGATTTTTTTCTGTTTTGAAGTGTAGTTTAAAAAATGAAAATTATGAAACTGAAAAATAAGAATCTACATTGGCTTTTGATATATTAAATGTTATCTTTGAATATATATGTTAGATGAATAATTAATAACTTAAAGTTAACTAAAAAACAAACAAACATGGAAATTATAATTTTTACTGTGATACTTTTGAAAATTTGACAACAGTCTTTTCCCTTTATCTGTACAATAAAAAATGTAGCTCTCAAGATAAAAAGTAGATCGTTTGAAAGAAATCTGACAATGGCGAGCATATTTGTAATAAAAGTTTAAATTAATTAATTATTTTTTCTTTTGTGTTCGAAAACTATTTTTTTAACGTGCGTTTATTTTTTTATTTTTTTTTTTTATGTTTTACCTAACGTGTGCTTTTCACTTTATTTTATGACTAATAGATAAGTTATTCTTTTTTATATAAATATTTAAATAAGTAAATAAATAAATATATATAATAAAACAACACAGAAATATCATACAGAAATGGGGGAATAAAAATCAAAATTTGAAATATGAACACGTACATTTGAGTAATATGCAGAAAAAAAAGTAGAAAAAATATATTATATGACCAAGAAAAGATAAATAAAATTAGAATTCTTGTAAACTGTAAAAATTTAGGTCTAATAATTTAGTTTTTAAATATTAAAATATTAAATAAATATTTATTTTATGAAATGTGACCTTGCATGTCGTTGAGGAGATGATAATAATAATAATAATAATAATAATAATAATAATAATAATAATAATAATAAACACGTTACAGTCAAGTTTTTGAAACGTATAATCATGATGCTTAGGGATTTAAAATAAAATCTAAAATGAATATGTTATCAGATTTTAAAGCCTGACAGGCAAACAATTACAATTAATAGTATTGTGTATTACAATTGGCCTTTCCACAGTTACTGTTGCAAAAAAATATTCTCTCTAAGGTAATACAGAATATTATTTTTATTTTTATTCTTCTATCAACTGCATATATATATTTTTTCTTTATAAGAATCACAAAAACAATCTTCTTTTATCTGTTACTTCAATACTTTTTCTGTCGGAGCGTATATTACGTCGTTTGTTTTATCAACCGACAAAGGAAGAGTGACATTTTCTTAACAAAAATGGCTTAGTTTGATGCTGAAAAAATTATTTGAATGTAGTTTTCTGTTATTAAAATCTAGCGAAGCCCGTTTTGCCGGTTTTTTTCCCCAAACGAATCTGGAATTAAACGAACACGAGGTTGGGCCCCACTGCCTTCGGCAACGTACCATAGTGTGTCGAAACGACGAATTTAAACGACATAGCTGAAATTGTATGTATTTTCCGAAGGTTTGCCAACTCAGTAGAGTTGTTCTATAAGTCCCATAGCATCAAAAACCATATCTGTGTTTTTGTCCCTTTACATACCGTCTAGCCCCGTTTTCAAAAGGAAATGTATCGGAAAAGTAGGAAAAACAGGTTAAAACCAAAAATGAGTAACTGATGAAAAAAAAAAATGTAATGTATGTCCATTTTTTATGTTATTGTAATTTTTTTCGTCTTTTCAACAATATTCTGAGCTTATTATTATTATTATTATTTTAATTAATTGGGTTTTGATACTGACGTATGGTTTTTGAAATTTTTATAATTTTGCAACATTTTTCACGTCTTGTAAAATCAAGATTCTGCGATATCCCGCAAAATCTTCGGTACATTCCTCTTCTGTAGGCATTTGAGGAATGATAAACGTTTGGTTTACCTGCGACCAGGTGCAACTTTGGCAGTCCGCGGTGTTTGATTGAATGAAAGTCCAGGTAAAAAAACATGCTTCCGCACCAACCTCATTAAAAAAAACTTTTAATATTTGATTACAATTCGAAAAAAGCATAATAGTTTCAATTTTTTAGTACTTTCAATAGCACGAATCGGTTCTACATGAACAAAGCATATTGAAACCGAAACACAAGCTTGAACTTTCGCATATCACATGCGGTCACTGTCATGCGGCAGAAAAATGCGATCTTCTCAGTGTGCGTATGCCAGTTCCAGCCTCAAATCAAGTTACCCTTAAATTATTGTGATGTTTTATTTAGACTCAGATTAAATTTAAATTTTCAGCTTCGTTGTTCAATTGTTAATAGGAACTGAATTGGCATTATTCCAGTCATAGCAGTAGCAAAGTTTACCAAAGACGTCTTTCAATTTCAGAAAAAAATTATCAAACAATCGCCACGAAACGCAAAAAATATTGAAAATCTCATAAAAAATGCGGGGAAAATTAAATAATTGCAGATAACAAAATTTTCTTTAGGGGGCTAAAAGACTGAAACCGGATTCTTTTAAGGAATGTCAAACAGTTTCCGGGAAACTTTAATAGACCGCATACAAATTTCGCGAAAAAAAAATCGTCACAGAAGACAAAATTTACTATATTCGGCTAAAAGATTGAAACCGGATTCCTTTTACAAAGATAAAAAAATCGCCACGAAAACCGAATAAACTCCAAAAATCGCATACAAAATTTCGAAAAAAAAAAAAAAATCTCTACGAGGTCTGATTAAATTTTATTGAAAAGAGGATAAAATTTACTATATTGGGCTAAAAGATTGAAACAGGATTTTGGAAATTATTTTTATATTTTAGTTAATAAATTTGCAGACGAGATAATTCATTCCGAATAATTCAAACAAAAAAATTAAAATAGGGTGAAAATTATAGATGAACATTATACGAAGGAAAAATTAAATATTTAAATAAATTAAATATAACTCCTTCTTTGGATGTTATTAAATTTTGTCTCCCAAGATAGCTGCTATGCCTTTTTCTAAAGGTTGTTCTACTTTGCCTGTAAATGTTATTATCCTGCTTCAACACAATTCTGCGTGGTAAATCATCTTCTGAAATTCAGATAACCGTCCTTTCAGTAACTGTATTTTAAGTGTAAAGAAAATAAAAGTTTACAGCTCTTATATTTTGATCATAAGTTTACAATAGTTTTCTTTTCATATAACTTTCTACGGGTTTTAAATGTGAACTCTTTCTTTGAATGTTATTAAATGTTGTCTGTCGAGATAGCTATGCTCTTACTCCAACGGTAGTCCTACTTTACCTGTAAATGTTGTTATTCTGCTTCGATACACTTCTGCGTGGGAAGTCATCTTCTAAAATTCAAATAACTGTCCTTCCAGCTTCCAGTAACTGTTATTTAAGTCTAAGAACATAAAATTTTACAGGTATTGTTATATTCTGATCATTAGGCTTACAATAGTTTTCTTTTCACACAACTTTCTACGGGTTTTCAATGTAAACTATTTCTGTGGATGTTATTAAATTTTGTCTGTCGAGATAACTGCTATGCTCTTGTTCTAAAGGTAGTTCTACTTTGCCTGTAATATGTAAATGTTATTATCCTGATTCAACACAATTCTGCTTGGGAAATCCTCTTCTAACATTCAGATAACTGTCCTTCCAGTAACTGTATTTAAAGTGTAAGAAAATAAAAGTTTACAGCTCCTATTATATTCTGATCATAGGCTTACAATAGTCTTCTTTTCATATGACTTTCTACAGGTTTTCAATGCTAAAATTTTTCTTTGAATTTTATTAAATTTTGTCTGTCAGGATAGCCGCTATGCTCTTGTTCTAAAAGTAGTTCTACATTGCCCATAAATATTATTATCCTGCTTCAACAGTGCGTGAGAAATCATTTTCTAAAATTCAGATAACTGTCCAACCAGTAACTGTATTTTAAGTGGAAGAAAATAAAAGTTTATTGTTCTTATTATATTCTGATCATAAGTTTACAATAGTTTTCTTTTCATATAACTTTCTACAGGTTTTCAATGTGAACTCTTTCAGTCGATGTTATTAAATTTTGTCTGTCGAGATAGCTGCTATGCTCTTGTTCCAACGGCGGCTTACTTTGCCTGTAAATGTTGTTATCCTGCTTCGATATAATTCTGCGTGGGAAGTCATCTTCTAAAATTCAGATAACTGTTCTTGCAGTAACTGTAATTTAAGTTTAAGAAGATAAAATTTTACAGGTGTTATTATATTCTGATCATAGGATTACAATAGTTTTCTTTTCACATAACATTCTACAGGTTTCCAGCTATAAATTTTGCATACTGAAGACTAAAAAGTATGAACTCACCCCCCCCCCCTTTTTTTTTAAATACAAATTTAGTCCGAAATTTTTAATATATAATAATTAGTATTTTTTTTTATAATAATAAATAATCTTAATTTGATTTGAGTTACGCAAAAGTACATTAATGATCCCAAAAAATTAAAAAAGCAGTAAACAATAACATTTAATTATAATTAACAGAATGAATTTCCTGCGAAGAATAAAAACATTCCAGTAATAATCATAAATTCAAAATTCTGCTTTATCACGAACCTTCGTGAGTGAATATAGTCTTTTCGCTACTTCAATATGTTAAAGAGCTTCACAAAAACATAATTCAAGACAAACAGTAATCCAAAAGATGAGTTAGTTCTACGAAGGAATTAAAAAGTTTTATGAAAATGCAAAAGCAATGTAATACATTTAGGAGGAATGTATATTGAGGACTAAAAAGTATGAACTTCCTTTATTTTATGCTAATTTAGTATATATATATATATAATATAATATTTTAATATTTTTTTATAATAATAAATAATCTTAATTTGATTTGAGTTACGCAAAAGTACATTAATGATCCCAAAAAATTAAAAAAGCAGTAAACAATAACATTACATTATAATTAACAGAATGAATTTCCTGCGAAGAATAAAAACATTCGAGTAATAATTATAAATTCAAAATTCTGCTTTATCGTGAGTTTTCGCGAACGAAATTAAACCACTAATTACTTTCATTACTTTAATATGCTAAAGAGCTTCAGAAAATCATAACGAAAGGCAAACAGTAATTCAAAAGATGAGTCCTACGAAGGAATTAAAAAGTTTTAAGAAGATGTGAAAGCAATGTAATACATTTAGAAGGAATGCATACTGATGACTAAAAAGTATGAAATTCCCCCCTTTTTAATACAATTTTAGTCCGAAATTTTAAAAAGATATGTAATATTTAATATATTTTTTTTTATTATAATAAATAATCTCAATTTGTTTTGAGTTACAACAAAAGTGCATTAATGTTCCTAGAAAATTCTAAGACTTGAAAAATGGTTTTAATGCCAAACAAAAACTAGTCGTTGGGGTCCACCGTAATACTTACCCATCATGGATATACATAATATAAAATATGAAAATAAAACATGTGTAAACTATTTATAAAATGCATTGGAATTCGAATAAAATCGTGGCTTGATGACGTCCTAAACTTTAAATGCTCTATTACTCCAAAATTGATAGTCATATTAACTAACGGTTTACTGCGTCGGATTAAACGTCTCATTTCCAATTAAAATATATCCTTGAATTGAAATTTGAATGAAATAGAAGGTCAGGAAAAATCGAAGAGTGTGGAAAATAGGATTACAAATATCTCGGCAACTAATTATCCGATCGACTTCATTATTTATGCAAAATTTATGTTGTTTTATTGTCTTTTATATTCATTCCTTAAAATAAACAATTTCGAAAATTTTTATATACCTTTTATCAGAACGAATATTTCGAGAGTCCGAAAAAAATGGTTCCGGATAATCGAGGTTACTGAAATTCAACAAGCTTCTTTCTATTATTACATACTAAGTACACACAAAATTTCAAGTCTCTATCTCGATTTGTTCGGGAGATAGAGCGTTTACAGACACACAGACACACAGACAGACAAACGGACGGCAATTTTTCTTTTCTTTTTCTAAAAATAGGTTTTTCGGAATCTCCAGTGTCTGAAACGTGTAAATCCGTCAAAAAGAAATTTTATTTTCGATTTTCAAAACGATTACAAGATTTACCCTATACTACGTATGATTTGTAAGTAAAAGGTAATAAACGATAACATTTATTTATAATTGACAGAATGAATTTCCTGCGAAGAATAAAAACATTTGAGTAATAATCATAAATTCAAAATTCTGCTTTATCACGAACCTTCGCGAGTGAAGATAGTCCTTTCATTATTTCAAAATGTTAAAGAGCTTCAGAAAATCATAATGAAAGGCAAACAGTAACCCAAAAGATGACTTAGTTCTACGAAGGAATTAAAAAGTTTTCGAAGATGTGAAAGCAATGTAATACATTTAGAAGGAATACATACTGAAGACTTAAAAGTATGAACTTCCCCCCTTTTTTTTTTTAGTACAAGTTTAGTACGAAATTTATGAAAAATTTATATATATAATATATATTTTTTTTATTATAATAAATAATCTTAATTTGTTTTGAGTTACACAAAAATACATTAATGATCCCAGAAAATTAAAAAAGGTAATAAACAATAACATTACAATATAATTAACAAAATGAATTTCCTGCGAAGAATAAAAACATTGGAGTATTATTTTCACGGTCGATATCACAAGAACATATACTGTGTATGTGCTTTTTAAATCTGGTGTTTTGACATTCTACTTTCGTATGCATATTAGTTTCTTTCGGTAGCTAAGCATAATCCGATTTATTAGCTTATAAGTTGTTTACAGTTAAAAACAAAAACGCATAAATATCAGGAAATCCTGTGCAAAATGAATAAATACATAATAATACCTATATTTATATTAAATTTTAAAAAGGGAGATGTTAAACACACTGGCGGGAAGAATTAAAGGAAGTGTACTATAAAAAGTACTCTGCGTTGATTCTATTAAGCTGTTATCACACGGACGACCATACGATATGAAGTATATGCTATTGCCTCTCGAGCTACACTTTCACGCTGCAACTAGGGTTATTTTCCCTATTGAAAGTTATCTGCTAATGTAAGGAGAGGGCGTACCATTTGGCGAGTAATTGCAGCAGGTGTTTTAATATTTAGTGTAGAGTTCGACTGATACACAGGAAGCATTATCGCGTACTAACATTTTATATATTGCAGTTTCTTTTCGTGTCTGTTCTATATATATAATATTGTGATCATTTTACTTAAAATTCCAAGATTATAAAAACAATACTCGCACTAATATAACATTAAAATTCTAAATTATAGAGTCCATATCTTCACTTTACGTCTTTCATTGCCTGTAAATGTTAAGAATTCTGAACTATTAGTATAAGTGATTTAGAAAAAATAGTATATTAAAACTAGTTTTTTGTCACATGTATTGGAACCGCACAATATCGCTAAGCCGAAATCTGTAACGCAAAGAAAGATGTTAAATTAAGTTTTAGTTATTTTGCCAAAATCGCTATTATGACATTTTTAGTTAATATATTTTACATATTTTAAATGTAATTCCTGTTACATATTGAATGTAATATAAAAATGAAATACGTAATAGAATTTAGATATAGTTCCCACTCTTTTGCAGTTTTTTCTACCTTGGTTGGTTTTGATGATTTTAATCATTTTTCGGAAGTTTAAATTAATTTGATATTTTTCATCTCAAAAACACAATGCTTTTTTTCATATATATTGTGTACAGTCCTGGGGGGGGGGGGGGGTTATACCCTCTACTAACTCTGCCGCAAATCATTATAAAAATGTCACAAGTAACAATAGATTAGTAATAACATCTAATGATAATGCTGTACATGAATTTTGCTGCGGGGGGGGGGGGGGGGGGGGAGGATGAAGTTACGTATAGCAATTACGTAGCATATTCTAAAACTTTTAGTACTAAACACTAATTTCGACATCATATTTTTCGGTAAATTTTACCTTCGTGTATCAAACTGAAAGTCACTCGTTAAAGTAGTTTAGAAATTACGCAGATTTTATGTTTGTACCTCCTAATGTTAAATAAATGTTCGATCGTCGCAAAACAGATTACAAGACAAGTGCTTTTTAAGCATAACTTAAAATTATTTGGCGGAATGAGTTTTAATTTTGGGTTTGCATATTTGAAAATTCTAGAAATCTATTTCTGTTAGGAAATTTTTACGTTAGAATTCATTTAGGTTTTCGAAAATATATAAATTTTAATTCTTTTTTTGTTTTTAAGGGAAGTAAAATATTTTAACTGGAGGTTTTTTTTTTTTTTTTTGGGGGGGGGGGGGGTGTTATATGCGTTATTTATTATTAATACAAAATAAAAAAAGGGCACATTTTACTTAACAAATTGAAACACATATAAAGGTTTAAAATTTATACACTGCTAGGAGGGGGGAAAGAAAACTTTAGGGTGGTTCAAATTCAATAATTAAAAAGGAAAAATAGACTGAAAAGGGTATTATCACCCACATACATTAAATACAACAATCGAACATGAAGTGAAAAATTAGCCAGAGCCAGGAATCGAACCTGGGTCCACAGCGTTCCAGGTTTTCGCTCTGACCACTGACCTACTCCGGCTGATACTGAATTTGCAATTTTTCACTAATAAACCATGTTGGAGAGAAAGTCGCCAACCATCTAGCAGACATCCTTGGATGATCGAACAACTGTGAATATATTTTTACTATTCCACCGATTTACGAATAAATATGTGTGTGTATAATAGTTGTATATCTTTAAAAAAAGATTATCAAGATTGTTTTAAAAGAAAATTATTAAAAGGTAAAATATAATTAACTATAAATAGCTGCTAGATTAAATGTTATTTTTCTAAAAGTATAAGAAAATTTTCTGCCTCCCCCTCTCCCCTCCACTACAAAATATGGATCCTTTTGGATTCTGATTCATGCTAAAAGGAGGTAATAATTTGTATTGCAATAAAATACCTTGATGCATGTTTCCTTGCATTTTTATCTTTGGCGACATAATTTGGCAACAAGTACGAACTAACGCCAAATATAGCTGCTGAAAATAGTTAAACTAGTACAGTTTGAGAAGTAAATAAGTGACTACGACAGTACAATTATAACATATAGCAAATAATATAAGGAATTGAAATAAAATAATCGCAATAAATAACTTTAAATTAGTAAATAAAGTTCTTATCGGGATTGTAAATAACGATGAACTCCGAAGAGGCAATCGACGCATATGTAATTCCTTAATTATAAAATAACTGCACATTTTTAAAGTTCTATTCGTGTATAATTGGTCCCTGTGTTACTAAAGATTTGCTTTTTTCTTAATTCTTCTGTATTTTTGGTTTTAATATTCGCGACTACCTAAACATAAGATGTTGGCTTACTGACGGTGGCCATCTTGGAATTTTAGAGAGCTCTGATTGGTAGATTTCGAGCTGATAAATATCGTAGAGGATACAAACTACTGTACGTTAGATCTTTAAGAAATTACGAGAGGCAATCTATCAAACGGGACGAATTCGAGCTTTTTCCTCTTGAAAAACGTGTTTCGGATGAAATATCTGATATTGACTATGATACGAGATTACGTGTGATAGCGCCATTAGGTGAAGTCCAATGAAAGTTAGTAGGCTGGAAATTCAAGATCAACGTTATTACGCAGTATTCACCTTTCGCTACACAGAAATATGCAAAGTCTATATAATTTCCGAGGGCCCATCGTGGCTGAGTGGTCAAGGCATCACACCGCTAATTGCTTGCGAGTGTAGGTGGGAGCGGGTTCGAATCCCGTTGGCTCCGTTGCACACTCTTTGTGGAGCTCTCGGCTGTATTTCTGTGTGTTGTAAATTTCCTTGTGTGTGCTATGTCGTCCTTATATATATTGACGATGACTTATAAGCGGGCACTTGACGCCAAGCACACAGTTCAGATGTATATTAATAGATAATTTACGAAGTGGTAATAGAGCGGTAGGTGGAACTAGGGCTCCTATAATACCTTATTGGAGCCTTAGGTGGAACACGTCGCGCACGTCGTCGTTGAGAATGTACATTTGACGGATTTGAGAAATATCATTTAAAAAGGGGTATAGAAGGAGGACAGTATAAGCTTGCATTTAGGTCAGGGGTGTCCAAACTAGAGGTCTGCACAGAACCGGACCTAGTCCAAAGCCCGAGACCGGCCCCAATTTTTATTCACGAGACCTCGGCCGGCCAGACTCCTGGCCCGAGCAAAAATTAGTAAAATAAGACCGGCATAATCTGAAAATAAAATTTATGCATAAGTAAGTTTCCTTTTTGAATAATTTTAATGAGACCGGCATAATCTGAAAATAAAATTTATGCATAAGTAAGTGTGTTTTTTGAATAATTTTAATGTAGATTACGTTAAAGATCCACGGAGCGAAACTACAGTAGGTGATACTTTTTTCTGTAGTTTGTATTGTTAATTGCTTCAGAAATATCGGTATGTTTTATAGAAATTCAGTCGGACCGGGTTGGGCTCGGGCTGAGATTTTAGTTTTTATACCGGGTCGGGCTCGTGACGAATTCTTTGCTTTTATACCGGACCGGGCCGGACCAAAAAATTTTTTTTGTACGAGTCGGTCTGGGCCCGTGCTTGAGAATTTCGGCCCGTACAGACTTCTAGTCCACACATCTTATAAAACCTTATAAAACTTTTTCTACCTATCTATAAATAGTTGTAAAAAGTAACTTAAACTTTTGCCTACTTCGCTTTATATCACATGTCAAATTCCCTATATTCATATTTAAGTTTATTTTTTGAATAAATAGGATATTCTCAGTGGTCGGAAGTAACGTGCAACACGTAGCGAAACTGCAGTAGGTGATACTTTTTTCTGTAGTTTGTAGTGTAGTGCGCTACATAAAAAAAAAAAAAAAAATTGTAATGTAGCAAGAGCAAGTAGCGCAATTAAAAAAAAAGAAAGAAAAAAAAGTAATTTGTACAATACAGTGGCGCTACTTTTTACGTTACTTCAGGAGGGGGAGATGTGCCATTCTTCTAGTCACGTGATAGTAACTTGTTTCTTTTACGCAAAATGTGTTCTGCGCAACAATTTGCGAATGTCAGCAACTCAGCAGCAGCATTTAGCTATGGCATCGTTTGATGTCATGGATTTTTTCATTGACACTTGCTAGTAAATCCAGTGCCAAAATTCAAATCAAATAAATACATTTTCTTGATGGAAACACTTGTCTACTTACTCATTATTAGATCTTCATGCTTTAATGCCACGTTCCTTGTTTTGTAATCTCTTTATTTAGAGATTTTTTTTATATATATTACGACAGAAAAAAATAATATGGAATTGCTCACGTCGGCATATAACGAGTAATATACTTTACAGAGTGACAGAAAACATTTTCCTGTATGGTATCTTTCTTAATTATTTTATCGTTTTCGGTTTTATCGCTTTTATTTGATTGTATCCCGGCGAATGCGATATAACGAGAGGCCATTGTATGTCTATATCCGTGTCCTTAATTTTTGTGTAGATTGAATCCTTTGACAAAATCTGAAAGTAGCGAAGTAGCGACTACTTTTGAAAAGTATAATTTGTAGTCACTATTTTTTAAAACAAGTAATTGTAGTTGTAGTTATAACTACATTTTCGATAAAGTAGCTGATATTACTTATATAAAAACCAAGGAAGGTTGGCGTATTCCTTTAATGAGAAGATTACTGAATTTTACTTCTCAATATAGTGAACAAATTGCGATGACGTTAATGAAAAATATCAGCTCTGCAAAGTTAAACAAATTAGAGCACTCTTGTAGCTGTAATTAACTACATTTCGATAAAGTAGTTGTAGTTCGCTACAAAATAAAATAGTTTTCCCTACCACAGAATATTCTGCCTTTTGAAGATATATGAGGGGGTTAGAATGACAGTGCAGTAAGTCAAAATTCTGAAAAATCTAGATAAACATATTTTAACTTAACGCATATTAATTTCTGTTCAGCGAGATGTGAGACAGTCAAATAAGTCATAGTTCCCTTAGGGAGTCGCTAGAAGGCAAAACAAGTTGGGACCATTTAATACAACGGCAATACGACAAGTTTCACAAAACACTTCATTTCTCAAATTACTAAATACTGACTTACTCCACTGTCATTCTAACCCCCTCATATGTCAGGAATGACAAAATAAAGATATTATGGAAGTTACATCCTTTTAGCTGTAAAACCATTCAAACTTTGCCACGTTCATAAAATGGTACGTTCAGGGAATAAAGTTCAAAACAATTGATTCAAGTCCCATTCATATTTGACGTTTAAAACAACACAATTTTAAACGTAAATCTAAATTTATAAAACTAGTCGTTGGGGGCCACCGTAATACTTACCCATCATGGATATGCATAATGTAAAATATTAAAATAAAAATGTGTAAACTACTTATAAAATGCATTGCAATTCAAATAAAATCGTGGCTTGATGACGTCACAAACTTTAAAGGCTCGATTACTGAATTGCTTGAAAGAGGTTTTTCCTTATAACTCCAAAAATAATAATCCTATTAACTAGCGGTTTATTGCATCTGATTAAGCGTCCAATTTCCAATTAAAATATATCTTTGAAGTGAAATTTGGATGAAATACAGGGTCATGAAAAATCGAAGAGTGTGGAAAATAGGATTCCATATATCTCGGCAACTCATTATCCGATCGACTTCATGCTTTATTCAAAATTTATGTTTTTTTATTGTCTTTTATATTCATTTCTTAAAATAAACAATTTCGAAAATTTTTATATACCTTTCATCAGAACGAATATTTCGAGAGTCCGAAAAAAATAGTTCCGGTTAATCGAGGTTATTGAAATGAAATAGGCTTCTTCCCATTATTACATACTAAGTACATACCAAATTGCAAGTCTCTATCTCAATTTTTTCGGGAGATAGAGCGTTTACAGACACACAGACACACACACACACACACACAGACACACAGACGGACGGCAAATTTTTTTTTCTAAAAATATGTTTTTCGGAATCTCCAGTGTCTAAAACGTGTAAATCCGTCAAAATTTTTTTTTCGATTTTCAAAACGATTACAAGACTTACCCTATACTACGTATGATGGGTAAGTAAAACAGGCTGTTATTGCAAAGGCAATTACAGCTTAACTTTTATCAATCTAAAATGATACAAAATTGAGGTACAGTTTTGTCTAGACTTTTAGCGTCAAGTATCTTTTTAAAAACATATCTTGCATTTCTATTTATACTTAAAATAAATATGTTTTCACAATGACAATTTTTTATATAGCTAACTAAAGTTATTATTATTTTTTAAATTCCAGGTGATAAAAATTGCATGGTTCCCAAATGGTTCATATTTTGAATACCATTTATTTAAAAGAAAAATCTTCTTTTTAGGTTTTTCTTGAAAATTTTGTAGAAACAGAAATCTAACCTGAAGGCTATTTTTATTGCAAATGTTGTAGAAACCTTACCATGAAAATTTTCCTACAAAATACTGGAATTTAAAAAGTGCACCATTTGGGATCCCTGAATGATATGTATTTATGGATTATGTATTTATTTTCTAGATTGAATTTTCGCAAATCACATTGGAATCCTTTATAATAATAATTGTATTTATTGGAATTTCCCTGCTGTTCATATTATAAACAAGCATATTTTTTATATCAATAATTATTGTAAAAAAACTTGCTTAACTCGAGTTTTTTATTATTAGAACTAAAACTAGATTTTTTAAAGTTAGCGATTTCATATCTAAGCAAAATAGGAACATTGAATAATTACCATCACTATCAGTGTTTACTCACTTTTCCTAGGGTACCTATAACACCCTAGGAGCCCCACCAGTGGCTGAGAGGTTGTGCTCTCGAAGCTGGTAGACGGGAGGTGCTGGGTTCGATCCCAATCGCGCCCGTCGGCCTAATCGTTCGGAGTTTTCGTGGTTTTCTTCGAGCCGTGGATTTATCCATGCGTAAATACGGGTTAGGTTCCCTTAGAAAGACCCCCACGAAGGGCACTCCCCCCGGGCCTATATCCCTAGTGTAGATAATTGGCCGTCAATAATCAACCAACCATAACACCCTAGGATAAACCATCATTCCACTTAATGAAAATAAATCTTGATTAAAATAAAGGTACCAAAAAGAAAAAAAAAATCGTATTCGAAATATATTTTTCTACCTCTTCTCATTTATTTTCCTCGAAATAAATGCATTGCATAAAAAAATCCCCAGAAGTATCCTTTATTGTAGTTGACAACTATTATTTCATGAAAATGTTTGCTTCGTCATGTTTGATAACAATGAGAGATTACACGCTTATCTGAAAAAAAAAAAAAAAAAAGAAAAGGAAAAAGAAAGAATTCATTTCGACGAAAAAAATAATATCACTATTAATGAGCGGGCCAACGGAGCCTTTTGGTACCTTTAGTCCCAGGGTCCCAACTCTGCAAGGGGCCAGATCAGAAAAGCCTGATTTATTAAAAAGACATTTTTTGAAGTTTTAAAATTAAAAATATTTAAATGAGGGCATGATGAACTGCAGTAACTAACACTTTTTTTCAGTTGCATGGATTTACTTTCAGCATTGTGTTAAAAATCATACTTTTCTGTCGCAAAAAAAAAAAAAAAAAAAAAAAAAAAAAAAATCTATTGCTTGTTTTTTATTAATATGTGATATTCGTTAATATATTGTAATGTACCTTTGCTATTTCCAATAAAATCTGTTTAGACTATGAACATACACAGATTCCATTCTAAAACGATATGATAGAGGAAAAGGTGTAAATATGGGCACCCTTTTTTGTTTTTGTCTTAAAGTGACTTTTCCTTTGAAAAATTCCAGATTTTTTACAACTATAACAAGTTTACTAAATGATAGGAGGCAAAACAATGATTAATATCAATTATTTCAATTCGAAAACGAAGATTTACAAAAAGCTTTTAAAAAAGCACCGGAAAAAAATGAAGTGCAAATATGGTCCCTCTCCAAAAATGTCACAAAAATAGTTTAAAATGTTTTAAAACAGGCTAAAACGATACAAAATTGTAGAAAATGTAATTAATGCAGAAAAAAATATTTACAGAAATCGCAAACATAACTGGCTCTTTCAGCCCCCAGCACAATCTAAGTGCACCCCCATTTGGCACATAACACATTTAACCCACATTTCTCTGCGAGTGTCTTCAGTCAGAGAACTTTCCATCACAAAAGATGCAAGTTGCATCGCTCGAGTCTGGTTGATATCCTGATTGATATCATCATCGCTGTCCACAAAGGGAGGGTCACAGTAATTTGATGAGTCCGGAAGGTCTTTGGTCTTCGCACCCCTGCCCCCTGGTATCACGCCTTTATGTTAGATTACGCGTATCACCAGATAAATAATAAAATAAAACTAACGAATGCTTTGAGGACTTATAGATAATAAAATGCCCTTATAATTACCTATAAATTTATTATTTTCTACATCTAAGGTAATTTTTAAAGTTCTCTTACCTCAAAGCATTTGTTAGATTTATTTTATAATATATTTGGTAATGTGTATATTGTAGGTAATTGCTGTTTTCACGTAAAAAAATATTGAAATAATATATGCTGTTTAAGAGAAAAGGTAGTGTAATTAGGGGCCGCCTTTAAATGAGTGCCCATATTTACACCAACCTTTCCTAAGAAAGATGGCCACTTTCACATGTAAACTAAAGTCGTGCGTGACTAAAACTAAAGGCGTTCTTCTGAAAGTAGCTTAGGATCTCCGCTTTCCGGATATCACTGTAAAATTATTTTAAACTAACTATAATAACATGAAAAGAAAACGATTTCAGATATAGCTGTCAAAAGCTTGCAGTTCAGAACAAATACCAATTCACGCAATAACCCACGCTGCATCCACACTACTTAAATGAATGGTTCCAACTGCTCTCTGCTATCTCAGATCAACAAATGCGTCCTCTACAATCCTGGTCGCCAGTCTTCAGCACCTCCCATAACCACTCAAGGTGGGATGCCCATATTTACACCTGTGCCCGTTTTTACACCTTCTCCTTTATACATACATAGATTTCAGAGTTAAAGAAAGTGTATAGATCAGAGGAGGTGCAAAGGCACCTGCTTTCCACGTTGTTTTTTTTTATTTTAATTTTGATACTGCAATAATAATAATAATAAAAATAGCCAATACTTTTTTTTAGCAACATAGATGATGAATTGAGGGGGGTGCCCAGAATGGACAATCCCCCTGGGAGCATCAATATGTCATCTCGATAGGTTTAGGATTTTGAGCTTAGTAGTGAACTAGAAGTGCATATTACTCCTCAGAATGTTTTAATGTCCCCCCCCCCCGTCGGAGCTGCATCCCTATTGAAAAAAAAAGTCTTTATTACATTATTATTACACAGTTACAATAATAATTAAGGTAATAATTATACTAACAATATATTCATGTATGATTTTTTATAATAATAAATGGAATTTTTGATTTTAATCCAAGGCTTGCTCTCTACTTCCTTCGGATTTTATCCCATTCATTGGAGTCATTGATTTGGCTTATAATCTGGAATACAGTGGTGCCATTGTTGATTATTTTCACCCACATTATATCATAACAATAATTTTCGTCGTAGATTTCTCTTGTAAATGTTGTAGAAACCTACCACATTCTTTAAAAAATACTGGTATCCAAAATAGTCGCCAGTGGCACCCAGTAAGATTAATTTTTGCACATTTTTCAATAAACTCATTTCTTTCGGTCCAAACTTTTAGGAAATGAATTTAATGACCTACTTGTTGCAAGCCATCTTATAAAAAATGAAAAAAAAAAAAAAAAAAAAAAAGATTTAGCAATGATGTGTAGATTGGACGAGAAAATTATCCTCTCATTTGAAAGACAACTTAAAAAAAGAATAAATGTAACATCTAATCTAAAGAGATCAGCTAAGAGTTCGAGCACAAGTGGAGGGTCTGGGTTCGAATTTTCATGTAGTGTATGTGTTTAAGAAGGAGGTTAAGGTTAAGATAAGCTAAATAAGTCGTTATTTGCGGCGAACTCTTCCTGATGATATGGGGGTGAAGAATAACAAGAAAAAGTTTAATTTCTGACACATAAAACCAAGAAAAAATGTATCAGGCTCGTTAAAACAGGGAATTAAAAGAAGAAAAAAAAATCGAACTGTTGTCGTTTTCATAGTCCGACAAAAAACCTGTATTCTTATCATTTTCATTGTCAGACAAGCTTTTGCTATTAACCAATGATAAGGGAAGCCTTTTGCATGAACCGACAATACAGTTTAAAGACTGCCGCCGCACTCATAACTTATTCATTAATCCATTGTTTCTACTTTTTGCTACCCAAACTCGAAAAATCCTTTTCTACTCCTTCCGAGTCGAGTCTTCACCGGCAACTATCAATAGATATAAGCAAGAAATACCTCTGACTCTCATGGATAATTAATTATATGGATACATACAGATAAGAATATATCTAGTCATATGAAACAAGAATGTAAAAACGAAAATTGTAGCATCGATAAAGATTAATCGAGTTTGTTTATACACATGAAGGATTCGGGCTCAAATTCTCATATAGGACAAAGCTTACTAGGTTTAATGTGACTTGACCAAGCTAAATTAGTCGGGGCCGAACTTCTGGCTGGTATGATGCGGGAAAAATTTGATTTCTGACAAATAAAATCAAATGCATCAAACTCGTTGAAACAATCGATTTTTTTTAATCCATCTATTCTTGTCCAACAAAAAATCTGTATGCTTATCATTTTCGTAATCAGACATGCCTTTTCAATTAATCAATGGCCTTTCGCATGGAGCGACAATTTGCAGTTTAAAGACAGCCGCCGCACTCATAACTTATTCATCAATCCATTGTTTCTACCTTTTGATTCCCTTAACTCCTTTTCTACTTCTTCCGAGTCTCCGCCGGCGACTAGCCACAGGTATCAGCAAAAAATAGCTCTGACTCTTTCTCCCGACGACGAGAAGCAAAAAAATACAGCTGACCCGAATCCCGCCTCAACCAGAGTGGGAAAAGCGGCTGCCCACGAAATCGGAGGAAATTGCACAACTGCTGGCAACGATTCCGATGTAGACGCATGCGCTCGTCTGAGGAATACGTCACAGACCGCAGACTAGAAAAAAACGAAGGGGTTATCCATAAACGGAACGAAAGAACCGAGTCATTCAATGCATTTTTCTTTTATTTATATCAAACAAAGAAATCGTTAAATTTGTGTCAAAAAAAGATGAATGCGTTTCTGTAATAAAATGAAATGTGACTATATGAACATTGTCATAATGCAACACACTCGAATTTTTAAACTTACTTACAAACAGAAAATTCTTGTTACTTTACGGCAACTTTTTAATTTCAGTAGATTTATTAAATTATTAGACATGGTCCGTCAGGCTAATTAATATCAGGCTAATTAATAGGCTAATTAATATAAAATGGTAAAAGTTATTACTGCATGAAAGTACAATGTAACTATAAAGCATTTTTTTTTTCGATAGAATTTGGAGAAATGCTAAATGGACAGAAAAGTTTGTGTCAAGTAACGCTGTTTATGTCTAAAATTTGGACTTAAAAAATCAAAAGTGTTGGTGGAAATCAAGTTTCGGGAAATTCCTCCACTTCTTGTGCTTATGCTTTCTGACCCAACGGTGCTGTAGTCGTAAGGTAAAAACAACAACAACAACAACAACAACAAAAAAAAAAAAAAAAAAAAAAAAGACAGAGGGTATACGCTAGAATGTATACACAAAAACTTTACTGGAGAAATACCGGGTATACAGAGCTTCTAAAAAAATCCAGAGTATGCAGCGTATATCACCATATACCATCTCCACATCCCTGAGACCCAACATCCTGTGACGTTTCTTTTCTTTGGCCATTGTACTCAAAATGTCCGCGAAACGTGTCAGAACTTTCATTCTGCCTTGTAATGTGGGATATGGTGTAGGGAAGCAAGAGTCGTAATTTTCTTTGAAGCCAAATTAATGCATAGGAACACAATTAATACAACATTTTTTTGAATAGTAAGTTTAGCCTTATTTAAAAATATAATTTCTATTATAATTAAGACGAAAACGTTTATTTGGAAGCAGTGGTGAGTGTGTACCCCGATTTCCTAAAGTGCTTAGTCGGGACTTGATTCTTTTAATATCGTACACTGTCGCAATATTTATTTTATCTTGTAAAATTTGTTGTTTATTGTTTCCTCTCCCAATAGATTCCTAATTACTCGAATGCGCCGGGATTTTCTTACCTTATAACCCACCCTCCTCCGTTCTTGGACAATGGAGGATGTATTTACTTAAAATTTCTTCCATTCTTCTCCCTTTACTATGCCGCAGCACTTATCATTCTACAAGTTTCTTGTCTTCGACTTTCGGCAGCAATAAATTCCGAATTATATCATAAAATTTCACCAGAAATTTAGCCGCCTCCTGGAAATATAAATTCCGGAAAATCCTTTCTTAACCCACGCTTACGCCCACACATTACGAATTTTATGTTTCTTTGTCAGTAGTACTTTGAGTCCCTTTGAGTTTACTAGATGTTGAAAAACCTCTTATCTTAGTTCTTATCTTGCGTCTACGCTTTGAGACCGATCAACCTATGAAATTTTCAATCTTCAGCCATAGATTTCGAGGTTTATAAATACGCCAGTGAGTAATATATTCAAAACATTTACAAAAATCTGCATATAATTAAAAAGTAAGAAGGTTTTCAAGTAGATGTTCAGAAGCATCGCCAAGGTCGAATTTTTTAGATGTGGCACCATCGCCATCACGTTTATGTACATATTGAGAGTCCAGGAAATGACTAGCCTATTTAAAAAAATGAATAATAGTAATAATAATAATAATAATAATAATAATTGTGAGAGAAATATACTGTTCGCATTATATATGGCTCGAAACTTCCGGTTATTCTAATGAAAAAAAAAAAAAAACTGTGTATTTCAATAAAGTATCAAAAGCGGGTGTTACCTTTAGGAAAATGAAACTTGGTAGAAATTTTAATATGTAGGTGACTCTCAAAGCTTAATTTCTGAATACCGTCAATTCAGTAGTACTACCTATATATCGTTTTATCCGATTATTTGCAACAAAATTAGTAGGGGATGATTTTTTTTTTTTTTTTTTTTTTCCCAAGACTCTTTAAAAAATTGCTCCAAACAAAAACTTATTATTTATTTTTATTAGTTTGCAGTTAAAATAACAGGTTTTATTATTTACAAATTCTGCAGCCCATTCCTTGATGCTGGTGCGAAAACGCACCATTTTCTTCTTCTTCTTCTTTTCTTTTTAAATGTTAAATTCTAATAATTACGGTTACAGTGACAAAATTTCAAAAAATTAAAATCACAACACCAACTTTTTTTTTTATTGGAATGTGATCTTCATAGTGAAAAAGCATAGCGTTAGAATGATACCAGTAGCACGAAAATCGCCAGCGCTAGACAGACTAAGAAAAGAAGTGAAAACAACCAATAAGGATAGAGAAGCTACAGAAAACAAAACATTTTATTGTGTTTCACAAATTTTCCATTTCACACACGATGACACTTTGTATACGGCATATTGTGGGTAGCACTGAACAATAAAATGTTTTACTTTCTGTTGCTTCACTGTCATTTATTGGTTGTTTCCACTTTTCTTCTTAGTCTGTGTAGCGCCGGCAATTTTCGTGCAACAGGTACCGTTCCAACGATTTGTATGGTTTTTCACTATGAAGATCACATTCCAATAATAAAAAAAAAGAGCAGGTGTTGCCATTTGAAATTTTCGAAATTTTGTCACTGTAACCGTAACTGTTGTTTTTCTTGTGATTCTTGGGCGCATACCTCAAAATACTTTAAATTAAAATTTCATAAAGTTTCTGAGAACGGAATGATAGTTAGGGGCTCATATATCGGGATAGTTTTTTTATTTTCACCCTGTATGTAAATAATCAGTTATATGAAGATTAAAGAACGTGAATTGATTGTATTTATTATTATTTTTAAATCTAAAACCACTTCGTCTTATTTTATTTGAAAATACATACACTGAAATTATATATGTAATAATAAAAAATTTTCGCCCTATTTCTTTAGTTAAATTATTCCAAATTCTTCAATTCTTTTTTCCCTCTCTTTTTAAAATATCTCTTAAATCTATTTTGTATTTTATTCCATAACTTAATCAAAATATTCTTTTATTTATCATTCTAAAAATCTTAATCTGTTAAAAGCTACACGTATTTATTAAAACCTTATTCTCTTAAATTGCAACACTGCCTCTAAACGCACCTGCCTAATTTCTTCTTTTGAGACATTTAATTTTTATTCTTTGGAACTTTTGTAATACCATTTTTATTTCTATTTAATTCATTCGGCATCCCATGATTCCAAGCGGTTTTCGCGCCCAAAGGCCTTTTTACCTTTTTAATTTGCCGCTTTTGTTAAAGAGTGTTAATCATACGTCAGAGACACGTCTTCGTGGCCTCATTTTTTCATCCATTAGCGAGAAAGCTCCGCCTTCTTTATCCCCCTAGCGCCCTCCGAACATGGATGCGAGTGGACCAGCTTGTTCGCGCGTTTTGTACCTTTGGGCCAAATTTTGAAGTATTTATATGGTTACACTGGCTTCGGAGACAGAATTTACACGAATTAGTGGTTGTCATCTAATTGCCGTCACTGGGGAGTCTAGACTAATGCATCGGTAGTATGTTCTTCAAGCGCTGCTAATTCTTCAAGATCTTCAAATGTGTTCAGTTTTAATGAAGCGAAAGTTGGTGGAGTTGCTTTCATCTCTGTGATCACAATAAAGCCACTGCTCATCTATTAAGTTATTAAGTCTTCTTTTTAATGTTTTTGGGAAATTTCTTCTGGATTTCACTGCCTCTGCTCAATTTTTACGACTGCAAATACCTTACGATTTCCGATGTGATATACTTCGAGATTTGTCTTCATGGTGAGTGACTCGAAGTGATGCCCTGTCCGGGTGTCATGACTACATTTCAACGATCTCGACTGCGGCTACCTCGATATGATTATCAGGTAATTTTAGTGGTTTCGGACTGAGATGTTCCGATTGTCTGGTGGAAAGAACGTTCAAGTCGCCAGCAATAGCGATCGTCTATAATGTGCAAATTTTCGACAGGAATGTATCATATATATATATATATTTTTTTTTTCAGGTAGTATTTTAATATAGCATTATTTTTAATAATTTACTAAATGTATATAAAAATTGCTCGTTGAAAAATTAAGCAGCCACTGAAACATGAAATATCATGTTATATTTTCTATTTCTGTAATTTTGGATAATTTAAAAATTAAAACAGAATGCCTCGAGAAAAATTAAATAAAACTTTTATACCAAACTTTTTTTTTTTTTTTCATGTAATAAGAAAATTGAGTGGGTCAGTTTTTAATCATATGCATCACGGTCCATCAGATGAGGTCCGCAATTGTCATCATTCCCACTGCAATTCTCGTTTTTTACAACACGAAAATTAATTTAATTAATCGAAATTATAAAGTAGATTTTTAAAAAATCAAAATTTTATGGTACTTTTGGTTGTTGTTGATTCTCCAGTAAATGTGCATTTAATGTACAGTGCGTTGCATAATGATAATGATAGGTCCACCCTTAAAAATGAGTTTAACTTTTGAAAAAAAAACATACAAATACTTTTGTGGCTGAATGCTAGACTTTTTCTTATTTAGAATTGCGAGAGTAGGAAAGAAAAATACTTTTATAAATTATTAAATTTTTTTAAAAGAAAGTTCTTTTTAAATGTTGGAAAAAGATAGTCCACTTCCATTTTTTATTTTAATTTTTAATTTTCTATTCTTGATTTATGCAATTTGTTTTATTACTATAATCAAGATAATTCGTGGCTCTGTAATGACCTTGATTTTGAAATGAAATTCCAGGTGTAGCTAGGTGCTTTCATTGCTCAGTAGTAAATTATAAACTGTGATGAGCCACAAAACTCAAGCTACAGAAAAGAATAAATGTGAAATTATAGCTTTTAAGGAATGTGGTAAACCTAATTATGTGCATTATGTAATTTTGGTGAGCGGAATTTGCACTTTTGACCATATATAAGCATATGAAATTCTGAGCTTTTTTCCTTGATTGAAAACGGCAAGCATTCAAAAAAGAGGAAAGCTTAATGCTTTTCGGAAAAAAAAAAAAAAAAAAAAAAAGACAAACAAAAATATAAAATTATACCCTTTTATTTATTTTTTGTTTTGTTAAGATGACAGAATAAATGCCTGACAATGGAACTTTCCGAAATCTTCCGTGTTTGATCACAGCGAAGAGTTTAGTAATGAATTTTACACCCCACTCACATTTGTCACTGCAAAAACCACTAGAAAAATTACAAAATAAAACAGATAATCAGCAAACATTGCATTGCTTTATTTTTATTTTTATTTTGTTTTAAGGATTTACTGACGAAAATATAACATGAAATCTAATACTTAATCAGTGGATCGAGAAGGATTGAACATATCATGTGATACGTCTTTTAGCGACAGATCGCTGGGAAAATATTAAATCTATATTATAAAGCAAAAACATGTCCATGAGTAACGTTGACGTCATATTGACGGTGGCAACATCTGGTCAGTAATTTTCACTTTTATTGCCATTTTTTTTTAAACTTCTAAACATCACACAATTTGAATTTTTATACCATCGAATAGGGGGGAAATGTTCTGTCAAATGCAATTTGTTTGAAAACTGTATCTCATTAGTGATTTTTTATGGTTTTAAAATAATTTCCAAGCATGATTTTTTAAAAATCTATCTCTATCCCGTGCTGCCTGATTACAAAAGATGACTCTGTCTCCACTTAAAACAATATAAATAGTTCTGTGTTTCTTTCCGGATAATATTCCATAACGAAATTAAAACTTCATCAATAAATAAATAACATAATAAATAAAATATTATAAGTACAAAACAAATTTAACAGTCATGTAATCGAACTACATGCTTAAACCACTGCTATTATCAGAATCAAAATATCTGTTGTTAGAAGCGAAATCTTATCGCAAGTAAACCTGTCTCAAAAACGATGTGTTTAAGGGAGAGTTAAGGGGAAAAATTATCAAAAATAGGAAAAAAGAAAATATTAAAAAAGTAATAAAAATGCGGAAAATTGTGGATCCGTGGAAGATTTTCACTCCTGTCCCTCGGAACCTCTCCCTGAATGCATCACTGGAAGAAATATTCTGTTCACAGTAGTCAGGCACAGGCACTAGCAAAAACCTGATCAGATCAATTGTTATTATTTTTATAAATAATAACTTCATTTATATAGAATTTTGTGGTTTGTAATTCTGGAATGAAAGTTGACGAATGACTAGAGATTTAAAATGAGAGAGGATTTGCTTACGCTAATATATCTATGGTAGTTTTTATTTAATGGTTTCTGATAGTTTATTACATAGTTAGTGTAAAAAAAAAAAAAAAAAAAAGGTAAACTATAATTATTTCATCGTGAGGACATTTTTGGTAAATGTCACATATTGCCTTATTTTGCCTTAAAATTAAAAAAAAAATTAAAATAAATTGCATGAAAATAGTTCAGCGGTTCTTAAAACTTTTAGTTATCATGGATCCCTTTTTAGCTCACAGGCTATCAAAGCCTGAGAGCTTATGTGCCCGCCGGTTCTGTATGTATGTATGTACGTATGTACGTACGTAACGCGATAACTCTTCATAGAAATATCCGATTTCCTTCAAATTTTGTTTATAGGTTGACTGTGTTAAGGCGCTTCCCTGATTAGTTTTCGGGATTGATTGGTTAAATATAAAGGGGGGAACAGGGGGGGCTAATCCCCCCCTAATTTATATAAATAGGGTTTTAATACAGAATTATTCCGTTTTCCTTCAAATTTTGTTTATAGGTTGACTGTGTTAAGGCGCTTCCCTGATTAGTTTTCGGGATTTATTGGTTAAGTATAAAGGGGGGAATGGGGGGGCTAATCCCTCCCTAATTTATATAAATAGGGTTTTAATACAGAATTATTCCGTTTTCCTTCAAATTTTGTTTATAGGTTGACTGTGTTAAGGCGCTTCCCTGATTAGTTTTCGGGATTGATTGGTTAAATATAAAGGGGGGAACAGGGGGGGCTAATCCCCCCCCTAATTTATATAAATAGGGTTTTAATACAGAATTATTCCGTTTTCCTTCAAATTTTGTTTATAGGTTGACTGTGTTAAGGCGCTTCTCTGAATAGTTTTGGGGGTTCATTGGTTAAGTATAAAGGGGGAAGGGGCGGGGCTAATCCCCCTTAATTTAGATAAATGGGTTTTTCATGCAGCATTATCCGATTTTTTTCAAATTTTGTATATATATATTCATTGTAATAAGAGGCTTCCCTGATTAGTTTTTGTTGGGATTGATTGGTTAAGTATAAAGGGGGGGGGGACGGGGGGCTAATCCCCCCCATAATTTATATAAATGGGTTTTTCATGCAGAATTATCTCATTTGCTTCAAAATTTGTTTATAAGTTCATTGGGTTAAGACGCTTCCCTGATTAGTTTTCGGGATTGATTGGTTAAGTATAAAGGGGGGGAACGGGGGGTTAAACCCCCCTTAATTTATATAAATGGGTTTTTCAAGCAGCATTATCCGATTTTCTTCAAATTTTGTATATATATATTCATTGTAATAAGAGGCTTCCCTGATTAGTTTAAGGGGTTCATTAGTTAACTATGAGGGGGTAACGGGGGGATAACCCCCCCTTAATATATTGTCGATTTCTTTATTTTTCAAGGGGCTTATTTCAAATTCTTTAAAATACGAGTATAATATACAATTACTGTGAATAGCCTGTGAGCTCAATGCCCTCAGTTTAACTGGGCACTTTTCTTTTTTTTTATTTGTATTTACTCTGTCTACGTGAACCCCAGGATTTAAGGATGATTTTTTTTAGAATTCTAAATATATAATATATAAACCAATAAATCTGTACTGTAAAACCTGTGAAAACGAACGTGTGTATAACGAAATTTTCTTTTAAACGAAACTAAAAATTACATTCCCGAAAGAGGGACTACCGTAAAATTGCACCGCATAAGACAGGAACTTGTCTAAAACAGATTTGTTTCAGATGTCTAACGATTCGTTTCATACGGTTTACTAATGATTGTAAACTAATTTACTAAAGTAACTGTAAATAACATTATTCTCGCTGCTTTATTTATTTATTTATTTAAGACGACTTTTCTTAAGTTCTAAATAAATAAATAAAAAATAAATAAAAAAAAAAGAGAGAGAGACCTCACGACTTCCCTGAAGATGCGCTGAGGACACCTTGGGATTGCCGACCACAATTTAGGAACATCTGAAATAATTTATTTAACAATTGAAATTGTCTTATATTATACTAATCAAATTGAAACAATCAGTATTGTACTCACTTATACTTTATTTAAAGAAAAAATGGGTGTTTCAAATGTAATCGGATACCTTGATTTGTTAAAATTACTACCAATTGATGTGAAAAGAATATGAAATAGAGATAATCTCTAAAACTATTGAGAGCAGAGCACAAAAACGAAATCATTTTTTTTTCAAATCATTCCTGAAAAAAAAAAAAAAAAAAAAAAAAAAACTAAAAATATTCCCAATTTAATTTAATTTATTTTAAAATACTAGTTTCCAATTGTAAGTCGAACGGATATTTTCTCAAATGAATTTAAATTCATCTGATGCAAAGAGCAGATCTGTACTTCAGATGATTAAATTGGAATTACTCAGTTCAGTTAATCATGGAGTTCAGTATACATCTAGTTATATATACATCAGTATACATATAATTCAGTATACATCTAGAAACAGACAGAAACTTTCTAAAAGTTAAATATGCAACAAAATACAAATCTATATTTTTGTGCAATACTTGTTTAACATTAGTATATATTTTTTTATAGTTAAAAAAATTCCTTGTATTTTGGTTTTGGTTTCATGGAATTAGTATATATTCTGAAGTATTTAATATTCTTTTGAATTTGTCTCATTTTTTGTGGTCTAATCGCGCGCCTAAATCACGATTTTTTTACATACCAAAATTATCGTTTTCATGAATCTGGAAATCTTCATTTTTACACAGATTTTTCAAAAAACGTTGATGAAATATTTGGTTGATGCAAAAGCTTTGTCGTATTTTAATACCTAATAATTTTATCTATCAGTTCAAAGCAAACAGGTATAATAAAATTATTAGGTATTAAAATTTTACCGGTATTAAAGGTATTAAAATACGACAAAACTTTTGCGCCAACCAAATAAAACTAAATTTTTGAATAAATGAATCGAAATGTTATTAATAAAAAATTAGTTAATTACACCAGAAAATTATTGAATCAACGATCTTGTATTTTGAAAAAGATACAAAAATAACTTCTTTATTGGCGAAGGAGAGAAGAGAGGCTGGGAAAACCACCTCGAAAACGTAATGACGTAATTCAACAATGCTTTAGTATTTTCCGTTTTGAAAACGAACTGTTGGATTAGGAAAAGATAAAAACAGGTGGTTGAAAGTTCCGTAATTAGCCTATCTGATTTATGCACGCACGCGAATTCTAATTAGTTTTATTATCGTAGAAGGCGAGTCTTAGTTCACGAACAAGTTAAAAAAAATGAATGACTGAAACTCTTAAAGAGAAAATTAGAAAAGGATTCATGCAATTGTAAATTTTTCGAATTATGTCATTAAAAAAGGTATTATTGTTAAAAATAAGTTATGGTTATGAATCGTATAAACGCGTATTGATATCTGAATAACTGCATAATAATTACATAAAATATTTATGTTTTTATTTTATTCTTTAAACACAATGCTTTCCAACCAATTATAGGATTAAACTTTGTACCAAATTACGAATTAAGAAAAATTGCAACGTGATAATTTTCCCCTCTTTATTTCTGAAGATGGGTTAAACAATCTATGTAGCAAAAATATGAAATATAGCAAGGATTCGTTTATTCAAACATATATTAAATCTGTAGTTATTAGGTCTTATCGTAAAGTATTTACAATAATACTTAGATTAATTAACAAATAAGATATTTTTAAATCTTCAATCCTTATTACATGATAAATGTAAACATAAGGTGTTTTGGTCTGTAAATACAAGATTTTTTCTTAATTTTTTTAAAATTTAATTTAATGAATGAATGAATTTTATTTTATTTATTTATTTATTTTATTTTATTTATTTATTTATTTTTGGGTGTGTGTGTAAAATTTTCTGCTACACTTCTGTCAACAGCCTAAAAACTGTTCATATGTAAAATATTGACAAAATATCCACCTTAAAAAACATATTGCTTCATGAAATTAGCTGTGCTTTCTAAACATGATAAAGAAACAAACATGATAAAGAAACGTATTTTGCTTACTGTTAACAGACGTATTAAATGAATTTTGTGCCAAATTTCCTTTAACGAAACTTAGCACTACCGAGGCATAAAATGTTTCAAAAGAAATTGACATTTTAATGTTCTTTAGTCTATGGGAATATATAGTTAAAAATGGGAGTGTAATAAAATAATTTTTTTAGGTCATAATTAGATTTATTTAATAAGTAGGGGAAAATAAGCAGGAATGGGATAATTTTCATTAAAAAAAAATCTTACATTTTTTTTACTTTCTGTACACTTTCTTTTTTTTATTTCTTTAACGTGTTCGAGAAAGTGTCCTTAAAAAAAAAAAAAAAAAAAAAAAAAAAAAAAAAAAAAAAAAAAACTGCAACCCCTCTCCCCCTTCCCCAAAAAAGTATGAAAGTAATATATCGACCTCAGACATTCTATTAAAAATCATTTAATTTTTGCACAATGCAAATGAGAAATTTAAAAAGAGTGTTGCCTTTGGTTTAAGATGAATTTACGTAAATAAATTTAAAAATAGAATTCAAGATTTACTTTTGATCTGTAAAAGTAAGACTTTTCAACTACTGACTTTAATTTTGGAACTGTAATTTCAGTAGCGTATACAGTAGCGTTTACTAGAAGATTGCGACAAAATTATTTTCATTGATTTCTCCATAGGCGTAACTAGTGGGGGGGCCGGGTGGGCCGTGCCCACCCCAGAATTTCAAGTTCACGTGAAAATTTTATGACTGCGATATGGTCAAAATTTTAATTTTCAAATATTTGAATGATTATACCAATAAGTTATACTATATACTTCTGATTTGAGAACTAATGTAACGAAAACGGCGCGCACGCATATGTAAATGTGTGTGTGTGTGAGGTATAAAAGAAGCAACAGACAAAGAAAATCCTATTAGTCTTCTACATTCTTTGCAACAGTTATATGACCCGGAGTCTATAGGGTTCCAAAAGGAACAAAGTGAAATATTATCTGAAAGCTCTAAATCTGAACGAGGGTTTTCTTTTTTGTCACGAGGTGATGGGAAAAAAATCAGTTCCAGATGTCCAGTTCCGTATTCTTTCAACTAAGTCAAAAAATATCATCTGCTGTGGTGAGAGCCGATAAGAGAGAGAAGGAGATAGTAGGGGGCACAGGTGCCCGAACGGTTTTTTCCTTACAAAATAATGACCAATTTAAAAAACAGGATGTAATTGACAAATTACTGATCAATTATTTGTAGGAGTGATGAGTTACGGCAAAAGTCGTAAATGAGACGATCATCGCAGGAGGCTTTACTTTGAGGGTTAAGGTAGGGAGATTTTTGCAATTTTTTGCAATTTGCCTGCGGCTGTAAGCGTGTGGGATTATTTCCCTTTTCCAAGTTTGCATGCGTAATTATCAGTGCTCAACTAAATTCTGTAGTTTTGGCAATTTTTGTTTGTATTGCTGCATGCTGCTTCATGGATCGAGGCTCTTTGCTTCATGTTTCTGAATGTACTTTTTGTGAGTAAATTTTTCCTTATCAATCTTTGATATTCTGAATAAATAGAAGGGCTCAGTGAAATAACGCAACAAAAATAAAATTCTGAGACAATTTAAATGAAAGCTTTTAGTTGCAATTTTTATTTTATTTTTGTTCTTGTACCTTGTATTTAGTAAGTTAACGAGTAGTACTAAGCTCTCTCAGAAAAACTTAGCAACATTTAATTATCTAATATAAAAATTATTAATAATATTTAAGTTATTTTTATTAAAATATTAACTTTTAATAAACAATATATCAGATTTTAAAGATTAATTAAAATATTGGTATTTTATCTTTACTATATGACATATTATCTCATGACACCCTCATCGAAAAAATAAACTGTATTTTGAGAAAATGTAACATAACAGGTTCTTGCTCGAACCTCTAATTAATGTCATTTATTATTAAAAAAAACTATTTGGTAAAGACAAATTTATTTTTGAAATTGTCAAATTTAACCTTAAATTTTTTTTTTCAAAATTTTAGGAAAATCCTGTATGTTTGCAACTTCTAAAAATGATCGCTCGCTGTGGTGCATTTAAAATTTTCATTGATAAATCAAAAGGAGCAATAAGTTTTTTTTTGCCGAGTTGCCAATTGAATAGAATTTTTTTTTTCTTACTGACTTACTGTTTCTTTCTGACAAATAACATTATATAACAGTAAAATTTCCCTTCTATCTCCTTAAAAATTTCTTTTCAATATTCTAATATTTATTTTAAAATAAAGGAGCTCTTATAAATTTATTTTAATTTAGAGAAGGAATTGTGGAATTTAACGTTTCATTAATTAATAATTTTTAAGATCATCCTCTTCTTAAAAAAGAAAAAAAAACTGAAAGCTTTTTTTTTTTTTTTTTTGTGTGTGTGTAAAGTTTACTTGTAAAATAATTCATTGCTGCACTCATTCCTCAAAACACAAGTATTTGTGTTAAATATGGTGTACAATTTACTTTAAAGTTTATTTTTGAATACTTTTAAATCTTAAAATACATTAATATTAGGCCTACCGAATTTTCAGCATCTGGTTTACAGATGTCGAATATTCGCTATTGGATCAAAATCACTAATCGATGCATCTCTATAAGCACCTTTCAAATGTGATAGAAATAATTTTGAAGAATACTTTTGTTTTCCCATGAAAAAAGGTAAAACTTAAGCTTTTTTATTTATTTATTTTGGGCAAAAATTATTTTAGGTAAAAATGTTTTCCATGTGAGTTCTCTTTAATCAAATCTCTTTCTGCTGAATGCTGATGGAGCTAATTAAATTTAAAATCAATCCACTACTATAGAAATCATAGTAGTTTTAAAATTATAATGTACTATTAAAATTTAAGAATATATATATATATATTAAACTTTAAAATACTTCTGATTTCTTTTTCTTTCTTTTTTTTAAAGATTTTATACACTATTTTATGTGATATGTCAACTTTTGAAAGGACTATTACTTATACAGTATCGAATTTAAAAATTGTGTTCTGATAAACATATTTTGCACATATTAAAAATTGAGGATTTTATGCAATAAAACAGTGGAGTATCCACTGAATTTTAAATAAACAAGAACGAAAAATCATGCGTCAAGCATAGATTATGTAACACTTTCCAACGCTTCCAAAATAATTTTACAAATCATACCATTTAATAAGCTGAAAGATAACATCTAAGTAAACAATTTGGAAAACGAATAACATATTTAAAAACATAATTTCAGGAATTTCCAACATATACAATATTCGAAAAAATATCCGAATACTTTTATTCAGCTCTGTATAAATTTTTGGATTTGTATATATACTACATAGGATGCTAAATTTTAGTTCAGTTAGGAAACGCGTAACACAGTTTAAAATTCTCCTTCTGGAGTTTCTGTCAATAAACGGAAATGTGTTCGCGAACTTTTGTGCTTCCCTGTATAGGATCTACAGAATTTATACACACCACGTAATAGACAAAAAGCGAGTTAAATTTAAAATCGCGTTCAGTAACTTAAAACAAACTTCCAGGAATTATTGTTAACAGACAGTAGAGAATTCTTTTGTGTGTCCCTGTAAATGAACGATGACTGCTATACACACAGTATTCTGTAGGAAGCCTCTTGTAATGCACCTTAGTGATATATAAAATTTTCAATGCGTTTAAAATAGTGAAACATTATTTAAATATACCGCAGACGATTTTTCTCCATAGACGTAATGTAACGGAATTCTTTTGACTGTCTCTGTAAAGTAACTATAAGTGCTATGCACAGCCTATTCCATATTAAGCTTCTTGTAATGCACCTTAGAGATATACAGTGTCTCACATAAGTGATGGGACACTTGTGCTTTACAAAAGGAAACTAATCAAATAAATTAAAAAAACATGTACACATTTTTTTTGTGGGTGTGTTTCATACTTAAATTTAGTAAAGATTATTACATAACATACATTTTGTCAAAATATTAAAATATTAATTTAATAAAAATACAAATGTTTAGAACGGAGCAAAAAATAGCTCACATAAGTGATGGGACACCATTATATATGCAACAAAAATCGCCTGAAATAAGCAATAAAAATATTTTTTGGGGTTTTATTTTTACTTAAAAGCAATTGGCAATAATTTATAAAATCGTCTGCAGTATTTCTCTCCAGTTTGTTTTGGAATTTTTGTGTTTTTTAGCCCTGTGTAGTCATGAATGCTAAACGAAAAGAAACTTCGCCTGAAATTCGAAAATTAGTTATTAATTTGCATATTGAACGTGGAAAATCTATTAGAAAAACTGCTGAAACAGTTAACTTGAGTCGTTCAACAGTTTTCAATATCATTAAACGATATAAAAAGAATCATATGATTCAGGATAAAAGAAGACCTGGCTGACCATCAAAGCTATCCAATGGAATAAAGCGAATTATCGTTCGAAATATTAAAAAAAATCCAAGAATTAGTGCTTCAAAAGTTGCTGCTGATTTACAAGCATTATATGGAATAATTGTTAATCCTGAAACTATTAGAAGGGTAATTCGATCTGCTGGATATCACGGTAGAGTAGCCAGGAAAAAATTCTTCGTAAGTGAAAAGAATAGAAAACTCAGACTAGCTTTCGCAAAATCCAACATAAATAAGAATTCTGATTACTGGAATAAAGTTATATTTGCTGATGAGAGTAAATTTAATATATTTGGTTCTGACGGTAGAATCTTGGTGTGGAGAAAACCCAGGGAAGAATTTCGCAAACAGAACTTGGTACCAACAGTAAAACATGGTGGAGGAGGAGTTATGGTATGGGGGTGTATGTCGTCCGCTGGAGTTGGTAATCTTGTTTTTATTGACAGTATAATGGATCAGTACAAGTATATTGATATTTTAAAGCAAAATTTGAAATCTTCAGCACGAAAATTGAACCTTCATAACGATTTTAAATTCTACCAGGACAATGACCCCAAGCACACTGCTCTGAACGTTAGACTCTGGCTGCTATATAACTGTCCTGAAATAATAAAAACACCACCACAATCTCCAGACTTAAATCCCATAGAGAATATTTGGTAAGAATTGGAATCAAGAATTCGCAAACACACCATTTCTTCAAAACAACAACTAAAATCGGTGCTTCAAGAAGAATGGGGTAAAATCACTCCAGAAATCACAAAAAAATTAGTCGAATCCATCCCAAAAAGATTAAATCATGTTTTAAAAGTAAAAGGAAATCCAACAAAATATTAAAACCTTTTAAAAAGTAAAATTTTTGGATAAATATTTGATGGAAAAGTAAGTGTCCCATCACTTATGTGAGCCATTTTTTGCTCCGTTCTGAACAATTGTATTTTTACTAAATTAATATTTTAATATTTTGACAAAATGTATGTTACGTAATAATTGTTACTAACTTTAAATATGAAACACACCCAAAAAATTTTTGCACATGTTTGTTTATTTATTTTATTGCAGTTTCTTTTTATAAAGCACAAGTGTCCCATCACTTTTGTGAGACACTGTATATATTTCAATGCGTTTAAAACAGTGAAACATTATTTAAATAAACCGCAAATGATTTTTCCCCATAGACCGCAATGTAACGGAATTCTTTTGAGTGTGCCTGTAAAAAAACTATATGTGCTACACACTTCCGTTGAAATAGGGAACATGCTATAGATAACGACAATAAGATATAAAAATTGCAGAGCAATCCGAGCCTATTTACGGGAGTTAGAGCACGGACAGACGGCCATACGGCAGACAAACCGAAGTCCTAAACACTTTTCAACTAGGTTGGAAAGTGTTAAAAACGCATCGTTTTCAGTCAGGGATGTAGCTAGAAGTAAACAATAGGGGGTGCTCAAGAAAATGTAGGAGGGGGGGGGGCTCATACTATTTCTGTCTATCTCTGAGACATGCACGCACAAACACAGATATATATGATCAAAGTATTATATAGAAAGGTAAATTAGTGTATATTCATATTGTAGGCACTATATTTCTTATTAAATTGTTTATAACTATGTTTGATGCGAAGAAAAGTAAAGGCTGCAGACAATGTAATGGAGGATATATGGTGGATATGCAGTATACTTTTTGGATTATTTTAAGGAATACCGTATACCCTCTTCTCAAAAACAGTATAGCATATACTTTTTAGGGTATACCCTCTGCCTAAAGCGTATGCCCTCTGTTTTTTTTATTACTACATCACTGGCTGCATAATGAACATTTTCAGTGCATAATTATACTAGTGAAGTAATAAGTGATGATGTCAATAAGTAAATAAAAAGCTGACAGTTTTCCTGTTTCAAAAGAGTTTCAACCTTTAATTTTATTCTGAATAATCTTTGCCCTTAAGAATTTAAAGTTATGTTTTTATATGATAAAAAACATTAGAACAATCAAAGGTGTATTTTGTATTTTAAAATTATTTTTGTGTCTAGTCAAAAGCTAAAACCACTTGTATTTAAATTGGCTATAACTCATTAGAATAACTTTGTTTTATGCTAATAATGAAAAACGCTACAAAATGAAAAATTTGAGTATATAACTAATGCAAAAGGGAATGTTTGCTTCAGCAAAAGGTAGCTAATTCTGAGTATGTGCAGATAGGATGCGCACATTTTGAAGCACTTATTTGCAGTTTTTAAATAAATGCTGCAATTTAGTATTTATGCAAAACTGTAAAAAGCCCCCAAAACTAAGTTCAATTTTTGAAGAGAATTTCATTTGGATTTTTGAAACAGAATTTCTTTTGGTGGCCTTGGCAACTTTCCCAGGGGGGGCTCAAAAATTTTCAGGGGGTGCTGAGCCCCCCTGGCACCCCCCTAGCTACGGCTCTGTTTTCAGTACCGGTTTCGAAGATTTAAAAAAAAAAACATAAGAAAAAGTAAAATGCGGTCTATGTAGAGATTGACCTCAACTATCCAATGCAAAAAATAAAATAGAAAATCATTTTAAAAATATGAAAATGCAAACTAAATATTGGATTTTTTCGCGTAAGTGAAGTACCCCCCCCCCACCCACCCCAATCCCCTTAAGAGCTCAATCATACATCCTCCCTTTTCATTTAAAATAAACGATTTCTGTGAATACTGTAAATTAAAGGTGAGTCAAATTGAAGTTATATTTTAATTTTTCTTGTCAGAATCTCAGGCTGACGTATCATTTTTACTGCAGTTAAAGGAAACATTAATTGTCTTTTGCTTATTTAAATGTATTCGTCCATCAAAATAAAAACTAATCTTTTCCTTCCGCTCCTCAAAATATTCTTTTTTACATTCTTACATTTCTTAGAATTTTTAAACAAATTTAGAGTTTACATTAATGATTTCAAGAAAAATTTTCTCTAATTTTTCCGTTTATTCATTCTTAAAATAATAGATTCAGTTTACTTTACCTGCATAAAATTACAGTGATCGGAAAACTTCTACATTTTAGATAGGTTTCAGTTGTATACATTTTTCAGACATGTATAAATTATATCTATATGGTATTCGTTCTATCGGAACCACAAAATTTTTCTCAAGACAGTTTTCTGTAATAGACACAATTCAACATTTTGCTGTTGGAGAAGTGGAATTCGATAAGAATCAAAACATTCATTTTTAAAAAAATGAATTTTGGAGAAGTGATAGTTTAAGTGCTGTGTTTAAAACCGGGACATTAAAGAGATGTATTGGGACACCCAGACATTATGCCTAAAATTGGGTCTCTCTCGGAACTTCTAGTCATCTTAAAAATTTCAATGGCACAATAAATAGCAGTGGTGCCGACTTATATGGGCCCGTGGGGCTTTAGCGTTGAGCCCGCCCAATAATTTGTTCCCCTGACCCACCTAATTCCCCTTGTTTTATTTCACTACGTATTTATTTAAATTTTTAAATCTCTGAAACAAAATTTCATTTTCTATTTGTTGGACAACAAATAAGAGTGAAATATGCCAGCCCAGGATATCATCGGGATAGCTCAGTAGGGAGAGCGTTGTTACGACAAACCAAAGTACCCAGGTTCGAGTCCTGGGCGTTAGTCCTGTGCCTTGGATATAATTTACTTAGTTGAATATACTTTCCTCTGTTCATTATGAAAATTTCATTTTGTTGACGTTGGAAAATAGCATTGACATCCGTAACAGAGACATCAAGAGCACTAAATGTTCTTCAGTACACATATAATTATTAAATTTCTCTCAACAGTTCAATTTCCTATATACTTTGATCAGCAGTATTGTTGTCGTATGTAAACCAAAAGGTAAATGCAAGAATCATGTGAACTTTAATGACTATGCTATAGATTTGTTTGAGAAAGAGAATGTATACGGAGCATTTAAAAAAAAAAAAAGATTCTAAAATGTATATGGCGAGTAACTTCGTATGCCCTCCACTATACCCCTTTTGATCAGTGAGTGAACATTATCTATATTTTAGTGTCCCAATCCTGATAATTATAAAGCTCATAAATGACTGAAAAGCTTTGCTTCTTGTGTTTTTAATTTGTATTGATATTTATGATATTATAGTAAATATTAACATTATTATGCAAAAGAATTCACGAATAACATAAGCAAATAATAAAACGTGCCGTGCTATTTTGCTTAAAAAATTTGGGCCCATACAATATATTTCAAAAGTTGACTCCATTGATCAATGGCATTCCTAAATAATAACCTTGATAATAAGTTGTTTCTAATTTTAAGTCAAAATTTTCATTAAATTAACGAGTTTGGTCTCAATGCAGTTTTTTTAAATATTCTTGCACCTTGCACGCATCAGTGGTGCAGCCAGAATTCTGCTCTATGGGGAGGAGAGGTTGAATTGTTGATAATGGTGGTCGCTGGTTAATTGAATCACCGGCTAATCGAATCAGTTTAGGTAATGAAGTGATAATCATTTTTTCCCTCGAAGAGTAGAATCAATAGTTACATTGACCATAATTCATTTCAGCAACGTTTACTATATAAGAGTTAGAAAACATAAAATGCACCAATGGAATAACAAAAAACTGTTAGATTAATATAGTGTTTGAAAAATGAGGAGGCAAACTTAAGAAATGGAAGGGAATAGTACAGCAAACAATTTTTTGTACAGAAAATTAGGAATCGATTTTTAAATCAGAAATACATAGGATTTCATTCCAAAACAATCCCGAATTCTTGTTCTTAACTTTAGTAATAATAAAGCAATTTTAGCAAAATTTCCAATAGACTTTGCTTTGTGTCAGATGTAAAATAACACGAGAAGAGGTAGAATTTATTATAATCCGCGTCCAAACAATGCCAAATTAAGTATTCCATAGTTTAGGATGTAGTTGACATTAAATGCGGTATCGTTGACTGAATCACTGTGTACTTCCAGCACTTTATTTGACATCTAATTTCGTATACAGTATACTGAAAATTTCGTTAAAATATCTTCATTATTATTAAAGTTCTCTAAAAATACTTGGATTCGACTTGACTTCCTATATCCTATATTTTTCACTAAATAAATGGATCGCGACCTGGTTTCCTATACAAAAATCTTTAATTGTATAGTGTGCTCTACCACCTTTTACAGATTGTTCTACTTTTTTTTAAACACATTGTTTATGTGTTAGTATGTTTGCTTTCTAAATATTATTTGTTTTTAACCTTTTTCATGATGTTGGAGAATATTTATCTATTAAATCACACAAAAATAACGCCTGCATCCAAGTCTAAACATACACACAAATATTATACACACATACAAGCTATAAATACAATAAACCCAACAAGTGTGAAAAATTAGCCAGAGCCAGGAGTCAAACCTGGGACCACAGCATACAAGACTAATGCTCTAACCACTGAGCTACCCCGGCCACCTGGGTCTGCAATTTATTAGTGAGAAATTGCAGACCCAGGTATTGGCCAAGGTAGCTCAGTGGTTAGAGCATGAGTCTTGTATACTGTGGTCCTAGGTTCGATTCCTGGCTCTGGCTAATTTTTCACACTTGTTGGGTTTATTGTATTTCTAGTTTGTATGTGTGTATAATGTTTGCATGTATGAATATTTATCTATATTTAGTTTTCTGTTAGAAACACCTATGCAGAATGAAAGATAGGTTGTACCTGCCTTCGGCCGTGGAAAAAAAAGAAAATACATTATAATAACAATTTTGAAAAAAGAGGGTACTTTTTAACTTTCTCTGCCCCTCCCTGTAAGTAAGGGCGAAAGGATCTACTTATATACACATTTATTTAAATGAAATGCATTATAGCTAAAACTCTAAAAGATATTCCAGTTTTTACTTCTTATCTGATTTAAACACGACTGTAATTTTGTCCACATGAAAAACAATATGTCATAATTTTGATGATATAGAGGCAGCCTTATTTAAGATTTAATAAGTGTAGATCAATGTATAACTAATTTATTACTTATTAATTTCAGTTAAAGCATAATTAGCATAAGTTTGTGTGTAATTATAGTAAATTTTATAAACTCTATGAAAATGCTTCATATTTAACGCTTTTCTTTTGAAAACCTTGCTCATAGGCATGTATCTGTAAGTCAAAGTCAATAAAGTTGCAATCAGTGCTTCTTTCCTCCGGGGAACGCGTGGCCTGAAAAACATTTCGAGCTACCTTACTAGCTAATAAACTACACTCTTTAAATATATAGTCCCCCCCCACCCGTCAGGAACAAATTGTTCGAATGAAACACTGCAATAATCTGTTCAATCAAAAACACATTTTACATTTATATCTTTATAGCACATTTTCTTAATTCTTACTTTGTCAAAGATTTTTACCTGCATCACTCACATACCTTGGTCTTAGAAATAACTGATAGCAAAAACACAAAAGAAGATGCACATGCAGAGGTCTGTTTGGGCTCGGTCCTGGCCCGAAACCGGACGAACCCACGGGCCAGTCTTCGGCCTATTTTCATTCATGGCAATCGGACCGGGCCTGGCTTCCTTTTTTCCAGGCAGGGCTGAAACTGGAATTCATTCTTCCTAAAGGTCTGGACGAGTTGAAATTTTCGGGTCCTGTTTTTATCAAGCCCATATGAAAATAATTGGCCATGCCTACCCTGACCTGACCCATGCAAAAATCAGTAAAATTTCGATCGGCCCAACAATTTTTGCAAAAAAATGCATATATTTTTAAATCGTCATTGTTCTATATTAAAATTTTCAATTTTTTCTTTTTAAAGAATAGTTCATTTTCTAGGCAATAAAATTAAAGTACAATAAAGCGTGTGAAAAAGAACCTGCCCATGACAGAATCCTGCTTCAAACGGAAAAATGTATTTATGCATGCAAAATGAACATAATAATACGTGAGAAAAGAATGTAATATATTTACAACCAACAGTGTAATATGCTAAGAAGGTAACTTTCCTATAACGGATATTTCTGTTCTCCTATGCGATTCCGTCTTAGAAATTTTTACTATACTATAAGATTTTTCAGGTTTTTAAGTCTCCTAGCAATGTAATATGGATTAAAGTTATTAATAACAACTTCGACATTTGCATACAAATCGAGATCCAAGAACAAAATAAATATCTCAACACAAAGTGTTTTTTAAAAAAACTAAGAATGTAAACAACATGAAAAGAAAAACTACAATAAATATTTTTGTCAGAACTCCTCGTAGAAGACAATTTTTAACCATACCAGTGTAAAAATATGTTTTTGTTGAAATTCAGGCGAGCTGGGAAGGGATAATTACGTTTTTGTATGAGCCGGGCCGTGTCGGGCCAAGATTCTAGCTTTTATACTGGGTCGAGCCAATAAACTATGTGTATGGCCCAGATCGGATTCGAGTCTAACTTTTAGCTTTTTTTTTTTTTATGTGCCAGGCCGGCTTAATATACATACATATATTTTTTACGATACGGATCGAACTTTTAACTTTTATACCCGGCTGAGGGGCAAAAAATTTTCTACAAGTCGGGTCGCGCTCGAACCTAGAAATTTCTCCGGTGCAGACCTTAACAGAAAGTCTGAAACTGAGAAAAACCTATAAACATATATATATATATTTTTCTTTTTTCTCCTGGAAATTGATGTCTATTATCCTTTTGAACATGGAGCAAAGACAGAAATTCAATTTAAAAACTATCCACTGTATAATACTCAAAGCATATGACGGTCGAAATAATCATTCTTTTACTGTAAGATGTCTGAAAAATGTAATTGCTACCCTTTTTCAAAACAAATGACAGTTTTCACTTAACCAGTGCATCTAAGATCTAATATACGCTTCCACAGTTTAAATATAATATTCGCGGTCTAATTTAATCACTTTGTTGAATATAATTTGATTCAACAAAGCTGCGAATTTCAAATAAACTAAAAAAACTTAATATTAACATTAGTTTCGATTCATGAAAGCGTCTAATTTGCTTAACTAGTGATTCATATAAGCGGCAATTATAATATTTTTTTAGCTCTGGAAGGGGTTTTACCCCTCCCCCCCCCCCTTGGGCTCTGCCACTGGACGCATACACACATACAAAGGACTTATGAAGTTGGGGGCCTGTGCCCACCCCACAAAATAGCTCTAGTTACGCCTATGGATTTCTCATTGCTTCTGAGATTAACTTAATGTTCGTTATCAGCCAGACCCCACGATTTTTGTTCTTCAATGTTAATCCTATGGGCATATTTTAACTTTCTCTTCAGAAAATTAAAAATAATAACTTTCCTTTTATGACATGATCTTCTTAAGTTGATATTTCTTTCCTTTTCCCTTTGGAAAATATTTGTAAATTACATGATTTTATATTTCAAGTGTCAAAATCATAATGAACAGTCGGACCTGTGAATCTTTATTTCAGATTTATATGATCATTTAATCACATTTTAACACTTAAAATATATGAAGTATATACTTTTGAAATATTTACATAAAAGAAAAGCAAAGAAACTTTTCCTTTGACAAAAGTATACAGAAAAGAGAAGCTAAAGATTTTTAATCTCTGATGAGAAGCTGGAAAAATACGAATTTATTCCAAGCGGTTATCAATGAAGAGGGGAATTTCAGATCTGACTGATGATGAGTCTTAAAACCCCCGATTTGTTGCGAATTGTGTTGAAAATTCAATGCGATCTAACAAGTCATATACAGGGTGCTCATAATTAAAGTAGAGGAGGTTAGAAGTCGATTGTAAAATAATCCATTGCGCAAAACACAACAGAAATTAGTGTAAATATACTATTTAGACCGCCTCGAGAGAGGTAAAAAAAAAGTGTAATTTATTCATACCAATTTATTTAAAAGAAGTAATCACTAAGAAATAATAATAAAGAAAGAACTAAGTATTTTTCGTACGAAACAGAGAAAAAATACAAAATTATTAATATTTCTTAATTGTTAAATTTCTATATTGCTTTTTGTGTTGATATATTTAAAAATCGCCTTGTAAATTTTTTTTTAGTTTAGCCTATTTTTACTTTATGTTTTCCATAAAAGAAAGAAAGAAAGGTTTTGAATGTGGTCGTCATTTTGGCAAACTGAGCTTTCCATGGGCTCCTAAAGAAAGTACACCTTGGCGATCAACTTCACAGAAACAGCAATTTGGCGCGGTTAAAAATAAATAAATAAATTACCAAGCCGATGCGAGGCTGTGGACCATAAAGGGACGTCTGTTTCGAAATCTTCTTCCTCCCTGAATTTTGTGCTGCTGGCGCCCATGATTTGACTAATTCAGGTACTTCTGTATTTTAATAAACAAAACTGTATGGAATATTCTATTAACAAAAATATATTAATTATTGTCATTTTTTTTATGTTAAAGTGAGAACATATTTCTATTTAACGGGTTTTATATGCTTTTCAGTTTTAAATAAGTAAAATATAAATAAATACAAGAGCGACGTAGGACGATATAAATTACATTTTCAACAATCTATTAATGATATTTTTTCCCACTTTTTTTTTTAAATTTATTATATATATATATATACTTTGGTATCGGGATTTCAGTGTATGTGGTCAGTTTCTTATGTTTCAATGGTTAAATTTTACTTAAAGTTATATATATATATATATATATATATATATATATATATATATATATATATATATATATATATATATATACATATATATATATATTACAAAATTTAAATTTTTTCCGCAATTATTCTATAAAATTTGTCCATTCAATAATATTCGGTATATAACCCAGCTTATTAAAATAATTCTCATTCTTAAAATAGCCTTTTACTATCCATATGTAAAGCCAATTATTCCTAATCCACTTAATAATATTTATTCGAATGTAGTTATTCTAAAAATGGCGATAGCTTTTTTAATTTATTCTTTAAATAGAACATCTTTATTTTAATCCATTATTAAAATTCATTAGTATTATTCCCGTGTGGTCAAATTGCTATAACTTCTTTATTTAAATGCTAAAATATCGTATCTCTTAAAATATTCCGCTCAAAAAACCTTATTTCATAAAGTTATCCTATTATTAAATATCAAATGTCTATTAAAATATTTCCGAAAAACTTTAATTCTTTCTTTTTTTTTTTTCCCTTTTATAAAGATTCATTTTCTTTTCTTCTTATTATTTTTATTACGTATTAAATTCGAAGTTTAGCTACAGCCTCAAAAACAGATAAGCTCGTTTGTTGATATGACAGGCATCTGGTACGAGATTATGGAATATTCTGGATGGGCGTAGAAAGTTTTTGCATTTTACAACAAAATAAATCCACCGGAAATATTGATAAAGTTCCAAAAGAGACCTTTTGATTCGATAGAAGTGGGTCACGTGACGTATTCTGTATTATTACGCAAGCTAGTTTAAAAACACGATCATCCTGATTCGGAGAGGATTTTTTTGACGCTGGTGTTTGCTAAAGGAATCGGGACGGATTCTAGTAAATAATGGAACGTTGTATTTTTTTTTTTCGTTTAGCGTTGGCTAATGAGCATTTTCCCTGAAGAGATGTCTTAAAACTGGAAATAAAAGGTTCTTCGACAAAAATATGGACTGACATTTCTTGTTGTTGATGATACCACACTGCCGCCTGATGCGAGTTAAAAGGGAAACCAATCACATCGCTAACCCTATTTATCACGAGCACGACTGCCTTTTTCCCGGATTTGAACTTGGAAACACGACATATATATATATATATATATATTCAGTAAATTCATCTATTCATCACAATTCATCTATTTAGTGACGACACAATGACAATGTAAGTTTTTATAAATATTTAGAGAGTCATTATTATTAAGGATTCATTATGTAATTTGATTCATTATTTTCAATTAGAATAACATTTATATATCTTTTTATTTATTTATTTATTTTAGAAGCGGCATTTTTATCTGTAATATTAAATATTAAATCTATCTATAAGATACACGCATTTCTTAATGGATTTTTTTTTAAGACTGTTATCTGCAATAATAAATCTATAATAATAAAGATAGATGTTTGTATCTGTGTGTGTCTGCCTGCTGTTTTCGGAAGAGACCGATTCGCGCAGAGCTGCAAGGTTTGGCAAGAAGGTACCTGTATGTATACCGTTCCGTTATGCACCTCGAAAGCAGGTTCTGGATTTTTTTAATATAAATTTTTATGCGATTTTTAGCGGTTATTCGCGTTCTGTGACGATTTCTTCACATTACTAAGAGGAATCCGGGGTAAATCTTTTAGCCTAATAGAGTAAATGTTGTAATATTTTCCATTTGACATTCGTAAAAGGAATCAGTCTTCAATATTTTAGCTCAATTTAGTAAATTTTGCTTTTTGAGATTTTTAAAAATTTTTTATGTGATTTTTAGATTTTTTTCGTGTTTTGACGCGATTTTTTGACATTCATTAAATGAATCCGTTTTTAATCTTATAGCCCAATGTAGCACATTTTGTCCTCCATTTTTTTTTTTTTTTTTTTTTTTTTTTTTTTGTGTGTGTGTGACATTTTTATGCGATTTTTAGCTTTTTTTTTCGCATTTTGCGGCGATATTTTGACCCCCCCTTTTTTTCTGAATAGGAAATAATTCTCCGGGTAAAATTTGCCAGCGCAGTAATTAAATTAAAGTTTGAAAAATGTCAAATCGTTTCTATAGCAACGTGAGCTAAGGCCTGCAAATAGCCGGTATCTCCTTGGTACTGATGGTATCTTTCATTTGAAAAAAAAATTGAATATTTACTACTACTACTACAAAAAAAAAGGGGAGGGGGTTATTTTCTGAAGCTTGTTTTCATATTTTTCATTTGTTTTTCTGCAATTTAAAATTGCTATCCGCTTGGCCCGGATGGACTTACATAATAATAATATTTATAATAATGGTGATAATGATTTTGATAATAATAATAATAACTACGAATAGCCGGTGCTTTCGTCGTCTTAGCGGCATTTTTCATTTAAAAAGAAATGAATATTTACTATTTCTTTTTCTTTCGTTTTTCAAGGCTGTTTTCATACTTTTCGTTTTTTTTCTACAGGTTAAAATTGCTATAAAATTGCTATTGTTTGCGTAGCCCGAATGCACTTATAAAAACAGGAAAAAAAAGGGGGAAACCCGGTACTTTCGTCGTCTTATCGGTATCTTTCATTTTAAAAAATCCTGAATATTTACTATTTAAAGAATATATTTTCTGAATGTCGTTTACATATTTTCAGTTTTTACTGCAATTTAAAATTCAGTTTGTGATTACCTATTACTGTTTTCGTGTATGTGCTTAGTACAAAGTTCGTTTTGACGTAGCATAGGTTATACAAAATTCTTTAAATATCTACATATGTCGCGAAAAATTTCCAAACATTAAGGCGGGTCGCATAAGGATGTAGGTTACATTCAATTTTACACTCAGTATGACGTATTTATTCAGTCCTCGCAGCAGTTAAAAAATAATCTCATCAAAAAGAAGAATGATGTAAAAAATTTCCAGAGTGTGTTTTCAACGAAATAATTCAAATTTTGATTTAAATAAACAAATCAAAAATAAACAAAAAAATAAAAATAAAAATGACACACACACCAAATAAATAAATAAATAAACATAAATAAAAGCAACAAGGAAAGATTAAATAAATACAAGTAGTCGAAAAAACTAAATTTGAAAAAGAACATTAAAATCATAAATCATCAAAGTTCTCCAAGTAATTTTTCTGTATCTTGAAAAATTTCATCCCATTGAATGAATAATTCTACTTTAGCACGCAAACACAGTTCCTACAACTAAACAAAATGCTATTTGACAGTTTATTTTTAGCTAGCGTTGATCAATACTGAATGTTCTGTGTTCAGTAATTTTTTGATGAAAGGTTGATAAAAGAAATGACTCAATTGTTGATTATATTTAGATAGAAAACCGTAAGGCAGATATTTTAATTAAACTCTTGTATTCTGACGTAAAAAAATCACGGGGAAAAAAATAAATATAAAAAGAGTTTTGGAAAAAAAAGATGAATTTCTGAAAAGTAACTGATGCTAGTCATAATGATGGCGCTTCAATTAAAATATCGATTACGCAAAGTTTGCATATGCACGCTGTCGAGAAAGTAATGATTAAATATTCGGACAGAGCGTAAATAATTACAGTGTTTGATAATGAAGGAAAGAGATAATTTGTTAAATTGGTTTTTATGCATTTAAACATAAATTTGTAAATTAGCTTTCATAATAGAAAAAGAAATATTTTCGGTTAAAAATGAAATAAAATAAAATATAATGAAATTTTTAATTTGTATAAATATCATCGATTATTTTGTTGTAATATATTTGCTGTATTGGTTAAAAGTTATTAATTTGTACGTATAACTAATAAATTATCTACAAATTTTCTTCATAGCACAAAAGAGAGTAAATAAATGGTCTGTTTCCCAGTACACAATACAAAAATCTGTCGATTTTACAGAAAAAGACAGCCAGGAAACCAGTAAAAAACTTTTTATTTTACGAAATAAATATGTATTTATTACGAACGTTATATTATTTTAACATATTTTGTCCGTAAAATAAACAGTTTACTGATTTTCTCCAAAATAAAATCTATATTTTTTACGAACATTTGTTATATTAACATATTTTGCCGTAAAATAACGGTTTGCAAAGGGTTTTTTCCCCATTTGTAAAATAAACAGTTTTTCACTGGCTTTCTGGCCGATATATTTTTTACTGTAAAGACATTTTTTTTTAAATTTCGCTAATTTCAAAACGGAAGGTATACAACTTTCGAATCCACCCCATTCCATCGCATCAGAAATTTATAAAAAATCCCGCACCTTTTTCTTTTGTAATTTCTGGACATATATACAATATTCGGTAAATAGAGTAGAGTTACTTCAGTAATTTTTTTTTTTTTTCTGGAAAAGTAAACACTATTTTATTTAAGATTTCTATATCTGATGTTCACAATTTTACCAAAAATGAAACTGAAGGGTTCATGACAGTCTTTCAAATTAAGTTTTTTGAAAACTGCAAGATAAATTTGGACTTTGTACATGCTTTATATTTCAAAATATCGGAAGAAAAGTCGGGTAAAACGAATTTATTATATTTAGATAGAAAGCTGTAAAGCTGATATTTTTTATTAAACATTTATATTCCAAAGTTTTTTTTTTTTTTCAGAATAAAACAAACATAAAAAGAAATTTGAAAAAAAAAAAAAAAAAAAAAGAAAATCTGAAAAGTAATTGATGGTAGTCATAATGATGGTGTTTTAATTAAATTTTCGATTAAACGATGTTTGCATAGATATACTGTCCGATAACTTAATGATTAAATATTCGGACAGAGCGTAAATGATTGTTTGATAAAGAAGAAAAGAGATAATTTGTTAAATTGTTTTTTATTGTACTTAAACATATATTTGTAAATTATTTTTTTATATCAGAAAAAATATATAATTTTTGATTATCTATCTATCTATCTATCTATCTATCTATATATATATATATATATAGCCATTTAATGAACGTTACAACCACCAACAAAAACTGTGAAATTATGAATAAAATTAAAATAACTAATTGACAACAAAACAGACCCCCCCCCCCCCCCAAGAAACTGAACATAGATACCAAACACATAATATATAATAATAATAATAATAATAATAATAATAATAATAATAATAAGCAAAAATTGAATAACAGAAATTGAATAATGGAAATTTGTGGAATTTAGACAGAATCTTCAGGCCCCAAATGCCTAATTTCCACAAATAACATGTGTGGTTTAATCTTCATATTAGCCATAAAATAGCTAAAGAATATGAATATATATATGCATGGCCATATGTCTTTTTTCGAATTCCATTTTTATTTCATTTCATATCTAAATTCCATTTCTTATTCAAATTGCGATTGATTTTTCTTTCATCTTTTATTATTTTATTTATTTATTATTTTCTGCTTTTATCTTGACTTATAATGTATATACTGCTATGTTATCTCTAATTTGGTGTTTCAGTAATTTGTTTTTTTGAATTTATAAATTATTTATCAACTTAAAATGTTATTTATTCACTAAATTTATGCAATTCTTAAATTGGTGTTTGGGTTTAAATTCAATAGAACTCTTATTTATTTTATTTTTTAATTCTATTTTATTATCAGTTTATATCTAAATTTCATTTTTTTCTGCTGGAATCTTTTATTATTTCCTAATTTTCTTTTAAAATATTACGTATGGCTGTAAGCCGGCCCTGAATTGGAGCTTTCGTTTTGATGTTTAAATTGGTTAATTATTAATTAACTATGTAATATTCTGTATACACTTTATACTTACCTATCTTTTATAAAAAATGGCGATTTAGTCAATTTTGTTGCTATAACCTTTTTTTTTTTTTTTTTTGAAGTCAAAGGTTTATATTTATATTTGTGTACATTAATTATTTTATTAATTATATTCTTATTGTACGACGTAACAGAAATTAATAGACATGTTTTAAAAACAATTTATATCTTCCTTTGGAAATATATTACAATTTAAAAAGTGAACACTATTAGCTTAGTTAAACTGAATCAATAATTCTGGTTGCTATTATATAATTTAAAAAAAAAATCTAAAAATATTTGGAATTTATTGAAAGCAAGATAAGACACATGATTTGAAACTGAACTTTTCATCTGTTAAAGGTTTGTTAAAGGATTTTAACAAATACTTTTTATTTTTCAGAAAATAAAGATAACAGTATAACAATGTACAAATAAGTTACATTACATTAACCTTAAAAACAGAATAGTTTAAATATATTTATTTTAAAAAATCTAATGTGGGGAAAAAACTTGCCGTTATTTGTAATAAATAAATAAACAAATAAATAAATAAGTTAGCTGTAAATCTTTTAGTTATTACTTTTTAGATTTCTTTTGTTCGAATAGTAAATAATATTTTAAGATTTCTATATAATTAAAATTTGGGTGTTTAAAACTTTGCTAAAATTAAAAAATAAGGGCTGAATAAAAGGCTCATAGACTCACTTCAAATTAAGTTTTGAGAAAGGCGCATCATATAAATTATAAATTTGTATAGGTTCTGTATTTCATAACTTTTCTGTTGAAAAGGTGGAAAATAAACTGATTCAATTACTGATTACACTTTCATACATGGGGGTTAGATTAACTTTAAGTGGTGCACCGAGCACAGAGACAATGTCGGGTCCCCTTTCTAAAAATAATTTTTCTGTTACAATATTCATACAATATAAACGTAACGTAAAACACCTTTATGTGCAACTTAAAAAAATTAAACCATGATTTTATGAAAAATAAGTATTTTAAAGTTTCAAACATGCATGTGAAGATGCATTAAAAACTTGTAAATAAAAAATAATCATTCAGAAATTATAATTATAATTTTCAGTTATTCAAAAACGTATAACAGAATTTTTATTTATTTATTTATTGTTGAAATCATTACTAAAATATTTTAAACCTGCTGTTAATAGCAGAACAAAATACTTCTTTATGTTTATTCTATGGATAAACTCATAAAATTAAAGATAGAACTTTCAAGACGACTATTCTGGATAAGTAAAATTTTCTGCACTATATTTTCCATGGTGATATTTAGATCGTGATTGGCTGAAGCATATTAGATGTAACATCCTTTCTTCTCGGAATTTCGAAGTTTTACGTCACTATTGTCGTATTTGACGAAACAGTGAGATAGTTTAGCGCAAACGAATCGCATCAATTGTTTTTTCTATGAGATAGAAACGGAAATTTGTTTTAATTTCTATTTTCACAGAGTACCACAAAATGTATTTTGGGATCTTTGTAAATAGGAACCCAGGGCACGTGCTACGCGCGCTCTGCGATAACCAGTCTGTTTTCATAGAAAATCCTAATGCTAATTAAACTTCTGTATTTCAGTGTAAAATATTATGGAAGAAAATGAATATAAAAAAGGGTTTCGATTTTCGAAAAAAGATGAATTTCTAAGCAATATCATGTTAGTCATAATGATCGTGCTTTTATTAAAATATCAAATTAGAGAAGTTTTTGCATAAAGACGGCGATCAAAAATGATCATGTACTCCATCGGGATATAAATAATTAGATTGTTCGATGAAGAAGAAAATACATAATTTGATAAAATAATTTTTATAACATCTTAATATTAATTTAACTCTCATGCCAGAAAATGTAACACTTTTGATAAAGACTAACAAATTTCTATATTGTCATACATGTAATATTGGGTGAGAGGTGTTGATAAAGACTAATAAATTTCTATATATTGTCATACATGTTATATTGGGACAGAGTTGTTGATAAAGAGACTAATAAATTTGTATATTGTCGTACATGTTTTATTGAGACAGAGTTGTAGAGATAAATACTAATAAATTTCTATATTGTCATACATGTTTTTTTATTATTATTATACCGCTAACCAGGCCCCTACCTGGTCTTTTCATTAGACAAAATCAGAGTAGTGAAGTCAGTCTGTAAAGAACTAGTAATAACAAATGACAAGAACAGCGTATAGTAATATAACTCATAATTTTGCCTTTTCTCGTAAAACTCTGCTAATATTGCAATAATCAATGCAATTTTTGACTTATTGATTTCAGATATAGCTTTCATTTTAGCAGTGCAATAAAATACATAAAAAGGCTGGTTAATATGGCCCAGAGTCCGGTTTTAAAGAAATAAACAAATAAAGGTTTTCTTCTACACTCTTCCTTTTCCATGGCTGAGTTGTAAATCTTACAAAGGCGCAGTATTTAAAACTTCCTTATATCTTCCTTCTTTCTTTCATTCTTTCAAGACCTCAGGACATGCTTTTGCATTTCTGGGTTGAGGGTGTTTGTTGGGAGGATGAACTCCTTGAAGGTTTAAATTCTATCTAATAAAACAGACAAATTACTACATTTTGACAGACAGATGTAGTGTAGAAATATTATAGGTGACAAAAAAACAGTGTTTGAGAGGAAAAGAATTTCTTTCCTAATTTTATCCTTCTTTTCGTTCAAAATCCCATTGAAATGAACAGTTGTTTTTCTCGCATTAGCCGTGATTCTGCTTTTGTAGCTCGTAACCAGTTAGAAATTGTACGTTAAACGTGACAAATAAGGTGAGTTCGTACTATAACTAGGTTTACAATGCAAAAAATCATCGTCATTATTTCAGTGAAAAAAATTATATCGTCTACTATGAGCAAAATGAGCATGATTTTTTTTTTCTTATTACGTATGCCACGTTTACAGATGCGAATTTTTTTTTTCGACATCAGACACCGCTCAAAATTTACCATGAAGATTTTAGAATGATTACCTCCATGGTTTAATATTTCTATGACTCACGATGACTCTATCTTGTGTTTATTTACTTTAATGGATTGAGATATTCGGCTGTTAACCTAATTTCCACTGAAGTTATCTCAGAATCTATACTTTTTTGAATGGAACTCATCTCTCAAGCAAACATTTTTTTTAAACAACAATTCTAAAAATGTAATTTTTATGCAATTTTATTCGAAAAAAATAATTTTAATAAGAATGCTTAGCATATGAAGAAAAGAAGTGGTTAGCCCGCATTTGTTTTCCTCAGTCACATGACTTGCGCTTTTATTATATAAATTACGTATAATAGGATTTAATAGAATAAGGAAAATTTTATTAATATCTTTTTACGTTTTGATTCAATTTTCATAAAATTTGAAATGACCCGACAAAATTCTGCAACGATTATATATATTAATTTTCAAACCATTCGGTTGGGTAGTTTTTGCGCTGATATATGCGAACGGACGGACAGACAGAGGGACCAGACGACGAATTTAGGTGCTATGTATTTATATAATTACGAACGCACCTAAAAAGCGTGAAAATCTAAATATAGTTTAAACGATGAACCATTCTTAACGTGCAAATTGCTCGTTTTAACCGTGTTCTCGTTTTAGCCATGCTCGTATTAAGCGAGTTCGGCTGTATTTCTTAAAAAGTATGTGTTAGCTAAAATGACAGAAATATTGACAATCAAAAACAAAACTTCGCAAAAATCATTTATATATTTAAAAATAAAATTACGAAATTGATTCATAACACACGTTTTCGAAAATAATCTTCGGAGATTTAAACGGGAATGTTTGCCAATTTTATTTTTATTTATTTAAAATATTTACTATCATACACTTTTAAAAACAAAGATGATCGTGTAATAATGTAAAAATAAAATTTTAAGTTGCGCTCTCGAATTTAATTATATCGATAATATCTAAAATGCTTGATTGTAGTTTAAAATATTTAGTCTTTTTCAATTATTCTATTTCGAAATTAATATTTTTGATTGAATTATAAAGTTTTTTTTTTTTTTTTTTTTTTTTTTTTTTTTTAACTGTATACAAAAATCAATCCGACGAGTAAAATTTTGTCAAAAATTAAAATATAAATATAATATGAGATATTTTTGGCTTTTTTTTTTTTTGCAAAATCTCAGCACTCAGATTTTAATTAAACCACTGCTTTAAGCATAAAAAATCTTGGACGAAAAAGAATATAAGAAGGGTTAAAAAATGAGTTTCTAAAGGGTATAACCAGATGCCAGTTATAATGATGGCTCTTCAATTAAAATATCGATTATGTGAGCTCTGAATATGACATGCTGTCGAAAAAGTTCTCATTAAATATTCCGACCGAACATGAATAATTGCAGCATTCGATAAAGAAAGAAAATCAAATTTTATTTAAATGTTTTTATAGCATTTTAATGCACATTTTCAAATTAGTTTTCACAGTAAAGTATTTTTGCTGAAATCTGATAAATATCTATTGTACTATACATGCTGTATTGGAAGAAATTTGTTAATCAGCGCTTTTTATGATTTGAGGAGGTTAGAATGACAGTGGAGTAAGTCCTATATTTTCACTGAATATATATTAATTTCTGATCAGTGTGACAGTCAAATAAGTAATAGTTCACTTAGAGAGTCGTTAGAGGGCAAAACAAGTTGGACCACTTAATGCAGTAACCAAACGGAAATACACGTTTCACAAAACCCTTCATTTCTCAAATTACTAAATATTGACTTACTCCACTGTCATTCTAACACCCTCATTTATAAAAACTGTTTTGTAACTAAAGCAATAAAAACTTTAATGAACAAATTTAGACTATTGCGAAAACGTTTAATTAATAATAGATTTTCAAAATATTAAATTGGTGAATATAAAGTAATACAGATTCTTCCTGCTGTCGATTACTTAGTTATCAATTTTTCAATTCGAATCGTAAATAATTTCTTATTTAAAATTCCTATATAGCAATAAATCTGATGTTTAATTTTTTTTAACTATATATATATATATATATACGTCGAGTCTCTCTATAACGAAACTCCATACATCGAATTTCTCTATATAACGAATTTTTAGTAGGAACGGTCCCCTTTTCCCATGATCTCATTAAAAACAGTCTCCATATAGCAAATTATTTATCTCCATATAACGAATTTTGTTCATAAAATGTTCTTTATTTATTCAGTTTTATAAAAGCTTCCAAATCACATAGAATTAATTTTCCATCACTGATTCCTGATTTATCGTTCAGTGCTAAGTTTTTTTTTTTTTTTTTAATCTTACTTTTCTACCTTGAATTTCCTTGTTCTATAATGTCCAACGAATTCATCTCCCCCCCCCCCCCCCCCGCTCCCCCATACCTTCCAACATCCTTAAGCTCCCGAGGTCCATTGGCATGACACATGACCTGATGCGATACAATTATGTTCCCGATACAATTTTTCATTCCTTGCTAAAGTGTGAACATTTTTTCGAGAGTGTAACAATTTTGAAATCAAAACAGCGAAAAATTACAGATTTCTTCGTGTAAAATTACTGTAAGTTTTCCTTATGTGATTTTTTTTATGCTTTCAAATAAATGTCTGTTCTCTTTTTTTAAACTATTTAAATACGTAATTAAGAAATACAATATTAGGTTAATATTTATAGTTAAACATTTCAAATTGTTAATTTAACACTTCAAAAATAATTTTTGTTCAAAATTTACATATTAAATAGGAATTTTTACTCATTCTCTATATAACGAATTTTTAGTAGGAACGGTCCCCTTTTCCCATGATCTCATTAAAAACAGTCTCCATATAGCAAATTATTTATCTCCATATAACGAATTTTGTTCATAAAATGTTCTTTATTTATTCAGTTTTATAAAAGCTTCCAAATCACATAGAATTAATTTTCCATCACTGATTCCTGATTTATCGTTCAGTGCTAAGTTTTTTTTTTTTTTTTTAATCTTACTTTTCTACCTTGAATTTCCTTGTTCTATAATGTCCAACGAATTCATCTCCCCCCCCCCCCGCTCCCCCATACCTTCCAACATCCTTAAGCTCCCGAGGTCCATTGGCATGACACATGACCTGATGCGATACAATTATGTTCCCGATACAATTTTTCATTCCTTGCTAAAGTGTGAACATTTTTTCGAGAGTGTAACAATTTTGAAATCAAAACAGCGAAAAATTACAGATTTCTTCGTGTAAAATTACTGTAAGTTTTCCTTATGTGATTTTTTTTATGCTTTCAAATAAATGTCTGTTCTCTTTTTTTAAACTATTTAAATACGTAATTAAGAAATACAATATTAGGTTAATATTTATAGTTAAACATTTCAAATTGTTAATTTAACACTTCAAAAATAATTTTTGTTCAAAATTTACATATTAAATAGGAATTTTTACTCATTCTCTATATAACGAATTTCTCTATATAACGATTTTTTCACTGGAACAATGGATTTCGTTATATAGAGACTCGACTGTATATATATATATATATATATATATATATATATATATATATATATATATATATTTACACTAAAAGTTTCTTGCTAGTAATTAGTAAATGCTTCTATTTTTTTTACATTTAGGAATTCAGTTTTTAGATAAATTAGTATAAGTTGAAATCTCGTTATCTGAATAGATTTCAATCATATTACATTTTATTTAGATTAGATTTTAGCATTGTTGAGCAATGCTAAAATCACTGCAGATAGAAAATAGCTTGTAGATTGTAGTATATCTTCTTTTTATCTCCATGTAATAATTGCACACTTACGAGTATAGTTTCGAGAGGAGTTAATTATCTTCTCTCATCCTCAGGTGAAATTATCATAAAGTAGTTATCTGATCAAAGATAAAACAGTTTGTTGTGCTTCTATTTAAGATAATGGTAAGATATTTTTGACTTTTTTACATTATTATGCTTCTAATAATTTAATTTTAAAATGTAGCATTTTTTTCAAAATAATTTAATATGTTTAAATCAATTCGAATTATAAGAAATGTACATTTTTCTAACGTGTTATATAAGTATTTTTTCTTTAGTGATAACATGAAAACTAATTTCAATTTTTTAAAAATTGGATAGTTAAAACTTTTTTTCTCAATCCCTGAGGGTTAGAATTAACGAGTGTTGGACTGCACGGGGTTAATTATCTGCTCTCATCATCATGTGAGATTAGCAGAGAGTTGTTATCCGCAGGCGAATATAATATGCTTCTATTTACGATAATGGTAAGATATTTTTGACTTTTTTAATAATTATTAAGCTTCTAATAATTTAATTTTTGAATGTAAGCAGTTTTTTAACACTTTCCAACCTAGTTGAAAAGTGTTTATGACTTCGGTTTGTCTGCCGTCTGTCCGTGCTCTAACTCCCGTAAATATGCTCGGATTGCCCTGCAATTTTTATGTTATTGTCGTTATCTATGGCATGTTCCCTATTTCAACTGAAGTGTGTAGCCCTTATAGTTTTTACAGGGACACTCAAAAGAATTCCGTTACATTACGGTCTATGGGGAAAAATCATTTGCGGTTTATTTTAATGATGTTACACAATTTCAAACACATTGTAATTGATATATATCACTAAGGTGCATTACAAGAAGCTTAATATGGAATATGCTGTGCATAGCACCTATAGTTACTTTACAGGGACAGTCAAAAGAAATCCGTTACATTACGTCTATGGAGAAAAATCGTTTGCGGTTTAATTAAATAATGTTTCACTATTTTAAACGCATTGAAATTTATATATATCACTAAGGTGCATTACAAGAGGTTTACTACAGAATATTGTGTGTATAGCAGTCATCGTTCATTTACAGGGACACACAAAAGAATTCTCTACTGTATGTTAACAATAATTCCTGGACGTGCGTTTTAAGTTGCTGAACGATTTTAAATTTTTGTCTATTACTTGGTGTATATAAATTCTGTAGATCATATACAGGGCAGCACAAAAGTTCGCGAACACATTTCCGTGTATTGACAGAAACTCCAGAAGGATAATTTTAAACTGTGTTACGCGTTTCCTAACTAAACTAAAATTTAGCCTCCTATGTAGTATATATACAAATCTATAGATCATATACAGGGCTGAATAAAAGTATTCGGATATTTTTCCGAATATTGTATATGTTGGAAATTCCTGAAATTACGTTTTTAAATATGTTATGCGTTTTCCAAATTGTTTACTTAGATGTTATCTTTCAGTTTATTAAATGGTAATGATTTGTAAAATTATTTTGGAAGCATTGGAAAGTGTTACATAATCTATGCTTGACGCATGATTTTCGTTCTTGTTTTCTTTTAATAATAATAATTTCATATGTTTAAAATAATTCGAATTACGGGAAATATGGCTTTTTTAACGTTAATTAAGTATTTTTTTTATTTAGTGATAACGTGCAAAGTAATTTTCTTTTATTTTTTCTTTTAATCTTTTTTTTAACGAAAAAATCAAACTTTTTTTTCCTCGATCCCCACCGACGGGTTCCAATTAACGAGTATTGACGGGTTCAAGGTCTTATTTACGATTCGAAGAAAACATCAAAATTGGAAAAAATGATAAGGATAACTAAAAATCGACAACTCACAGAATCTCTTTTATTTTATATTTACGATATAAATGCTTTCAATATGAAAGCAAAGAAAGCATTTGTTTAGGTATTACTGGTAAAATGGATAAGCCAATTAACTGTGACAGGTCAACAGCAGTCAAAAACTAATCTTTTAAAGCATTATTTCCGATCTGCATCTTGGAGAACATTGGAGTCTTTCTTTAGAAGCAGTTGTATTTATAAAGAAAATATTACTCACTCGATGACATTCGGAAAACTTAATATAACTTTGTACCATAAAGTTTTGCGGTATTTATGCCAACTAAACAACTAAAAAATTATGTTCGTTTTTAAATTGCATTCATTATTTGAATTTCTTATTTTATTAGCATCATCGATACATATATTTTTTTTGTCTTTCGTCCAGTTGTTGTGTTGGGTTATTGTCAAAGTTTATTTTTTCTTCTTATTATTATTTTTTTTCGTTAATGTTACTAAACTTTTCAACTTCAAATATCAAGGATACAAATTAAAAATACATTTTTGGATGTTATACCTCACGTTTTTTTTCTTTTTTTTTTTTTTGTCTTTGTGAAAATTCTTGCTGTTAGAGAAAATAGATAAAATTAACGAATTAATTTCATGAAATTAAATTTAATTAACATATTCTTTTTAGTGTTAATTTTTAAAATCAATATTATAATATAATATTTTGAATAAGACAAAGATTAATAGAATTTCCTTTTTTCTCCCTCTTAAATGCTCTTTAGTTTATTATTATTATTATTATTATTATTGCATTTAGGGGAAATAACTTCACAAAATCAACAGTGACAAAAAAAAAAAAAAAAGAGGTTCTATTTTAAGATAGCTAAATGTGCATAAATAAAAATATAATTACAGACTTGACAAAATTGAAGTTATTAAAAATGTATTTATTTAAACTAAATCGCTCAGCGTATAGAGTAGAAAAAGTTCTTGGGTAAATTTTATCCAGCCGCTAAGAATGGAAGATCTCAATAACAGAGATCTTTCTAATTCTGATCTCAAAGCGCTTCAACCAGTTACAATCCTTATTCACCTACCATAACTTCAGTTGTTACTCAGCCGTCAGTGGTTTAGCTTGTACCTTACAGTTTTAACTTACGGTTTACCTATTTAATCTTTTTGTTCTGTCAATCCGCCTTAGAATTTGTATAATTCTATACACTTCCAGAGCTATGCCAACCCTTCGGATTTTGGAATACGACTATTTTCGAATAGTAATCTCTATGTTATTTAATCGCATGATTTCTGCATTAAATAAAGCGAATATTTCTATTCTAAAATAGTGGTACTGAATAATCTGGAAGGTTGGCCGCTCTACATAATTATTTTTAAGTGTCGGAGATGGACTCGCTGAAAATTATATCTATAAAAAAAAAGGTACACTCACCAAAGAATTTCGGCTCATTAACCAATTAATATTTTCCTCATTCAAAAAATTTTACATCGGGGAAATTTTCTACCTTGGAAAGTAGTTTTCTTTTTTATGTATAATTATGTACTATTGCAGTTTTTTTTTTAAAATTATTATTTGCATAAAACGTACAAATCTTTATTTTAACTTTTCAACTGCACATATGGCACAATAACGTTGAGCACGCGTAAACACTTATCGGGTACATTCCCGGACATGTCTATACTTCAAGATATATTCTTTGAATTGTGGAGCTATTTTCGTGGGAAGTAGCATGAATACGTATCATACCTTTAAAAGTTCTCCGTCCACTTCCATAACAGGAAGGTGTGCTAAAGCTAAAGTGTAAACTTAAAAAAGAATACTTTGATATTTTTTCATTAGAAAATGTATAACAAAAACATTGTTCTTATACAGAGTGTTCGTGAATTATCTTTACAAAATAAGAGAGGTGAGAGTACTCAAAACGAATAATTTTTGTATAGAAAACCAGTGTCGCAAACGTCTTATTCTGTCAAAAATACAGGATGTGTTACTCCAACCCGAAATTGAATTTTCTTTGACACTTTATCAATAATGAGATATCGTAATGATATTTCCAACAGAATGACTTTGTTTTGTGTGAAGCGTGGTGACATCACCAGAAATACTGGAAATGATACGAATTAACATTTTCCCAACTGATTGAAAAAGTGTCCAGGCCAGGAGTCTAACCCAAGACCTTTGGCTTAAATTACCAACTGTCTGCTTTAAGGGTCCTCTCCCCTCACGCGAAAACACACGCTCGCTAATGTTAATGCTATGGGGCATTATTTTTCTAATATCTCGTTTGCATTTCAATATTTATTTATTTATTTTATTTTATTTTATTTTATTTTTTGTATTGGATAGCAGAGATCAATCTCTATTTCCGCCGTTGATTACTTTTTCGATTTTCTTTGAGGATTTTTTTTTTTTTTTTTTTTTTTTTTTTTTTTTTTTTACGAAGATGATTTACGATTTTTTTTCGAAGACACTTTCGAAACCATGCCCTTAGGATTAACATTAGCGAGCAGGTGTTTTCGCGTGAGGGGAGAGGACCCTTAAGCCAAAGGTCTTGGAGTTGTAATTTTTCAACTGGACGAAAAATGTCCGGGCCAAGATTCGAACCTGGAATCCCTTGGCTGAAGCTGCCAATGCTCTACCAACTGAGCCATCCCGATCGAATCTGGATGACTTAATTCATCCAGTTAACCTTATTGATCATAGCATCTGGTCTGATATCTGAATCAGCTCAACAGAAAAAATCGCAGGTAATTTGGAACTCCAATAAACGCCTGGATACATGAATACACTAGATTAATTTTAAACCAATTATTCAAACTGGCAAAGAAATCACATGAGTAACTCATATGATTTCTTTACCAATTTGAATAATTGGGTTAAAAGGTCTTGCGTTCGACTCCCGGCCTGGACACGTTTTCACTCAGTAGGGAAAATGTCAATTCGTATGATATCTTTGTCAATCAGTATGACTGAGTTAAAAATAATAAAGTGTATCTACGTATCCATCGTTTAGTGGAGTTCCATTACCTGCGGTAAATTTTCTTGAGCTGTTTACATAGCAGAGCAGATTCTGTTACCAATAAGGTTAACTGCCTGAATTGTGTCGGTCGGTTGTCAGTCTAGGTAGTTCAATAGGCAGAGCGTTAGAAATTTAAGCCAAAGGTCTTGGGTTCGACTGCCGGTCTGGACACTTTTTTCACTCAGCTGGAAAAATGTCAATTCGTATTATATCTTTGTCAATCAGTATGACTGAGTTAAAAATAATAATGTGTATTTACGTGTATCCATCGTTTAATGGAGTTTCATTACCTGCGGTAAATTTTCTTGAGCTGTCTACATAGCAGAGCAGATGCTGTTACCGATAAGGTTAACTGCCTGAATTGTGTTTGTCGGTTGTCGGTCTAGGTAGTTCAATAGGCAGAGAGTTAGAAATTTAAGCCAAAGGTCTTGGGTTCGACTGCCGGTCTGGACACTTTTTTCACTCAGCGGGAAAAATGTCAATTCGTATTATATCTTTGTCAATCAGTATGACTGAGTTAAAAATAATAATGTGTATCTACGTGTATCCATCGTTTAATGGAGTTTCATTACCTGCGGTAAATTTTCTTGAGCTGTCTACATAGCAGAGCAGATGCTGTTACCGATAAGGTTAACTGCCTGAATTGTGTTTGTCGGTTGTCGGTCTAGGTAGTTCAATAGGCAGAGCGTTAGAAATTTAAGCCAAAGGTCTTGGGTTCGACTGCCGGTCTGGACACTTTTTTCACTCAGCTGGAAAAATGTCAATTCGTATTACATATTTGCCAATCATTGTAACTGAGTTAAAAATAATAACGAATACTGACTGATCTCTATTCGCATTCATACAATGCTAAAATAGCCATAATTCAGAATGTCGCTGATTGTACACTGCCTGAATTACTGTGTATTTCCAAGACCTTCCGTGATATCATCACATTTAAGACAAAACAAAGTTACTCTTAAAAATTTAGCTACGATATATTTAGCATTGTTAAAGTTATGTACGAAATTTCGGTTTCGGCTTAGAGCGATACACCCTGTATTTCTGACAGAATACATGGTTTGCGATCCTAATTTAGTATACAAAAATTATTCATCTTGATGAGTACTATTATATATCTTATGTGGTAAAGACAATTTTCGAACGCCCTGTATACATTATTAACTTAACCATTCATTCAATGCAAAACTGCTCTAATTTAAACAACGCACCCTGACTGGCAACTTCATCAAGTGGCATCTAAAAAGGTCACATTACCATTCGGACATTTAATTATGTGAATCAACGACCTTTTTATAAGTCTCTAGCCAGTGCCGGCAAAATGCAAGAATCCTTCATTGGCTGAATTCGGCAAATTTAAAAAGGAAAGGGATGCCAATGCACCGGGCTCCTTATTGATTTTTACAGCTACTTGCGGGTGCAATGAACTGGCGCGATAAATAAGCGGGATTCCCCCAGCTTAAGTTTTATAGGTGTTTTAAAACACCGCTAATTATCTTTAAAAGGCGAGAAAATATATTTTAACTGTAAACCACTTTCGAAAGTAAAAAAAGATGAAAAGTTTATTTTTATTTTTTCCCATGTAACATCCAGTATTACAAGTGAGATAGGAGGATTAGATAGGATGCTAAAGCACTGCAAATAATAAAAAAAAACTCTCGTCATTTTCTAGGCACGGAAAATAAATAAAATGGATTGAAACGCATGTACAAATGATTTACTTAAAGTACTTTTAAAGTTGTTATGCTTGAAAAATATACAGTTAATCTATTAAATTGTTAAAGTTTCTAAATGTTTGAGGTTTTCAAGGATCGATTTCATGTAGCTGAATTTCTTTCAATAGATTGAGAAACTTTAAAATAAACATAATTTTGATAAGTAATGTTGTATACACTTATATACAGGGTGCGTAAGGTATTTGAGGACAAATTAATGTTTTTTACAAATCAGAACACACAATAACAGATAATAACTTTATAGTTGAAAAATGCTATAACTATATACAAATTATATTTTTAATGATTTTATTTAACAAAACAGCCTACAGCTTCTATGCGAGACCTTAATCATGTTTGAATTAAACGTTCCTGATTAGACAGTGTTCTGCCTATGTCGGCTTTAAAAATTCTTTTTGGTGTTATGGGGAGGTCATTGACATTTTTTATACCAATGCCCCACACGTGGATTTAGGTCTGGAGAGTCAGGGGGTCCAAAATGTTAGGTGTTATGTGATTGCGGAAAGTTCGTTAACTATACCTGCGTTATTTGAACCTTGTGTTATAACGCAGAGTCTTGCCGAAACACGTAATGTCTCCCACTTCATAAACTATGGTTCAAGAACTTTTCCCAGAACGTCGATATATAAAGCAGAGTTAAATCTAAGGCCTTGTGGAGGGACACAGGGATGCATCAAGTGACCCTAAATTCTTGAACTGGAAAAAAAAAGGTTGATTTTACGGTATAATACTGTTATCCCAGCTGCCAGTATTATACCGTAAAATTAATAGTATTGTACAGTAAAATAAGCAGTAATAGGCTACCACGCAAATCAAATTTTCTTTTTTTTTTTTTTTTTTTTTTTAGTGTGACAATCTCCAAAACCACGACAGCTGCAGGAACTTTTGTGTACATAACCATTGGAACTTCAGAAGGGTCTTTACATAACAATTTGTAATTTCGTCTCTTAATGTTTTGAGTTTGGTCAAAGTTGTTCTCGCCTAAGAAATATTAAATCACATCTTCTTCTGTTGGAATTTTCAATTGGTTTAGGAACCTTTCAGAACTGATTAATCGACTTTCTTTATTATTTTGTGACATAAATTGTTCTTTCCTCATCACATGTGATTTATATAAGATTTCTTCATCGACAACAAATCTCATTGTTTTTTGTAAGGTAAGAAATTCTTTTCCAAGTGACCTTTGATTTTATGGGATTTTCTTTAACGGTTTGTTGCATTTGCTGGATAAATTCATGTGCTCTGATTATGTCAGAGCGTTTGTAATGCTTTTTGTTTTTTGATACAGGTGAAACGTTTTCATTGTCGGTCTTCAACTTCTTTCAAACTTTAAAGACGAAACATCTGGCGACTTTTAGAAACCGAGATATTTCAACTGAGTGTCTCCCATTATTATTGTATTTAATTTAATAAAATGCAACAAATAGCCAGAGAAAGGTAATATCTTCAACTATCTTAGGCACCCTGGGACAGGGTGCCTTATATATATGTATGTATAAGGCACAAGCAGCAAATGCGGAGAGCATAGGAGTTTGAGGCCGATATGAATATTTTGAAACGTGCGTTCGACATCCACACTACAAGTATTAAATTTATCAATAATGTTTCTTAATTTGACTTCTCAAAAAATGCCCGTCTGCAAATCTAATGATTAGAGCGATAGCACTACTAGTTAAGAGGTACCCGGTACAAATCCCAATTCAGGCATATGGGTGTTTGTAGTAGGTGCGATTCCATTTTAAAAGAAGGTCCTGATTTGTTTAGCCTTCATGACCGTGGATAACCAAGATGGTCGTAGCACATCAAACCAACCAACCAACTTCAAGAGTGCATTAATAAATTCTTGAGTCACATGAAATTTGAAAAAAAACAGCACCAGTAATCTTATAAATTGTGGACAAAACATATTTTTTTAATAGAAATCTTCACTTAATTTAATCTCGAAAATTTTACATTAAATAAAGCGAAGATAAGTATAAATAAATACTGATGACCAAAAATCGTAGCAGTTGGTAGCTATGACTTTGCGCATGATCAAAAACGCAGTCTGTGGGTCACATATGACCTTTTTGTTATTTTGTATATATTATTCAGAATAAATTAATTTGAAAAAAAAAAGTCAATTTCTTTTGGGAAAGATGACAGAATATTGATATTTTACCGTTCTCGTAAAAACGGGCATGGTACTAATTGAATTGGGGCATGGTACTGAACGCTTTAACTAAACTTTTCAAGGATGGTAAAAGTAGGACCAGGACGATGACCTTTTCCAAATGATCGATACTTGCGGTTTCATGCTCGGCTGATTAACACTGTAATAGCTCTTATTCGTGCCAGACCTCTGTCTGCTGTAGTCATTGGACAAATGGTACCAGCCAAACAACTGCGCAGAAGGTTAAACCGAATAACTGTGCGTTTGAAACCAGTGATGAAGTCAAGCGATGGCCCAGAGGTAGGAGGGAGGGGGAGGGACAGCATCAAAATGTCTCCTCGAAAAATTTCAGATTTTATATTTGTTGATGGTTCAAAAATGCTAATTCCCCCCGGAACTCCCGAATGTCTATACGGAGTTACAAAATTCCCTCCAGGAGAAAAATGTCTTAATACAACACTGTTCAAACCTCGTTATACGTCTTTCAGGACCGTGCGAAGAGAAAATTGCGCCCGGGGCAAAGTTTCACTTTGGCGCCCCTCCCCACCCCTTCCTTTTGTGACAGGTAACACAAAACTGATAAAATACAGAAACAGAAATAAATTCTATTGAATAAACATTTCGCGTTTATGTTGGTACTTTAAATGTTTAATTTTAATTCAGAAATTGCAAACAACTAAATAGCGTAAGAGAAAATTGCACTTATTTGTTGAAGAGATCATGATATTTTGAGACAGAAAAAAAAGAATGATGAAAAGAGAAAAAGAAATTCCCCAGAAAATGATCGATGACCAAAAAATGAATAAATAAATTAAACCGTGGTTGGTAGTATAAATTTGGCGCCCCCCAATTTCCGGGGCTGGTTCGAAGCCCCCCCCCCCTCGCCCTTCTCTTCGCACGGCCCTGATGTCTTTAGCCAATGTAAGAAAATACCTCAAAGATTTAAAATTCTTTTCAAATACAATACATCATAATGCGTACTTCATTTAATAAATGACCAAGAAAAAATATTTAGAATGGCGATATTGCATTTGTAAATGAAACAGTTTTAACCGGATGATTCAACTTCGTTTCAATGTTATAGCGAAAACAACACCCAATGATACAAGAACAAAAAAATATTATTGGTAGATATTATACCACATGTCATCATTTGTATCGAAGTTAAAATTTAAGAAAAAATACACACGCCGCCTAAAATGCTAGCGACATTCAAAATCCTTAAATACCTAGTTACACCGTAACAAATACTCTGAACGCCTTATCGTTAGCGAAATCGTAAAGTGAAATCGTTAGGCTATCTTAAAAGGGTTATAATTTTTTGCCTTAAAACAGAGCTGAAGATAATCATAGATCTTATTAAGAATATCGCAAGCGAAGCAACATATCACTATCCTATGCTCGTGGACAGCAAAAAGTAAATTTTTATTCCTAATTAATCCATTTTAGCAACAAAATATAATAAAAGGGTCTAAAGTTTGTCGTGACCGTTAGATAAAAATTTTCTTGAGATGTTGTTAGTTCTCATAAACACTGTTACCTTTTTAAACTGAATCAGTACTGTTGCGAACGATTTCCCGCACATTGGAGTAATTGTCTCAGATTAGTATTTTGAGCGGTCATGTTCGAAATGGCAGCTAGAAGCGTGTCATAAAAATTGACAAAGATTTTTTACGTCGGGTGAGTTCTAGCAAAATGCAAAGGGCTTAAAGAGAAAAGATATGAAAGACAGAAGTAGAATATATGAAACGTGACTTCTCTACGGATGTCTTGATCTTTACCTAATTACTTATGACCCTTTAATCAAAAGATCTTTTTTGATCTTTTGATCTTTCTTTTATGTTCATTCACGCTAAACTAGTGTTTGCCATTTTGGAAAACAGATTGCTCTTTGATAGTTGTTTTGGGGCACCGCGATTCTCTTTTGCTTATGAGGATTAAATGGATAAAAAGTCATGTTAAATTAAATATGACAAAAAATTAAAAAGCAGTGCATACTGAATAGCGTTGAGTAAAGGAACATAGAAAAAAAATGGTTTAACATTTTTGGTCCTAAATAATAAAGATTAGAGCAGGGGTTTCCAAATTTTTAGATTTCTGTATCACTAAATCGAAATTCATATTTTCGCCGTACCGCCGTCAGGAAAAATACTTCTGTATTTTAAAATTGTATATTATGTATCTTAATTAACACTTAGATTATTTTCTTTTATTGACATTCAAATAAAAGGTTACATCATGATTATAATTTAATAAAAGGCCCATTTATCAAAATATCAGAAAAGTTGTTTAAAAAAATTAAAATACGAAAATAAATGGAAAATTTGACAAAAACATTTTTGAATTTATGATTATTTATGAATGACAATATATCTTATACTTTTTATACAACTTTTCTGTTTAGTATTTTAAGGTGTTTTATTATTACAGTATCGTTAAAGAATTTTTTGAGAGGAAAACTACAGTACCTATGATCTTTATATCTGCCAAATAAACCAGTCGGCGAAAGAGGAGACGATTCTTTAAGTAGTTCTTAAGGTAGTGTCATAGAGTGAATTTGAAACGAGTTCTGTTTTCAGTTTTACAATTTTTTTTTAATGTAGCATTCGCGTATCAGTAAATGAAAGCTTGAAAACGAATGAACTGGTAACGCGTACTCCAGTTTTCAAAATCCTGGATTAGAGTTTGTAAATTTAACCCTTTATGCTCCGACGGTTACTTTTAAGTACCTGTAAAGAACATTTAACATAAAATTTATTTAATCCGTCGGTTAATAAAAGTAGATTTCCCTTTTAGAAAGCACAGCGAAATAGTCGAAGCTAAATAGTTTTGTTTTCAAAGCGGTTACATTTTCTCAACTATTTACATAGATGTAGCATTTCTTTCATTAAAAAAATGTGATATGAAAAAGTTGCAACTACAAGAACCTTTCCATTGACACGTAGGATCACAATACGTTTATTTACAATGCTTTTATAAGAATTACAAGATTTCCCTAACAGTACTTTTTGTTAATCAATCTAATTATTCTTGCAAATAATTTACAAAAACAGCTGTAACTACTGATGTATTAAAGCAGTTTCAATGAAAAAACTTATCTAAATTTTATATTATTATTATCATAAAAATTTTCAGACATAAAGAAAAATTAATTATTGAGGCAAAATTAAAATTTTTCTATTTCTGATTAAATATAATATCAGGCTTATGGGATACTATTATGCACATTTTAAAAGTGTTAAGTATGTAACGTGAAGCACTGAATTTCAATTAGGGTCAATCAGGGCAAATATGAGAGACCTAAAAAAACGGAGAGGGGGAGGAGGGCTAATGTGAGACTGCTGCGGATGTTAGTACTGAAGAATATTAGGGTTCCGGTACCTTTTTTCTTAGAAATTAAGCTTTGCATGCAATCATTTATATTTTATGATAATTATAATATTACCAAGTATCAAAATACATTAGCAACATTTCTTTAACAAAATCTATAAGACTCCCGAAACTACTGTCTAAAATAAACCCGCATTTCCTTGAAACGATATCCAAAAACAGGAAAATTACTTACACTTTTCCCAGCTATGTAAGTATTAATGAACAATGAATTAACAGTTTAGGTCGTAGAATGCATTTTTTTCCTTCAATGACAAATGTTATATCATTGTAAATTTTCTTCTAAATCTTCATAAAAATCATATATTCTAATACGAGCAAATCTTGTGTGTAGTTATATATATATATATATATATATATATATGCAAATTTTATCTTGAAAACGGCTCTAACGATTTTGACGAAATTTCGTATCCTACCATTTTGGGGCACCAGAAAACCATTGGGCTAGGTCACATGTTCGAGAAAATTCGATTAGTGGGTCATTTTGGGTCACGGTCTAGCTAATTGTATCTAAAAACGGTTCAAACGATTTTGACGAAATTTTGTATCCGACCATTTTCGGACACGAGAAGACTATTGGGCTGGGTCACATGTTCGAGAACTTTCGATTAGTGGGTCATTTTTGGGTCAACACGGGTCAAATTAATTTTATCTAAAAAACGGCTCTAACGATTTTGATTAAATTTTGTGTTCTACGAGTTTCGAGCACGATAAAATCATTGGGCTAGGTCACATGTCCGAGAAAATTCGATTAGTGGGTCATTTCTGGGTCATTGTGGGTCAAGATCTAAATAGCGGCTCAATTTACACTAAATTTTGCATCCAATGGTTTTCGGGCACGAGAAGACTGTTGGGCTAGGTCACATGTTCGAGAAAATTCAATTAGTGGGTCATTTTGGGTCATTTTGGGTCATTTTGGGTCATGGTCAAAGCTAATTGTATCTAAAAAACGGTTCAAACGATTTTGACGAAATTTTGTATCCGACTATTTTCGGGCACGAGAAAACTATTGGGCTGGGTCACATGTTCGAGAACTTTCGATTAGTGGGTCATTTTTGGGTCAACGCGGGTCAAATTAATTTTATCTAAAAAACGGCTCTAATGATTTTGATTAAATTTTGTATCCTACGAGTTTCGGGCGCGCGAAAATCATTGGGCTAGGTCACATGTTCGAGAAAATTCGATTAGTGGGTCATTTCTGGGTCATTGTGGGTCAAGATCTGAAAAGCGGCTCAATTTACACTAAATTTTGCATCCTATGGTTTTCGGGCACGAGAAGACTGTTGGGCTAGGTCACATGTTCGAGAAAATTCAATTAGTGGGTCATTTTGGTCATGGGTCATGATATTTGAACTCAAATTTAATTTTGACCGAGCATAGCTCGGTCTTCCCTGCTCGTATAGTTTAAGAGTTGTAGATAATTTTCTTAGTTTTTTTTTTCTTACCCTAAATTACCGTTTAAAAAGTTAGGGAAGGAGCTTTTTATAATGGGTTTTCTGTAGTATTCTGGTGGATGCATGAAAGATTTCTCGAAATTTTGTCAAAATGAAAGCTAGAAAAATCTAAATAATACAGCCGAAACAATAGTCCCATTTGGTGGGGCTAATATGAGGCAGGATTTTGATTTTTCCCCCCTTTATTTTCATTTCGAGCAATATTTTTCTTTATAATTAGGGAAAAAAAAGGAAAGGAAAACACAAATTGCAGTAATATTTTTATTTAGGTCTAGAGTGAATAGATCACAAGTAATTGGAAAAGTTTAGAATTTTGTCTCATATTGGCCCCGATTGATCCTATAGATTTGATTGTTGTTTTATGACTCCTCATGAAATATTTAAGTGTGCACAAAACCATTGGCATTATATGTATTACATTATGTGTTTGTATATTTATATATTACTTCATTCTGTCCCATTCATTTAACGCATTTAACTTTAGCTTATTCAAAAAAGTGTTAGGAGAACAACAATAAATTTTGTTACCAGTTATTTCACAGCGATAAACAAGACATAAATTATATTTTTCAACCAAAACAAAGAGTACAATTAAATGTTGAAAAACAAGTAAACATCAGCTATGAGGACTAACAGTAAATACTGGCTAGAAGCCAGGTGAGTTCTGAGTATTACAGTTGAAATTAGGGCAAGAAAAGAATTTCGAGTCTTATTTACAGTTAGTAAATTTTTTTGAAAAAGTGCTCCTAATTTTTGGGAAAAGTTATGAAAAAAAAGAAAGAAACGAATTAAACAATATAATTTACGCTAAAAATTGAATTACTTCTCAGAAATTTCAAAGCTTTATTATTATTATTATTATTATTATTTTGCATTTAAAAGGGAAAAATATGCTGGAATGCATTGTGGATATTTTTAATCATAAAAATAAATAAAAATAATAAAATAGATGCAATAAAAATAATAAAAATTCGATTTCCTGGGAAATGATTGCACGATTTATAAACCAAAATGAATAAAAAAATTGTATTACTTATTAAACACAGAGATATATAGTAATGATTTAGATTTTATACAACAATTAATTCTAAATTTTATATAAAAGTAATACTATTTTTAATTAATTATGTTAAATTCTAACGAGGGTATTTCGTTATGTATAAGATAATTGGACATCTGAACAATTAAGTACACTTCCTTTGGTATTAACACGTTTCAAACTTTAAAATAAAAAGTTGCATTTAAAAATATATATATTAATTATCTAGAAAACAATAATCCAACTTATTAGAAATAAAGTTGACAGTTTGAATATAAATCATATGAATTTTATTTATATGGAATTAAGATAAATTCATAATACAAGAATGAAAAGTTTTTCAAAAACCGCTTTCATTCAATTCTTTAAAATCAGAGTACCCCTTTTCAGTTGTTTTTTATATCTTATAGGATAAACATAGAAGAGAGAAGTTTGATTTAGTTAGCAAACGTACAATTCGTATATCCTTTGAATTCATTTGAAACTTTAAAAAGTGTAAAATTCATTGATAATAATCATATCAACCTGATGAATATTTAAAAGAAATTGCATTGTTTCTTACTTGCGTGCGGGCAGAACTGCAAAGACAGCCAATGCTTGATAAAAATTGAGAAAAATGTAAATAAATTTTGTATTTTTAGAACCCCTAAAACAGTCATTTTTAATATTATTTACGGAAATATTTGAATTTCTGACTGTATTACTAGAAATATAAAATAAAGTCTGGATTACTATATGGAGCAAAACATAAGTAGAATTAACATAATACTACTAACAAAAAGCTTGTTTTTATAAATTAAGATATACGATTTTTTAAATACCCATTAAAGGAAGTTATCAACGGAAAGTATCGTTGTTATTAGAGGATGCAAAGTGTCAATAAAAACAGCGCTACTATTTTGTAATAGATGCCTTAGACGAAATGAAAGGGTTGTGAGTGGAAATGATTGTAAGCCCCATTTTATGTTTTTTTTTTTTTTTTTTTTTTTTTTTTTTTTTTTTTGTCATCTGCAAGTACGTCCTACTTTATGTAATATATTTTATGCGCCATGGGATAAACATATTTTTACTTTTCATAGACTGAATGAATATTCCAATTAAGTAATAAAAGGTCCTTCCCGTTCACAATGTTAAATTATAACAAAACCCAAACATTTAAGGAAATAAAACATTTTAATACGTTTAAATCACCACGATTTTTATGATTATTAATAAAAATTGACATCCCCCCCCCTCAAAAATTAAACAGTATTTTTATCATTGTCATTATTATTATTATTATTATTATTATTATTATTATTATTATTATTATTATTATTATTATTATTATTATTATTATTAAAGGACAATTTCAAGATTACCAAACTAAATCAGTTTAATAGTGGGGCTGTTGCGTTGGTTCTTAAATTCTCATTTTTGTCAAGACAATACCCGAAAAAAAAAAAGAGAAAATAGAAAGATAGATTTAAAAAAAAAGAGAAAAGAATATTCAGTAAGATTTGAAGCGTGAATAAAAACAAATACATTTTTCGAATATTTGAACTCCAGAAGAAAAAACTTTTCATAATAAGGCACGTTTAGTCGACCGCTTTAAAATTCCTATCTATGAATCATTTTCAGAAATGCAAAAAAAAAAAAAAAAAATCATTTATTCTTATTAATTTTATCTATTTTGAAAAAAAAAAAAAAAAACAGTATTTTTATTATTATAATTATCATTCCATTATTATTATTATTATTATTATTATTATTATTATTATTATTATTATTAAAGAACAACTTCAAGATTACGTTACCAAACTAAATCAGTTTAATAGTGGAGCTGTTGCGTAGGTTCTTAAATTCTCGTTTTTGTCAAGACAATACCCGAAAAAAAAAAGAGAAAATAGAAAGATATATTTAAAAAAGAGAGAAAAGAACATTCAGTAAGATTTGAAGCGTGAATAAAAACAAATACATTTCTCAAATATTTGAACTCCAGAAGAAAAAACTTTTCATAATAAGACACGTTTAGTCGACCGCTTTAAAATTCCTATCTATGAATCATTTTCAGAAATGCAAAAAAAAAAAAAAAAAAAAAAAAGTCATTTATTCTTATTAATTTTATCTATTTTGAAGGGGGAAAAAAACAGCATTTTTACCATTATTATTATCATTATCATTCCATTATTATTATTATTATTATTATTATTATTATTATTATTATTATTATTATTATTAAAGAACAACTTCAAGATTATTTTACCAAACTAAGTCAGTTTAATAGTGGAGCTGTTTCGTATGTTCTTTAATTCTCATTTTTGTCAAAACAATACCCGAAAAAAAAAAGAGAAAATAGAAAAACAGATTAAAAAAAAGAGAGAGAAAAGAACATTCAGTAAGATTTAAAGCGTGAATAAAAACAAATACATTTTTCGAATATTTGAACTCCAGAAGAAAAAACTTTTGATAATAAAGCACGTTTAGTCGACTGCTTTAAAATTCCTATCTATGAATCATTTTCAGAAATGCAAATAGGTTTTTTTTTCTATTTATTCTTATTAATTTTATCTATGTTGAAAAAAAAAAGTCTTTTGGATAAATATTAATTTAACGTTGAAACAAAAGTTTGCTGGGTAAAGGAAAACGATGATTTAAAAAAAGATTTAAGAAATTGGTTTTTGAAACAAAATAATTAGTTTATTTTGATCTAAAAAATACCAAAGGCACAAGAATATAATAAATAATGCTATTAAAGAAAAAAAATCAGATTAAAAAAAAAAGGGGGGGGGAGGGGTTCTCTTCTGCAAACAAACAGCAAAAAAAGAAACAAAAAAAAGATTATTATTATAAAAAATAGATTATTATTATTTTTTTTTTTTTTTTTGTTTAGCAATATAAATTGTAATATTAAGATAAAATTTGTTAAGTTTGTGAATGAATGCTACAATATATTAGATTGAATCATTCTTGCTACGCTAGATAACTATGAAGAAAGAGGACGAACGATGTTCACGACCCTAGATTATAACTAGATAAAATTAAAAATAAATAATATCTAATTTAAAAAGTAGTTTAAGATTTTCTAGTGTGAAAATAAACTATCCAATAGATTAAATTAGAACCCGAAAATAAATAATTTGATCTTTCGTTAAAATATTTTTTTTCCCTCACACAATGCTAATGCATTTTAAAAAGAAATGCCAGCTATGTTGAAGATAAAAAATAAACACAATCTTCTGTCACTATACCGTAAAATTAACAGTACTAAACAGTAAAATAAGCAGTAATACGCTGCCGCGCATCAGTAACTTTTTTTTTTTTCAGTGTACATATTTTTACAGAACCATATTTATAGAAAACTTAATTGTATTTTTCGTCTCAGTTTTATCATGCCTATTTCTGATAAAACTTTTATCATTTTGTACATTATAATTTCAAGTGATTGAAACATAAAAATCTTACTTTCGGCAAGCTCAATGAGAATAAGATAAAAGCTTCAGAGCATAAATTTCCTGGATTGTTATAGTGTGTAATACATATATGAAGGGTTCTGGGAAACGTGCGTTAAATGACCTGATCGATAAAGTTATTTCACTGAGATACAGATGATATATTGATTATAGCCTAGGCACAGAAGGTGCTTACTCGGAACTTTTCTCTATTCCAAACAATGTGCTTGCGTAGCAATAAAATGCTAACATTATATGCAGGTATAACCTTCTTTAAAGTATTTTAAACGAGGATAACTTAGCATTTCTTCAAATACAATGTAATATGGTATTCACGTAAATAAAGTATTTTAAAAACCTCGCTTTTATAATGTAATAAGAATGATATATCATGCATTTCAAAAGTTATTTTATTCTCAAATGCGTTTATTTGATTTGATTTTCTATTGTGATAAGTTCTATAATGCGATTTTTTTTTCCACACAAATGCTTACTACATTGATTTACTTCACATTTTGTTAACTTATTATATCTTGATGATTTAAGTTTTCATCTGTTTTAAATAGACCGATTTACACCAGATTTTGATCACACGTTCAGTATTAAATGGTAATGTAAGATTTTTTTTCTTTTCAAAGAAATAATGATAATGATAATGATTTCGTTTCACTCTTCACCGTTGCTAATATTGCCAACTATTTGACGGTGTTAATGCGAATTTTTCATAGAATTTACCGAGATGTACTTTGGTGGAACAGAATAAAGTTTTGAATATAAGATAAATAGTTTTTTTACAGAGTTGCATTAAAGTATTGTAATATGTTATTATATAAAATTGTTTTAACAAATTATTATCATTATTATTCGAAAGAAATAAGTTTTAGAACAATATTAGATATAAAAAAGTGTATCTTTGCAATTCAAGTAAACACTAGTTATCCCCTTATGCTCAAGCTCAGTGCAACAAAGCAGTTTTATACAATGAATTAGCAAATGTGCGGATCAAGGGCTTCAACGTCAGCTCTACAATTCATTGTTTATTGATCTCGTTTTGCATAATATTTAATACTAGCCGCCACTGGCGACCAGTTTGGTCTCCCTTAAATGTATGTTAAGCATTGTAACACGCATTGATACTTTTTGTATTATTTTAGTTTGATTCCATATTATTTACCATTTTTAATGATGGGTATTTTTATTAGCCGGCAGCAAATGATAAATCGCCAAATATTGCTCCTATCACCACCATTCATACTGCATTAATTTAATTGTAAATTATAAACCGGTCACTCATTTCTGTTAAAATACTTAGCTTTAATTTCAAATACTTATATTACATACAATTTAAAATACATGCAATTTACACTCTTCATTTAAAATAGAAAATAAATAAATAAATAAAAAATAATATCATAAATCAAAATATTTGATTTAAAAATAAAAGTATATTTTCTAATTCGAACACGCGAAGAATAAAAGCTGGTATCGGTGATTTAAAAAATGGTATTGGCGAGATTTGTGCAAATTAACATGAAAGTATTTAATGATGTTATGTATTTTATAAATGTATATTAAATTACTATTTTGAACGCGATTGGTCATAACAATGGTAAATATGATTGGCGATTTCCAATCATTTTCCGTGATCTCTCTTCCTGGCGAGTATAATACATAAATACCAAATTAACTGAGAATTCGTTTCGAAATTTCATTCATTAAATATTATTACATGAGTTCAACTTACGTCAAGAAAAGATCTGGAAGTTGAGTTGTATAGCACAGAATTATGGTAAACATTGATTGTCTCAATGGTTACAAATTATTATTATTGTTTTTGACACCCAGGCAGCGGTCCAAAAAATCATTCGCGGAGAACTTGCTTTACGAACGATTACCTCCATGATTGAATATTTTAAACGTTCATGACGAATTAATCTTTTTTTTTTTTTTTTTTTTTTTTTCTTTCATGGATAGAGAATTTGAACTGCGATCCTAATTTCAACTTAAGCTATAGCAGAATATATGCATAATTGAACGTAAGTCATCCCTCAAATATTAATTTATTTTGAACGAACTTTCTAAAAATGTAACTTTTATGCAGTTTAATTCGCAAAAATAATTTTGAATAAAAATGGCCGCCTGGTATATGAAAAAGTGAAGCGGGCATCCCGGAATTGTTGATGACAGTCACATGACTTAGGCTTTTATTATAGAGATTGTACAATCCGCAATTTAATTGTTTTAAGTTCTATACATATATTTATATAAACGATTTCTCAAAGCTTACGGAAATTTCAAAAGTATCACATTAAATATGGTTTTAGGCAATTATATTTTTATAAACTGCTTATTCTTGTAATTTTGTTAGAATGAAAAGTGCATTTCTTAAGGTGTGTTCCTCCCTCCTGAACCCCCCCACCCCCCTCTTTCCGATGTCACTTTAATTTTATGTTCTCAATTTCTAGCAATTGAGCTATTTCAGGATTTGATTACATATATGGATGCGTTTTACTAATTTCTTTGCATTAACCATCTCCTTGTGCGAGAGGTTTTATCCTATTTTTTAAAAGAATACTAACTTTTCAACCACGAAACATCCACATCTGTTGCAGAAATTGAATAAAATATCATGAAAAAAATATACAAATGTAAACTTTTATTACGAGACTTAAATCCAAATTACACGTCTTACGTTTTCATAATTTTCGTTTGGAAATTATGTTCTGGTGATCTTTCTAAAGTAGTTAAAAGAGAACTTTTATCCAAATAAATCCTCATCTATTTCAATAGAATATTAAAAATCTCTCGAAAATAAGCTATTTTACTAAAAAAATATATTGCGGAAAAATAGTGCAATTTACTTGAATTTTATTATTTTGATACACTTTGAAATACAGTTGCTAAGCAACTAATAAATTAAAAAGGAAAATACAAGAAATGCATTTTATACACAAGATTTGCTCGTATTATAATATATGATATATGATAAAATCTGATAGACAGCAAAAAATTCTAGTAGCCAGTAATATATATATATATATATATATATATATATATATATATTTACTTAAAACGAATTACTTATAATCACATATGTGTTATTCTTTAACATGAATATAATAGATTAATCCTTTTTAATTCTAAACGCTAAAATCTGATTCGAAACTTGAAAAAAAAATTAACCTTTTTTAGCATTGTATCCAATTTTAGATGTCATAGAGGCTGGATTAATACTATTTCTTACTATTTTATTGAAACCCCTCCCTTCCCCCAACATTATAATGTAGTGGAGAAAAAAATGCCATTAGAACTCATTTTTTAGATAAATTTTTCTACAAAAAATGAAAAACCCGCCAGATTAAATTAAAGTAGTCGCTAAATAAAAAAAAAAAAAAAGAAAACTTTGATCATTGCGGCAACCTGGTAACCGAATTTGCCATGCCCTGTATATATACATATATATATATAGTTGACAAATAAAAGCAAAATTCGTAACCTTGTAACCATAAAAAAAAAAAGTAGTTTTGTTTTCTTTTTCTTCAAAGTATTTTTTCAATCTTCCTTCTAAAACTATATCGTCCGCTTAAAACCACAATGTTATGAAAACTTTTATCCTTAAACATCATCTTTCAATATCAGTTCTAATGAGTAGGTTGCCACTGAATGTAAATAAATTTCAATTTTCGTGAGACGAATTGTTAAAAGATATAATATTCAATTACAAAGGTAAAACGAATGTACAGATGAAAAGATCAGCGATAGAGATAAGATGGAGATACTTAAATAATCATTACAGGAAATGTTATATGTTTTTTAAAAGCTTTTTCACCGCTATTCTTTTGGCCGAGGTTCCACATTGATAGAGAGATGAATGAAGAGATATGAAAGACCTACATTTTATTTTATTTTTACTCTTAATTTTTTTTTACATTTTCCGCAGAAGATAGAAGATAAGTTTAATTTTAATTTCTTGATATACTACTATTTTCTGGATATACTATGTATCCAGAAAGTATTTAAACATTAAAAGAAAAAAAAACAGTTGTGCATTTACGGTTTTTACATTCAATGAAAAAGCGCGCTAAATATATATATATATATATTTTTAATTTCAAAGGGGAGAAAAATATTTTTTATTATGCATAACGTATTTTTATTTTCAAAATGGCGTCAGTTTAATCTCCTTTACCTTGTTTGTTTCTTTTCAAAATTTTAAAAGTGTACATATACTTTAATAATAGTCGACAAGAAGAACGTTTGAAAACGTTAAATGCGTTTTAAAAATTAAATGACGATAAAAAAAAAATTATTACATACAACATATTTTTGATTTCAGAATGGCGCCAGTTTAAGAAAAGTAATAATTTATTTAGTGTTTCTTTTCTCGTGTTTTGATAGATAATGATAAACTGTCTGAAAAAAAAAAAAAACGGCTATTAATTTTAACTATCAATCAAATATATATATATATATATATATATATATATATATATATATAAGTTGAATGCTTCTTTCTTCATAAATGAGTAGGTATTGTATTTGCTATGATGACATGTGAAGGAAATTATTACGATTCTTTATTATAGTTTCCTGCTATTATATAAATGGAGTAAAAGCACACAAAAAAATGTAAATACTTCCAAAATTATACTTTTTATGAAGTACCATTTCTTTAAAATTATGTTTAATCTTCTGTGTATATCTACAGTTAAATGATATTTATAATGCTGCCTTTCAAGTTTATACAAAGGAAGCATTATAGATCTCATACACTAGTACATTATTATAGTATATTATTATGCATTATATACTAAAAATAAACATAAAAATTGCCTTTTGAAGCTAATGTGTTGTAGATAAAATCATTTGAGGTATACTGAACTTTGAAAAATTGCTTTTTACCAAACTTTAATTAATAATGATGAGTATTATTAAAATAGTCATAAAAGGAAAACACCGATTGCATAAAGTTTAGAAAATTCCTTTTTACCAAACTTTAATTAATAATGGTGATTATTATTGAAATAATCATAAAAGGAAAACACAGACTGCATTTTTAGAAATATCATTCCATTGGTGCTGGCTTTATTTAAGAAATACAGAGAAAAAATAAATCTAACATAAAAATTGCCTTTTGAAGCTAATGTGTTGTAGATAAAATCATTTGAGGTATACTGAACTTTGAAAAATTGCTTTTTACCAAACTTTAATTAATAATGATGAGTATTATTAAAATAGTCATAAAAGGAAAACACCGATTGCATAAAGTTTAGAAAATTCCTTTTTACCAAACTTTAATTAATAATGGTGATTATTATTGAAATAATCATAAAAGGAAAACACAGACTGCATTTTTAGAAATATCATTCCATTGGTGCTGGCTTTATTTAAGAAATACAGAGAAAAAATAAATCTAACTGAAAAAATTGAACTCAGTATTTTAAAATAATAAAACAATGGTATTTCATTAATCTGGAATTTCCATTCGTTTTTACCGACTTCAAACAAAGGACTTTATACAATTTGTTTATATGCATGTTTTTTCTTCTTTTTTTAAGCATGTCCACGCGTAACTTAAAAAAAAATAAATAAATAAAGATTTAGCTATACTTTTCTTTCTTTCTTTCTTTTTTTCCTTTAGAAAGCCTTGTTTTGATGGTGGTCTCATGTAATTTTTATCATAATAAAAAAAAAAGGCTTCTTTTTTCTGTATGTCTGTTTATTTTTATTTGTTTATTCAGTTATTATTATTATTGTGTGTGTACGTTTTTAGGATCTGAATTTCTGAAAGTTGGTCATTCGGCACGAAATTTGAATATACTCTTAAGAGGTACACAGTACTTACTTTACAATTTGAAAATAGTCATCGTATCGCGATTGCGCATGATAAACATGAGCGATGCTGGCAACAGTTAGGTTTAAAGTAAATGTGGATAACGAAAAAAAATCCCGCACGAAATACTTAGCTGTATCAAGGCTTAGCGAATGACACTGGCAACTCGTCAATGAAATTCTGCCATTGTAGCGATTATTTCCTTTGTCCAATCTCAATCAAAATATCCCGAAGTCCTGAATCAAAAAATTTATCTGTGTTTAGAATAAAGTATGTGTGGCATCATAAAAATAATCCCATTGACCTTATGATGTGTTTAGGCAAGAGAATTTCTTTGGAATAATTTTCTAGAAAAATTGCCGAAGAAGATAAAAAAATTCTTCCCGACTAATTATCAAACTGATGGAGTGGATACTTGCAATCCCAATTAACACAGCTCGATATACACTGTAAAAATTTTTTCATAAAAAAAAAAAAAAAAACGGAAATTGTACTGGCAATCGAGACGCCAGTACTATTTCCGTATTTTAACGAAAAAGAAATTCCGTAAATTCCAGGAAATTTTCCGTGATTTCTGAAATATCCGTTTTTAAATTTCCGTTTTTTAACAGATATCTTCCGTATTTTTTAGATATTTTTATATCGTTAAAATAAATTTTATGGGACAAAAAAAAAGTATATTTCTCAAGGAACATCTTATAGAGCTTTTTTTTTCTTTCATTTCTGTGCGAGTTTTCAGTAAACAACCAACACTTGCCGCGAAGGGGTTCGAACGCGGAAACTTCTGTGTAGTAAACAGGCGGGATGTACCATTACGCTAAGACCGTACACTTCGTTTCCTCAAATGTGGTTATTTATTTTACATGCTTTTAATGATGCAAAAACTTAAAGGTTTTATAGTTAGATGGATTTTTTCAATATTTTATTTTCATAATTTTTAATATCTTGCTTTATTATTTGATGCTTTATAACAGATAAATTTTAACTTTTTATGTATTATATGCGTAAAACATTGTATTAAGACTAATGATTGCTTCTTTTTGCAATACTACATACACTTTTTAAAATTATTTGTCTGTTGATCTATTTATCAATTCTAAAAACGATGATTATCTTAAGTAGACGTATTTATTACATGCTATTAAAGTAAATTTTCTTTATCTCTTATTTTAAAAACTTGTGTGAATAAACAATTTTATAATAAATTAAATTATTATGTTTAATCTTTACTGAGAGCTTTTGTGTACGATTCTGTTAAACTGAATAATTTTAAAAAATCAAAACAAAAAAATAGATTTTTAGAGAAAATTTTGAAATTAATGACCTTAGGATATGTAATTTTTACATTTGGACTTGATAATTTAGTTTAATTTATAAAATTATAAACTAACGAAATAAATTATAAACTTCATTTTTATAAAAGTAAACAAAAAGTTATTAATTATTTTTTTTATAAATTTAAAGAAAAAAATATGAACTTCGTAAAATTATAATTTATAAAATAATAAATTTTAGTTTAATTCACAAATTTATAAGACAAATCAGCATAGTTTAACACCTACATACCGATAATTTGCAAAAATATTATTTTATGAAACCTTAAAAATATTAAAAAAAAAAAAAAAAAAAAAAAAGATTTTTAGCGAAAATTTTGAAATTAATGACCTTGGGATAGGTATGTTTAAATTTGAATTTATTAATTTAGTCTAAATTAATTTAGTTTAATTTATAAAATTATAAACTAACTAAATATATTATAAACTTTATAAAATTATAAACTAACTAAATATATTATAAACTTCATTTTTATAAAAGTAAAGAAAAAATCATTAATTATTTTTATAAATTTAAAGAAAAAAATATAAACTTTCTAAAATTATAATTTATAAAATACTAAATTTTAGGTTAATTCACAAATTTATAAGACAAATCAGTTTTTTCAATACCAATAATTTGCAAAGATATTATTTTACGAAACCTTTAATAACCTAATATTGCCTCACGTTAATAAAATTAAAATAAAATTTTAAAATGTCAGTGAAAAAATTCATAATTTGAAGCACTATAAAGAAAAAAAAGTAGATTTAAAACAAAAAAATTTCTGTAATTTATATAAACGAAGTAAATTTCTAAAGATTTCACTAAAAAATAAAAAATATCATTATTATTTTCACAAAAAATTACCGTCCAGACACGAGCCCGGTTAGAATGAGCTCCAGGATTGGCCCGAGTCTAATGACAGAAAATAGGCCCACGGGTAGGACCGGTCCAGGTCTGGATCATAGAAGACCCTGGACCCTAGTAAATACAACAATCTTAATTCGCATTTCAAACAAGACGATATCTGTATACAAACCTCTGAACGTTATTTCCGGAAATGGGGAAATACGGACATTGTACTGTTGTGAAAAAAATCCATCAAATTTACGGAAAACTTTCTGCATATCTAAAAATGAAATCTCCTTTACGGAACTAATGCCATTTACGGAAATTGTACTGTTGTTTTGGAAAAATGAAACTTCTCCGTAAAATTTTACGGAAAATCTCTTGTATTTTCACGGATATTTTTTAGAGTGTATATGTGGACTTATGGCCACAAATTTCATAAAAACTGTATTTCATACTCAAATCAAGAAATATTTATTAGATTGTCAACTATTGACCAGTTTGAACCAATTAAATTATAGTGCCAAAAAATCTGGTGATCGTAAAATTAGGTACACTAAAAAAATATATTATTTATTTGTTTGTAAATTTCACTTATACAATAAGCATGCTTGTATGCAGTATTCTTTAGTAAATTATGAAAACTATTTTTTAAATATATTTTTCCCTTTTTGATTTGTGGCTGGTAACTTTTTGTAACTGGCTAGAAAAAAAATCAGGCTTACCAGCCAACTTGGCTGGTAAAATATTTTCACCTATGCAAAGCCTATAGTTGTGTCAAATCATTCTCACTAAAACTAACCATCTGGCGTGCAATAATTAAATAATAATAATAATAATAATAATAATAATAAACACAATTACACGAAGTCGGTTTTATTATGACTTTTTAAATAATTGTTTATGTATTTGTTTATCTGTGTATCGTAATTTCCTTTTTCCATTATAATTTTTCATATCATTTGGCGCAGCTTGACCCCAATGGGACCTTGTGCCATTAAACTCTATACAACCAACCATTATAATTTCCAGGGGATACAACCCAAGCTTCCCGGGTTACAGAAAATACTAGTTGGTGTATAAGGGTATAGGTAAAAAAATCTTTATTTTTGAAACTGAAACGTCTAATAGATTTTTTTATTTAATATATTTTTTAGATTACACATTAGCAACACCAAAAAGCATTTTTATACAAAAAAATATATATATCAATTATGTATTTACATAAAGTTTTTAAATTTTTAAAAAGAGATATTGTTATATCAGCCACATACAGGGGGTTAATAACCGAAAAAATCTCCAAAGATTTCGCTACTTACAGCAGTTTTTTTTTATTCTGATTACTTTAGTGTTTCAGTGCGTAGTTCGATTACACATCTTATAAATTTGTGGGTTTTTTATATATTATTCATTTATTTATTTATTTATTGATGAAGTTTTAATTTCGTTTTATGGATTATTAGCCGCAAACAAATTCTGAACTATTTATGTTGTTTTAAGTGAAACGTAATCGGGCTGTACACGATAGAGATAGAATTAAAAAAAAATCACGATAGAAAATTATTTTAAAAACCATAGAAATTCAGTAAACTGAAATACAGTTTTCAAACAAATTGCATTCGAAAGTATATTTTTCCCCCTATTCGTATTGTAAAAAGTAAAATTGTGTGATATTTAAAAGTTTAAAAAACATTTATGTTTTTGCTACACAAGTTTTAAAACTGTTAAACACTTCGCTAATTCTTTTTTTTTGTTTTGTTGACTCCGAATATCTAAGATGTATTGAAATTGAAATATGTTTTTTCAGATAAAGGAAGATGGTTATTTCGTTCGAGAAAAACATTTGTTTAAACTATATGGAAAGTATTCGTGCAAAAAAAAAAAAAAAAAAAAAAAATTGACTTTTCAAAAATTACAATTCTAAATAATGCATTCAGAATTAAAAATTTCGATACTTACCGATTCGTTGATTGGTTTTTCCTTTACTAGATTTTTTTTTTTCCTTTTCTCCTTCATTTTTTGTCAACCTAAAATATTAAAAGATAATTTTCGTGACCAAAAGTAGACTAATACTTATGATATAACAGAAATTTATTCGTATGTTAAATTTACATAAAAATATAAATATTAAATGAAAAACATTCCAATGATAATATTTTTTGTGGCAACAAATCATAAATATTCTGAACTTCTCTAATCAGAATGTGAAATTTTAAAATTTCAGAAGAGGATTTGTATCTGTTTTGACTGTGACATAACTACTGGAGTAAATATAATTAATCAGGCACTACTGATGCAAAAGATGTTAAGCAGCAAATATATAGTCCTAATGTACAGTACAAAAAAAAAAAAAAAAAAAAAAAGAGCGTCATGCATACCGCATTTGCCAAAATCTAAGATCCAATCGGGAAATTATCCTTGGTATGATTTAAAAGTATGCACGTAATATAAATCCTACTCAAAAAATATGTCCGTATTGCTTTCTTAAAATGCAGTTTAGATCATTACTTTAAAAAGGAACCCAATCGTAATGAGATGAGGTATAGAGGCATTGCTGCCAACTTTTAAGCTTTTTGGCTACTAATATTTTTAATTGTAAAATTTACTTTATTTAATCCAGGAAATCTATGATTAAATAAAGTCAAATTTTTCTTTTCAAAAATAGTGGTAAAAAAAATCGTAAAAGTTAGCAGCTATATGACAGAGGCTGTTCGCGCATCTTTTAGTTGATTTTGTTTTGCTGTAAGAAAAAAATTATCTGCTTGGAAAAAAATCTTTCCAATGCAGTTACGTTTTTGAAAGTGGAGTTATCGCCTGCTACTTGAAAATTTTGTTTACATGCAAAACGGCGCTTTTGAAGAAGCGATGCATGGAAGGCTGTATTTTCTGATGGAAATTACTCTTATTCAACTATTTAAAAACACTGGGAAAGCCGTGGTTTTACAATATCTAAAGCCACGATAAGTAATATAGTCAATAACAAAGGAAGAAAACGTCAAAATCTGACATCAAGTGAAAACATTTTTCCAAATACGTTTCAAGGGAAAAAATGAATTATTTGAATATTCCAAAGGTGAGATCTTTCTCGTTAAAAGAAAATCCCCCATGCTTATTCTAATAGAAAAAGTGTAGTCTCGTTCTTTTGTTTTAAATTAATAATTGTGTAATTAACTAATAATTACTGAATTTCAACAACAATGTAAATAAAAGTATGCTGGATATATTGTAAGTAGTAATACGAAATTTTGAAAATTAAAAAAAAAATAATTATAAATAATAATTATCTATAAAAATATAATAATAATAATAATAATAATTATTATTATTATTAATATTATCTATTAATAATTATCTACAATAATTATCTATTAAAATAATAATTATCTATAAAATAACAATTATAATTTAACTTGCTCTTTACAGATTGAATGCATTTAAAAAAATAACTAGTAAAATGACAAAGTTTTAAATTCAAATTTATAATATTCTAAAATTTGTTAAAAATAAAAACGTGGATTCAAAAAATCGCAATTTAACCTCAGATATTAGCTATACTGCACAAACGATAATTTTTTTAAATAAAAAATGAGCGTTTAAATTACTTGATGCATGACATAATAGTGCATGATATAATAGTGTAAATATTGAATCAAGATTTTGTGTGAAAATATGTGACAGTGATAACAGAAAACAATAAAATCATGTACAAGTTTAGGCAATAGGAATATTTTGTAATCCTATTGCATAAAATTCATAATATTATAAATATTTATTTTTTAATGAGTTAAGTTAACAAAATAAAAATATATATTTATTTTAAGAATATGAGGATAACGTAAAAAATATTAAATCATTATTACATTGAAAGAAAACACTTGCATTTTGCATATAGTTAAGTACGAGGATAAATAAAAACGATAACCAAGGAACGCTATTCTGATGAAATTAAAAAAAAAACATCATACAGATTCATTTTTCCAGAGATTTCATCTACCGAAAATGATAAAGTCAAAGAGATTAGCATATTGTTAAAAGTGATTAAACTAAATTAGTGATGGGCATAACGATTATTTTGATTATTCGAATGAATCATTCGGGCATGTGCAGAAGCATATCTGTCAAACAACTTCATTTTTTTTTTAAAATTCAATTACTACCAGAATTTTTTTTTTTTTGTAGTAATTGAATAAAAAAAATTGAAGTTTGATAGATATGCTTCTGCACATGCCCGAATTATTCATTCGAATAATCAAAATAATCGTTATGCCCATCACTAAACTAAATATCTTTTACTAGAAACAAACAAAATCTAAAACATCCAATAAGTAAAATCCAAATAAAAACAATTGTTGAAGTGAACGTTACGTTCTGATTGCCCTTTAATTTATATTTCTTATGTTTTGACAGTTGAATAAATCGATCGTGTCACTGATAAAAAAAATAATCCAATAAAAAATTGGACAGTTTAGTCTATTTTTGTGCAGCAAAGGCGAAAAGGAACACTCAAATGTTATCGCTTCTAAAAACATGTTGCGTATTAATGAAAATTCCATATTACCAAATACAGATAATTTCCAGTTACAGAACAGAACTATATCTAAAGAACTGGGATTGATAAGACTTTAAAAATGGCTCCTGTGACCAGCAAGGGGACCAGCAGACGGTGCCCGCGCATTAGGCGCCATCAGTTAGGATATGTGCTGACAAGGTTTATCGGCGCCATCGCTTTTCACTATTAATACACCGAGGATCAACAGAAAAATTAAGAAGGTGCTTCACACCAGAAGCCAAATAGAGTTGCTGCAGCGCTGTTGGCGACAATCATGAAAATTTGAAAATATATCATAGAACAATTGGGCTGTTGATTTTGAAAGGGGGGCAAGTCCATTTTATATTATTGCTAGATATTTAATGGTTTGCATTTGAATGAATTTTAAAATATTCGTAAGCAGTTAGACTTATTTCATAATTTTTGTGGTCTTATTCCGTGTAAATTTAATATTCAATATTGGCTATCCATGTCAGCTGAAAAAATTCAATGAATTTCGTGTGCGCCAATTAGTGATGGGCGATTCTGGAAAAATAGAGTATCGATAAACATCGACATCGTATAAAACAGCATTGATCACAATAAGAATCGATTCCCAAATTCTAGTATTGAATGTTCTAGAATTGATACTCACGCAGATAAGTTTAAAAACAATAATTCCAAAACTTATCGATCAATTGGCAGGAAATTTGATCGTGAATCATGATAACGGGGATAAATTGATATTTGTGGAGCTAATTTCATAGCAATATATTTATTATTATGATTTTACTATTTTAGCGGCAGAGCTGGTGTCAAATTTCGTATAAGGGCCTTTTTTCTTCCAGGTTAAATTGTTATATTTTTAGATTAGAGCCTAGTTAATTGAGTTACTCTTTTACTATGTTGTATGTTTCAAGTTCGTCCTCCCGCCTCACCCAAATGATGACTTTCTTAATTATGGTCCGATTTGAATGGGACCTTTTTTGACATTCTTTCCAAGTCATGCCAATTGGCTTGCAATACTTTCAAAAGCAATGATTTGTTTGAAACGCTGATTTTCTTTGAATAGATTATAATTATAATAACAAAAAAAATAAATATTTTATTTTATTTACTTATTAATTTGAATATTTGAATATTTCATCCTTCTTTAGAAAAGTTACAATAAAGCAAAAAATAAAATTTAATCTTATAGGAAAAAGTGGGTAAAAAGAGAAAATAAATTGTATGCATATAATTAAATTTCTTAATTTAGATAGTGAACATTTTTTAAGGTATTCATGATGAAATTTTGATTGTGCTTGTTAATTCTATGCAACATAAAAAATAATTCTATTCAAAGCGGACTTCAAAATCAATGCATTTGAAATATCGTTGACGAAATAAATTAATAGTAACAAATTTATACTGGTATTAAATTAAATTTATTGTGCATTGATTAAAAATATAGATTTAATGTTAATTTGTAATAAGATTTAGCTTTAACAATTTTTTTCCGTAAAATGGACTTGCCTCACTTCCAAAATAAATTAATAGTAACAAATTTATACTGATATTAAATGATATTTATTGTGCATTGATTAAAAATGTATATTTTATGATAATTTGTAATAAGATTTAGCTTTAACTAATTTTTTTCATAAAATGGATTTGCCTCACTTCCAAAATAAATTAATAGTAACAAATTTATACTGATATTAAATTATATTTATTGTGCATTGATTAAAAATATAGATTTTATGTTAATTTGTAATAAGATTTAGCTTTAACTTTTTTTTTTTTTTTTTTTTTTTTTCATAAAAGGGACTTGCCTCACTTCCAAAATAAATTAATAGTAACAAATTTATACTGATGTTAAATGATATTTATTGTGCATTGATTAAAAATATAGATTTTATGTTAATTTGTAATAAGATTTAGCTTTAACTAATTGTTTTCATAAAATGGACTTGCCTGACTTCCAGAATAAACGACTCAATTATTAACTAATAGTGCGCCATTAAAATTTGTTAAAAAAAAAAAGAACCTCTATTAATGTAAGTTATAAATGGCTTAATATAAATTGATGCTACAGTAAAATTATATATTTATTGACACTACCAGTCATATAACTTATTTATTGATATTACATAAATATAATTTATATAAATGTATAAAAATCTATAGAATAAATATATAAATATCTCAAAATACACTTTAATAAATTTTATTTGTCTTTAAACGAAAAATTAATTTTCAAGCACGACCGAATTGAAGTGTCAATCTTATTTTAAAATTTTATAAATCTTTATACCCTCAAAATAAACATATAATATCAAAGTCAAAATGGTACCTAAATTCTTTCTGTGCGGAAAAAATAAAATAAAATGTGAATACAGAAAAGAATTTAAAAAAATCATGCATGAAAATTATTTTAAAAACCATACACAATCAGTAAATTAAGATACAGTTTTTAAACAAATTGCATTTGAAATTATTTTTTTTCTATTTGATGGTGTTAATATTTAAATTGTGCGATGTTTAGAAATTAAACAAAAAATTGCATAAAACCGCTATTGAGTGCTTAAATCGTTTGTATGAAATCGTTGCTTAAACCGTAATGCTTAAACCATATGATATCATCAGCGTTAGATTACCTTTTTTAAATTAAATATATCGTACAAAATTTGACAAATTAAATAAAACGACTTTTAAATTTTAAGAAAAGAAGCAATTTTATTTAAAATTTAAGAACATTTTATTATTATTATTATTTATAGTGCCATCAGTTTATGCAATGTATCCCTACCCATGGATAAACATGCACATATAAAGATTTTTTTTTTTTCCCGAAAATATAGTAATACTGTGACGAAGTCACATCAGTTGGATTTCAGAATACAGTTAGTCAAGTTAATGTTTCCCAATTACAAAAAACCTTAATTAACGTCACAGGACTGTTTTCAATAAATTATAGGATGTTCCCTAAACATGTGACAATTCTAAGCGATTAATCAGAAATCATACCCACCTATAAGGTTCATCTACATCTTAAGAATAAACAAACAAATCCTTTGACACTTGATATTAGAGAGCGTGCATATTAGCTAAATAATGAGAGATAATCAGTGTTAAAAATACGCGAGTAAACACTGTAATTCCCAAACTTCAAGCCAAAAATTCGAAGTAAAGAAGCGACTTTAGGAAAACCTTCGTGCTATTATTTTTTGACCGAGTCATGTGATGCTGATATTGTAGAATTACAAGTAATTACCTATAAGGCGGATGTCCACTTGTTTCCCGGAGGCCGATTCGCCTCTTTTTTTAATCGCCATGTTAAAAGATGTTCATTTCTCTAAAGTCGGAAGTTGATAAATCCATTGAACGATAGCAGCGACTAAGAAGAAGAAAAAAAGTTGGAGGGCCCCAAAAATATTTATACATTCTCCACCACGGTTGCAGATAAGCGCCCTTGCCTTTGCTGAAATCGTTGACGTAGAAATGAGTTTGCGTGTCATACGGTGCTTGACGGATTGGGCGAAAATTCATCAAAAATGTCGGCGTCTTTTATAGCGTCATCGTATTGTACGATGTGGAGGCGTGTAGCCATATATCCATGAATGAACATGCACAGATAAAGATATATATATATATTAAATATGGGGATACGAATGATGTTGATAGCAAAAACATACGACTTTTTAATTGTTAATGGTAAAATCTGAAAAAAGTAAAACATATTTTATCTTTGCATTCTTGAGTTTATTTATTATTATGTTTTTTAATAGAATTTTATAGTTAGGGTCGTAAACTGTTATTTTGAAAAAGTGTATTGCACTAATTTTGAATAACTAATTGTTTTGATTATTTTCATAACATTTCACCACATACCGGCTACGCTGTAAGTTTGTTAAAAGTTTTAAAATTCATTAAAAAGAAACAAATAATGCTGAAAAATTGCGGTTTGCAGGAATGGGATTAGAGGAAGATCGGATTTTTTAAATAACAAAAAAGTTGTGTTTAAAAAAACTAGCGATAGATGGCGCATGTATAATATGAAGCAGATGTATGCAAATTAGGTTTATAGTAAAAGACACATTTCTGCGAAGCGTCTGATAAGTTTCAGTGTCCCAGCACATGAAACAGCCTCTTTTCTCATCTTCAGTCATTTTGCCGTGCGAAATTTCCGTAATGCGCCAGTTGATGATTCTCTGTTTTTGTAAGAGATTTTAACCAACAGCGCTTGATCTGGTAACGATAGCATACCGCTGGCATCGAATGAAGAATCTGTGTGCATTGAGGTGTTTTACTGACAGCCTACTTGCATAAATCTGCTTCATATTATGCATGCAGTGCCATCTATCGGTAATTTTTTTAAAAAATGTTTTTGTTATTTAAAAAAAAAAAAATCCGATCTTCCTCTAACCCCATTCTTGCAAAACATAATTTTTTAGCACCATTTGTTTCCTTTTAATGAATTTTAAATGTTTTAACGAAGTTGTGGAGCACCCTGTATATACGAAGCATTCTCCTTCCTGCCTTCGTGTTTTTTATATTTAATTCGTGAAGATACAGTTGAAATTCATTGCTAATTTTAAAAAGTAACATTTAGTACCTTGAAAGGGTTTATTCTGATTATATTCATAACATTCAATCCAAAATACTATATTTTTCTTTGTTACTTTAGGACATATTTGTCCTTTAGATTTACGTCTTTTAACTTAATAGTTTTATTAAAATAGTTTAAATTGTATTATGAGGATTTTGACTCGATTTTTTTAGTAGAAATGTTCAAAATACTCTTTATTATTATTTTAGAAAATAATACTAACTATATTTGATAACTTGTAGTAGATAATGCAATATTTGCTATCATAATTTTACTTGTTTAAAAAACTTGACAGAAAATTAAATGTCAATTTAATATTTTGTGAGTGATTTAAATCAGGGGTGTCCAACTGTGGCCCGCCGAATACCACTAAAATTTAACAGAAATAATCGACTTCTTGAATCGCAGAAATTCGACGATCGGATAAGGCAATGATTACTGTAAAATTTTAGTGGTATCCGGCGGGCCACAGTTGGACACCCCTGATTTAAATAAAGATCATTCTTTTTAAATTAAATAATCTTACAAAATTTGAAAAAATAAAAAATAAAACGACTTTTAAATTTTGAGAAAAGAAATAATTTTATTTTAAATTTAAAGGCATTATTATTATTATTATTATTATTATTATTAGTGTCATCAGATTATGCAGTGTATCCATACCCATGAACAGGGCTTGATAAATAGCCTGTTGTTGACGAAGTTTTTTTTTTTATCTGACGACCAAGTTATTTAATCTGGTGATTTATTTTTCTTTTCTTTTCTTTTTCTTTTTTTAATTTTCTTTTCTTTTCTTTCCTTTTTGGTACAAAAATGAAAGACAATGGAAGAAATAAGTACAAACAGTAGTTAGAATAAGTTCTTTCCAATTCAGAAATAAATTATCCAAAAATCGCCGCCCCCCCCCCCAAAAAAAAAAAAAAAAAAAAAAAACCCGCATAGAATCGCATAGGACTGTGCATTTATTATATTGGGTTAAAAAAAATTGAAACCGGGTTCCTCTAACGAACGTGAAACACTGTCGCCCAAATGAAACGCCCAAATGAAAAAAAAAAGCTACAAATCGCATAAAAAGTCGTTAAAAATTCAAAAATCACAGAGGGCAAAATTAAGCTATTTATTATCATTATTATTGACTACTATTATTATTAATAACTATTAACTATTATTTTAACTATTATATTAATTATTATTTTAATTAATATATATTAAGCTAAAAGACTGAAACAGGTTTCAATTACCACTGTTAAAAAATTGCAGCGAAATGTGGAAAAATCGCTAATAAAAATGACAAAATTTACTATATTGAGCTAAAAGATTGAAACAGGATTGTTTAAAGAATGTCATGAAATAGACGCGAAACGCGAAAAATCGCTAGATATCGCATAAAAAGTTTAATTAAACAAGCTAATTAAAATAATCTGGTACTATTCTAAACTATGCAACTAATTATTCTAAACTGTGCTTGTTATTATTTTTTGTCAATGAATTTATAAAAAACTTTTGCATTTTTTGAAAATCAATGATAGACGGGGGGGGGGGGGGGGGGGGGGGGAGCGTAAATATATTTTGCTGGCGACTAGAATTTTCTGCTTGCTACCAGATTTTATCAATTTTGTAAAGCCCTGCCCATTAGGGCTGGGCGATATCTCAATTTCAATATCGTGATATATTGTCAGCTAAATATCGCGATATGACGATATACCGTGATTTTAAAACTAAATATACAGAATAAACAAAAGAATATTTTGAGAAGAAGAAAGAAATAAAAAAAATCAGTTTTACTCGTATTGCCACAATAGGGCTTTAGACGAAAGCGAATTAGGGCGACCGCTTGAGCCGCTAAAATCAAACTGGCAGGAAATAGACAAAATATTTGGTTCTTGAGATAGAGTGGCTAGAAAATTTGTGACACAAACAGACAGGCAGGAATTTTCCAAAATTAATCACATCGTGTTCAGGTGTTCAGGACATCCCAAAACGCGTAAATCTATCAAAAAACGTTAAGTCGAAAATTTTCACGATTGTAATATTTTATTCTTATATATATATAGAAGAAAGTGAAAATGGCTTGGATTAAATGAATATATATATATATATAACATTAAAATCTTCTAAATCAGCTTATTAAAAAAAGTGAATAAATAAAATAAGGAAACAAAAGATTTGCTTAAAGGGAGTTGGTTTAAATCTTTTCATCTAATTTATCAAAATAAATATATGTAGTTAAATAAATGTGAAAAAATAGTGTATGAAAATGGCAGATTAAAATAACTTAAACCAGTTTTTGAAAAATAATTAAATGATTTATTTGCATGAACAACGATTCAAATTTGTGCTGACTGAGCTTGAAAACTAGAATAAAACATTTAAAAACAATAAAAAAATTGACTTAAAAATGGGTTTGAAAAAATGACACACAAAGGAATTTAGTTAAAAAAGATTTTTATTGACTATGTATGAATCGCTCGAAATACATTTGTATTAAAATATCATTTTTATGCATAACATAATGATAATTTTTATTTTTAACAGCAAACCCAGCCGGTATGATTGGAACATCGCTAGTATCTTTGACGTAGAAATCATGTTCGGTATCAGTTAGCATTTTCATCTTAGAATATAGTTGCAAATGCCGAGCGAGACAAAAGTCCGTGGAAGGAACGCCCTGGAAACTAGTTAGATGAAGTAGTGTATCTCATTTGAGATAATTTTATTTTTCAGATGTGATCTTATGTTATGAGTGGGGAGTAGCACCCGTAGCTGCCTTGAAAGTTGTTCTCAAATTATTTAATCCAGTTTTTATAAGTGTATGTTAAATTAATAAACTAATAAAGTTAAACCTAATATTAATTTATTTTTTATTCCCCTTTTATAATTATAGTACATTTAAATAGAAATTGTGATAATATTTAAAAAATGGGCTTTATATACAAAATTACTGATATGAACACATTAATTTGCTTATCAACGTTAAAAGAAAAAAAAAATCATGAAATTTCACAAGAAACTATTTCAAGGCTTCATAAAAGAGCCCTTTTGTTTAAAAAAAAGGGAATAAAGGCAAAGTGCTTATTTCAGAATTTCACTTGTAACACAGAGTGTTATTTACGTACTTACTAATTATGAGTGTTATTGCTGCTACTGTCTCTAACTTCAACTTTATTTACTTTGCACAGAATACGGGTATCTTTTAGAATACCTTGATACTGATATATGCAGGGTTCGTAAATTATATCATGATACTTTCGAAAATATAAAAAATATCCGATATTTTTATATCGGATATATATGATATTTTTCATATATATTCGATATTTTCAAACTAGTCAACTTACTGCTGATTATAAATATTTTCAGACTTAATATCAATTAGAAACTAAAACATATTGCACCAAACATGAAAACTTAATAAAACACTTTTCTAAATGTATTTTTCTTTTTTCACTTACATAACAAAATTGAACATCGACTACGTGAAAACTGAAACAATTCGCTTTTTATATTCATCAAACAGCAACTATACGGTTCAGCATCAAGTATCAAGAAAATTTTATATCTTATACAACAAAATTTTAAAAAACAAAATATTTTTTTTAGTGAAAAAAATTTAACATGAATGCTATTGTCTGTTTTTTCGTTCCCTAACTGTTGTGCAGTTTAAACTGAACAACAACCAGACTAGAAAGGATTCCGTCTAATGAAATTGCAAATAACTGGTTATCTAAATTGGACACTTTATGTTTCAATGGCTCTTTTAAGTTAATATTGTCCCACATGATTATTCGTTCTGCATTTAAAAATTCAGCTTCAAACGTAAAGCCTGCAAAAGATTTTTTCTTCTTTTTAGTCAAAAAAGTCATTGCCAGAGGCAAAAGTACTTTATCTACAGTCAATAATATTTAAACAATGATTTAAACAAATTTTGACTGAAAATTTCTAAAATATCACTCACAATGATATTTTGGAAAATAATTATCAAATATATGAAAATATCAAACAACATGATATTTTAAAATAAATATCGGATATATATTGCGATATATATCCATTGAAATATATCACCGAACCCTGGATGTATGCTAAATATTCCGGTGATTTGCGTTTACATTTTTTTTCTTATGATTTCTTTTTTCTCTTATTTCTTTTTTCTTTCTAGTCACATATGCATTGCAACACAAAACATCTTCTTTACATCAATTTGTTCTTGAAATTGCTGTTATTTCCTAATGTTTTTCTTTTTGACAGCAAATGACTTAATAAAGAGAAATCCCTCATTGATCTTTCGATATTGTTTTGACAAGATGGTTTAATAGGTGAAGTCTTTTGTGTTTTTCTGAAATGGGAACAATGCGATGATGATTACTGTTGATGACGAAGGGACGGAAGCTCTTCACTTGTCGGTCTCTTTTGAGCCTGAAAGCTATTTTCGTAATGTTGATAGCAAAAGACGTGCGCGGAATACTCCAGGAAAAAAGGGAAACAGACTGTGCATGCTAATAGACAGAAAATGGATAAACAAAACTCAGTTACATTATCACCTTGAGCACCAACACGGGATTTGTTTTGGTTACTTTCGAAACCTTTAATCATACAGTACTTCATAAGTTTATTTGGTACTTTCGTGTTATATCGGCCCCCCATAATTACGATTATGCCAAGATTGCAATTACAATTTCGCCAAGATTATCGCAAAACTTATATATGCATCATATATAAACGTATATATATATACACTCTAAAAAAAATCCGTGAAAATACAAGAGATTTTCCGTGAAATTTCACGGAGAAGTTTCATTTTTCCAAAACAACAGTATAATTTCCGTAAATGACATTAGTTCCGTAAAGGAGATTTCAAATCCTTAAATATGCAGAAAGTTTTCCGTAAATTTAATAGATTTGGTCCGTATTTCTTTCAAAACAGTACAATGTCCGTATTTCTTCCAAAACAGTGCAATTTCCGTAAATAACTTTTAGAGGTTTGCGTACAGAAATCGCCTTGTTTGAAATGGGAATTAAGATTGTTGTATTTACTAGAGTTCTTCAAGGATCCAGGCCTGACCCCGCTCGACATGCTGGCCCATTCTAACCGGGTCTGTGTCTGGACAGTAATTTTTTGTGAAAATAATAGTAATATTTATATATTTTTTTATGAAATAGTTAGAAATTGATTTTGTTTTTATAATTTTGAGATTTTTTTTAAATCTGTTTCTTTATTTTTATTAATAGTGCTTCAAAATTAAAACTTTTTTTTTCACTATTTTTTTTAAAATTTTATTTTAACTTTTCTAACGTGAGGCAATATTGGGTTATTTAAAGGTTTCATAACACAATATCTCTGCAAGTTATCGCTACGTAAATTGTATTAAACTAAACTGATTTGGCTTATAAATTTATGAATTAAACTAAAATTTATTATTTTATAAATTATAATTTTACAGCGTTTATAATTTTTTCCTTAAATTTATAAAAATAGTTAATATTTTTTCTTTACTTTTATAAAAATGAAGTTTATAATTTTAATAACTTTATAATTTATTTCTTTAGCTTATAATTTTATAAATTAAACTAAATTAATTTAAACTAAATCAAAAGCAAGTCCAAATTTAAATCTTACCTATCACAAGATCATTAATTTTGAAATTTTCTTTAAGAATCAATTTTTTGTTTTAATATTATTAAAAATATTCAGTTTGACAGAATCGTACACAAAAGTTCTCAGCATAGCTCAAATATAATAATTTAATTTATTATAAAATTGTTTATTTACGTATGTTTTTTAAAATAAGAGATAACGAGAAGTTATTTTAATAGCATGTAATAAATACGTCTCCTTCAGGTAATTATTATTTTTATTGGAATTGATAAATAGATCATCAGACAAATAATTAAAAAAAGTATATGTTCAAAGAAAGAAAACGTTGTACCATTACAAAAGGATGCAATCATACAATGACTCTTAATACAATGTCTCTTAATACAATGTTTTACGCATATGATACATAAGTTAAAATTTATCTGTTATAAAGCATCAAATAATAAACAAAATACTGAAAAATATGAAAAGAAAATGTTAAAAACTTTGGAACTGAAAGAAATTCATGGAACCTTCAAATTTTTGCATCATAAAAAGTGGCTGCAATAAGTAGCAACGCTTGAATAAGTCGAACATCTAATCATGGCGTAGGGGTTGGGACCTCCGGTTCAGTAAGCGAAAGATTGCGGGTTCGATTCATATCGAGGGAAGGGTTGGTTATTTACACAAAACGCACTCAGAAATGAGAAAAAAAAAAAAAAAAAAACAGTATATCTGTATAAGGTTGTTCTTGAGAAGAAACTTTTTTTTTTTTGGTCCTATAATGTTTATTTTAACATTATAAAAATTTTTAAAAAACACGGAAGATATCTGTTATAAAACGGAAATTTAAAAACGGATATTTCAGAAATCACGGAAATTTTCCTGGAATTTACGGATTTTTTTCCGTTAAAAAACGGAAATAGTACTGGCGTCTCGATTGCCAGTACAATTTCCGTTTTTTTCAGGATTTTTTTTTTACAGTGTAATATATATATATATATATATATACCCCCAAACACTCGTATATGTGCCATATACGTCATTATATACACATTATTTACGACTTATATGTCATATATACATCGTATATATCTTATACACATGCCATACATATATGCGTCATATACGTCATTATATACATATTATTTACGACTTATATGTCATATATACACCATATATATCTTATACACATGCCATACATATATGCGTCATATATGACTATAACTGGGCCACCTGTGTCAAGAAATCTTATATACATCATATATTATTATAATGTCATATATGCTTTATAATTTGGCGGTAAATCAAGGTCGCCTGGCGATTCATCCTCGGCGGCCACTATAACCCAAAAGTACCGTTTATTTTTCTAAAAGAGTCATGGGTAGGGTTGCCAGGTCCAGTGTCGCAAAAAGAGGGACAATGGCTTCTAAATCGGGACATAAAATAGAATAAACCCTTTTAAAATGGAACCTGCCTATAACGGAATCCTGTTTTAAATTTAAAAATTTCGTTGTCGTAAGAATGCATACAAGATACAAATACACCTGATAAGACGAAAACTTGTTTAAAGCGTAATTTTTTGCCGGTCTCTTTCGATTTCATCTTAGTAGGTTTTACTATAATAAATAAACACAACAATCTTCTGCAGTAAAATCTGTGACAGGGGAATCGCTGGTACAGTGAAATTTTTACTTTTGGGACAGAATTCCTTTATAAACAGGTTCGTTTCCACAGGGTTTACTGAACAAAGTTTAACAAACCCTGTGAAAACAGAATCGCTACAAAAAAATTCCGCTTTAGACAGGCTTCCGTCTAGGCAGATAGGTTTGTAGGATTCCTTTCAAATGGACTATATAAAATTTCCGTAATAGACAGGTTCTGTCTTGACAGGTGTTACTGTATTAAGTTCCACTCGATCCAGACTCACGAATATCATGGTACGAAAAGAAATTTAAAAGAATTTGTGCATCATGAAAAATCGGGACTTTTGGCGTCCTGTACAGTAGTTACGAGGGACAGGTCTTGGATTCCTTGAAAATCGGGACACCTGGCAACACTAGTCATAAGGCTTTTAAAAATCGAAAAAACAAAAAAACTGAAAATTCGTTATATTCGACAATTTGAAAAGCAGACACTTTAAAACCATATTTTCGTATTGGTAATAAAAGGAAGCATGCATTATAAATAAATACCTTTATTGGGTTTAAAATATAGTACGTATCTGTGTTTGAAAGAGATGGTTGAAAAAAAAATAATAACTTTTTGCTGAGAAAATTGATACGGAAGCATGCGAGAATCATTACTCAAAATATCTTAAATTGAACAGAAAAATTCCTGCAACATATTTCAGATACTCTAACACCTAAATTTGAATTGAATTCCACAAATTACAGTATTTGGATACTCCAGTAAAATTTACCCTTGAATACCATACAAGAAGACATTTGATCAAGTAATTTAGGAATGTATGTTTAAGGTATGAAATTCTTAATGCTAAATTCATAACTAATCGTTGCAAAATAGATTGCAATGCGGGTAGTTTTTAAAGCATAGCTAAATAATTACTTGACGGAATCAGCTACAATTTTATTTTCGCATATTTAAAGCTTCTAGAAATCGATTTCTGTTAAAAAATTTAGACGTTACAATTCATATTTTTTTTTCGAACATTAATTTCAAATAGCATATATTTTGAAATTGAAATAATAATAATAAAAAGATTATATGCTAAAACTATCCTTTTCTGCACATAGTTCAAAATTCATATTAGAGCTCAATATACCATAAAAGCAATTTGTCGCGAAAACTTGATGGTGGGAAAATACTTACTGTTGTTTTAACTGAAGCATAAATTTTTCTACGGAGTTCATCATAATCCAAAATATTTTTTGGTTCATTTGCATAAAAACTTTACTGCAACTTACATACCATAACTTTTACGAATTGAACTTTGAACCATTAGTTGATCAAGAAGATCAATCGGACGGTATAAATATAAAGTACAGAGATAAGTATAACATATATCATACAAAAAACGAGAAATATAAATTAATATGGCATGAGATGCAACATATTAAAAACATGTTAGTAGATCCAAAAAAGATCAACTTGCATAGTATTTTTTAATGGTTGAATTTCCGAAATGATATATGTTGCTTTTGATATTGTAATAATCAAAGAAACAAAAACGACCAAGAGAAGTAATTGTTCATTTGCATTGTACAGATGAGCATAAAAAATAAATTAAAAGGTATATACATAATTCATATTGTAGTAATAATAATCAAAGCAGAAACATAACCAAAGAAAAATAGAATTTTTGATTGTTGACTTTACCAAAATAAAACCTAAAATACATGTTTTCATATTTCATATTGCAATAATCAAAGAGTGAAAGGAAAAGACAGTTATTCTTCCCTAGCAGTATTTTTAACGGTCGGACACTTGTTGTTTACGAATTACTCGAGTTAAATTCAACATTTTTAACTTCTCGTTGTAGGATATTTTTAAAAACAAAATCTGCAGGATGTGGTTTCTGAAGTATGCAGACTGACTGAAGGGAACGTGATGCCGCCAGACAAAAACTAAATCCTTGCTTCTAGAATAAACCCACAGACTCCGGAAATGCCTAATGGCTATGTTGGATCTGGCAAGAGAAAAACGTCAAGTCTGGCTCCGGGGTTATTAAAGAAATGCACGCGAAAGAATAAAAAAAGAGTGGTGGTTTCAGAGCTCGAGATTTTTTATTCGGATATGGTCAACAAAGGTGTCATGACTTTTAAAAATGATTCGGAAAGAAAGGAAGTGCATCAGCCTTCAGCGGATCTTTGATCTTTACCATCTGGAAGAAGCGATATTTCCCACCTGGAGAACAATGTTTAAACTGCTATGCCAGATATTTATATTAAATTTTAATAAATAGGAATAAACAAAAGATTTAGTTAATTTAAGAATTTAAAAAATTATACTGTAAATATTTATATTTTTAGTAAAAGTTTTTCTATTAGGTATGTACAAGAGTTTGGCTTGTTATTTTAGGTTAAAAAGAAAAATGATTAAAAAAACTAGTAGGATACACATGTATTCACGTAATTGATACCTTTTAATATTTTACTATGGCATCTTGAAATTTGCCTTGTAGTAGATGAAATTTTTTTACATTTTTTCTCGAGTGATTAAACATAGCACGATCATTGGCGTTTTTATGTTGAGAGATAAGGCTAGGCTGTTGCCATTGAAAAGTGCCGGTAGCTTATATATAAGTTTTTGCCGTAATCTGGCCCACTTTTGGCAGTATATGTTATCATTAATGGCGTTGTTGTGTTTGAGAAAAACCCACCGAATTATCCCCGTCATATCCCACCATAGACTTAACAAAATCTTTAGGAGTGAATGCAATTCCTCTTTTAAGATGGATGTAGCAGGTTCTGCTACACGGCACTGAGCCCCTCAACGTTTGATACCGTTGTAGAATAACCCAATGATTAATTTCTGGAACGAGAAAGCAAAGAAACAGAAGTACCGGTTCTCACCTGCTTTTGCTTTTCAGAGATGTGGAACCCATTAATCCAGCTTGATGAACCAAAGTGCGTGCATTAGTTTTTCAACTGTTGTTCTGTGTACGGATAGCGTTTCCGTTAATTCCTAAACAGATCGATGTAGGACATTTTATAAGGTTTGGTCCAGAATCTGCTAAGTACCTCTGAAGGACGTCCGGCTGACATCGCTATTATTCATTGATGAAGGGAGGGAGGCTTTAAAATTGCCAAGTCAATAATCAGCGTATTACAGCAAAACTTTTAAAAATGAACATGCTTATAACGGAAACCTTTCTAAAACGGAAATATTGCACGGATCCAGAGGGAGTACCATACAATTACACGTGATAAACCCATCTAAAACTGGGATTTTCTAATGATTTTCACAGGTTTTACTGAAAAAATATTTTTATATTTTTCTGGTCATGTATTATATTTTTTCTTCTTATACTTCTGGATATTATTCAAACAGGTATGTGTTCATATTTCATTTTGATTTTTATTCCCCCATTTTTGTATGATGTATCTGTGTTGTCATTTTAAGGTTGTATCTTTATATATATATATTACGGCCAATATGATTAATCCGGACATTATTAATAATAACCGGTTATTATTAATAATGACCGGATTAATCATATTGACCGTAACATATACATATATATATATATTTGTATAAGAAAACATTTGTGTTTTTATCAAGTCTAAAGAAATGTATCAAGTTGAGAAGGAAAGTCTCTCCTTTACGAAAGCTCTGCCGGTTGATCTTTATACAGCTTCTGCCTCGGTGTCTAAATTTTTGAAGCCCTGTGCTATCGTCAATTATATCTATTCATACAGTTGACGAATGTTTCGGCATGCAAGGATTGCAGTACTGCGGCCTATCAAACTCATACAACAAATGATGTCTGATATACTCCTTATCATTTTCTAATTAAAAAATAAAGACAGGAATAATTTACTTTTACAAGTACATTGCCTTTATAAGATGCTTGCCTATTCCTTTTATTGCCCAAGAATTCCAGACATTATAGCATCATCATGTATGGCATCAAATGCACCTGTAATTTGCATCTGCAAAAACAGGTAGAATTTTTGCACTCACCAAATAACCCAAAATAAGATTTTTTTCCCCCTCTAAATTGATACAATAACCCAAAATAAGATTTTTTTTTTCTGAAATGCTACAAAAATCTGAACGACATAATAAGTATTAAAATCTGTGATGCATTTTCTATATTTTAATTATTTTCTATTACATTATTATGATATCATTTGCTTGACCACTTCCTCATTTTTAAGGTTCAGCGGCTCTAACCTCAATTTAGACCATTAACTATTTAGTGTTTTCAAGGACTGGTTTTAGAATCCTCTAAATTCTTCAAATATGAGTCGCCAAAAATATTCATTTAATTCGGAAATTGAAAAAAATATATTCTTAGAACTGATTGCCAGCCTACATATTTATGATATACATGCCATTTTTAAATAAGAGTTTCAGTCATTTTTGTTATACGAACTTGTAAGTTATTTTATTTATTATTATTATTTTTTTGATGTACTATATATATCTTTACGATAGCTTATGTCAGTACATTTTTTAGGGAGACTAATCTAACAAAAATCTAATCTGAATCGAGCCAAAAGAAATAATTGTTTTCTTTTTGGTATACCCGCTAAACCAGATTCAATGGTATTGTGGATATTTTATGCCATTTGTTAAGTTTTATGCACAGTTTGTTGGCAACAAAGATGCTTATAATTAAGACCACTGTCAATATTGTTTGTTTTTTAAAGAATGGAACGTTTTAGATCATTGGATATTCCATAGAAATCGCTCAAGGAGAGATCGCTAAAATGCTGAGAAAAATTTTAATTTTTCTAGAATCAAACTTGGAGTATTCGTAAGGATTTATTTTACTTTATTTATTATTATTATTTATCTATTTTTTTAAATTATTTTTTTAGAAAAAACATACTAGCTTATATTATGAGTCGAAAATTTTTTGTAATTTATAACTGCAATTTTTTAAAAAATAATTATAACAATTTTTTTAAAAAATAAATCTATTTTTTCAAAATTTCACATCTTACTGAATAGTTTGTAAAAATTGGTTTCAATTTTTACATATACTTGTAATTTTTCATTTATTTTTTTCCCAAAACACTTGTTATTAAACAAGTTCTGACTTTTAAAACAATTGACTACGTTACTATTTACAATGAAGCAATAAATAAATAAATAAATATATATAACATGAGTAACATTTTAAAATAAATAGTCCAAATTAGACTTTATAATTTTCTTTTGGAAAGTAATTTAATAATTTAATTTTGCTTTACATGAAAATAATTATTTTTTAACATTTGTATTACAATAATCAAAACTAATTCGGGAAATACTGATAGTGAGATACTTTTTTTTTTTTTTTTTTTTGAGGTAATGAGTTCCCCTGATGAACTTTTATTCCTTCATAATAAGCAAATAAACTTTTTATTAGTGAAATGAAAATTGTTTATGGTGATATTTTTGGAAAATGATGAAATAAAAATATGAAATAAAATCCATTTCTCATTTCAATTCATAACCCAAATACTTGCACGAAGAAATTTATTTATATTGAAATTTAAAAAATGTATCATCAGAAAAAAAAAATCGTAGAAAAATCCCATAAATTTATTATTTACTTAATTTTTTCGAAAATATATTAAAAAAATAAAAAAAATGTATAAAATATATGATACATTATTTTACAGATTACAATTATGAGTGCATCTATTTTTTTTTTTTTTTTTTTTTTTTTTTTTTTTTTTAAGAGTAAATTAATATTAATAATTTATAAAATGCATATGTGTGTATAGATTTGAAGGATAACAACCTTTTAAAAATATTAAATTTTTTGGGAAAAATAAAAATAACTCACTGTACAGAAAGATTATAATCTATATTAATAAATGGGAGATGTATATGTGTATTATGTGTGTGTGTACGTGCGAGCGTTCTCTAGGGAAATCTATCGTAAGTAGAAGTTTGCAAATTTGGATAAGGATAGATAAAGAGAGTCCCAAATGCACTTGAGACTCAGATTTTTAATTTTTTGAGAATTAGCCGAGATATTAATTAAAAAATCTTCATCGAACGAGCTTCAGTTTTCGTTAACTTGTCGGCGCGGCGTTAGGGTCGCTTCCAAGCAAGTCCTGGGGAAAACGTGGCTTTTTTAAGCGCAGAGGTAATAAACGTTCCGTTATTTCTGAATTTTCCAACCTCAATCTCCGGATACTGAATGGAATTACAACTCCCCCCCGCCCACACACAAACACACAAAATAAATAAAAAAATAAATAAAAATACCTACGATTATGTGGTACCTCCCCGGTTGCACCGGCATCATTTGTTTAAAAAATATTAATATTTACTATTAAAAAAAAAATCAGGAGATGGTTTTCATATTTTCCGGGATTTTTTTTCTATAGTTTTAAATTGCCATTCTCGTAGCCTGGATGGAAATAATAATACGAGTAATAATAATAACAATAATACCCACGTATAGAAGGTTTCTTTTTTTTCTGCTGTCAACGATACCTTTCATTAAACAAGTTTTCATATTTTCCTGTTTTCTGCAGTTTAAAATTGCCATTGTTGCCTGGATTTAAAAAAAAGAAAAAAAAGAAAAAAAAAAGAATTCCCACGGACGTGAGGGGTCGAAACTTCATATCAAAATTTCAATCTCAAAGATTTTGTAGCATATTTATTATGGAGGGGGGGGGGGAGGGATCTCTAATTCAGAACGCGGTAATATAATATTTGGAATGAGAGATTTTTATTGAAGATTGATTTCCCCTCCCCCCCCCCATCAGTTATATATAATTTTTAAATAAATCTCAAACTATATATCATATTTTCAATAATAACTCTCGCTCATAACATAAAATCTGAGCTTGAAAACTGATTTAATATCTAAAAACCCCTACTTTCACTTTTTACCTTAATTTAAAAAAACAAAATTCCCCAGCGAAAATTATCAGAACGTAGATGCATCACATTATAATTAAAAGTATCTAATTATAGCAAGCACGTCAGCAAATTATTCCAAGTCGGGTAGGCTGGCTAATGGTGGATAAATGTTTTTACTTGTGTTAAATAATAAAAATTTTGTAAACTATTCAGTTAAAAATGTATTTTAAAATAAATCACAGAATAATGTTACGTTTCTCGACAAAGATATTAATAGTAATAAAGCTATTGATCTTTAGAAGTAACTTTTTTATACGAAATATTGAATTCATGGGAGAATATGAAAATAACTGTCTAAACATTTATTATGTTACAGGCAGAGGCAATAAACAAATTTATTTACTTTATATATATATATATATATAAATTCTTATGAATTATTCAGCTTATCAGAAAGTATGAAAAAGATTCCAAACATTTTCATATTATTCAATAAAAAGATTATAAACGTGAATGAATTTGTCTATCCGTTTTTTAAAAAGCGAACGATTTTTTTTTTATATAAAATAGTCAGTTTTCAGAAAATATGAAATAACGCAGAATAAAAGACAAAGACAGATTATAATTTTGAATTTATTTACTTATTTTAAAAGATAACAATTTTCATTCGGCTTTGGGAGAAATTGCAAACTTTGTTATATCATTAAAAAAGTTTTAATCATGAACAAATTTATATCTATATATTTTATAACCAATTTTTCTAAAACCTTCATATTTTCAAGGAGAAAACAAAAACTAAAATTTCTCCTAAAAAAAAGCTGTTATAATATTCGGCAGGAAGAATATAATAACGAAAAAAGAGAATTTATTTATTTTAAAGGATGTAAAAACATCCAATGCGCGTTGACTAAATTTTTATTAAAACACAGTAATGGAACTTTTAATAATAATTAAAACTCTAAATTAAAAGCCAAAAGACTCATTTTTAAGGAAAGGCAACTGCATAATTGATACTTTTTTTCATGTTTTTATTTTTTAAATATAGGCATGCTATTTGTGTCATGTATGTTCTATCTTTTTTTTTTTTTTTTTTTTTTTTTTTCAGAAATTCATTTTACATTTTGAGCATATTAAAAAAAGAAAAAAAAATTTTTTTAGTCCAATTACGGCAATTAATAACATAATAAAACTTTTCCTTTTTAACTGTGTGATTATTTACATTGGAGATGATATAAAAAATATAAATACTCTTTTAGACATTGCACTCTATTAAAATGGGAAAATCGTCTAAATCATTTTTTAGCACTTTCCAACGTAGTTGAAAAGTGTTTAGGATTTCTGTTTATCTGTCGCCGCCTGTCCGTGCTCTAGCTCTCGTAAATATACAAATTTCTATGTAATTGATATATGTTATTGAAATTTACTATGTAATGTTTGCTACTGAAAATGGAGTGCAAAAATTCGTAATTCACTTATAGGGTCGGACAAAATAATTCGATTATAGTCTACGGGGAAAAATTGTTTGCTGCTTATTTTAATGATGTTACACTATACAAACATAAGGAAATTTGTATAAAGTTTTGAGATGCATTGCAAGATGCTTATTGTAGAACATGACGTGCAATACAGTTATCGTTCATTTGCAAGAACATACAAAATATTTCGGTTACAGTATTCTCTATGAATGATAAATGCTGGAAGTACATTTTTAGTTATGTTATGCATTTTTAACTTTAACTAATTTTTTGAATACTTCATGTTGTGTATGTATTCTATAGATCATATACAGGACTGCACTAAATAATTCGTCAGAATAACTGTGTACAAGCGTGAATTCCATAAAGATATTTTTTAACTGTGTTATGCATGTCTCAGCTGAACTATATTTAATATACTAAGATATGTTTGTAAAATATAAATAAATTCATATACAGAGCTACGCAAAGAAGTGAATGTATTGCCGTTTATGAACAAAATAATTCGATTGGGACAAAATAATTTGATTATATAGTAGTCTACGGGGAAAAATTGATTGCAGCTTATTTTAATGATGTTACACTATACAAACATAATGAAATGTGTATACATTTTTTAGAGCACCTCAGTAGCCTCTAGGAAAATATATGTAATTTATTAAAAGTAGGATTTTTTTTTAATATAGATTTTTTTTATATTTTTACATGAGGGACTCAGGGTAAAACATGATAACTATATTTTCAGATTTTTTTTTCTTTTTTTTGATATTTATGTAAAATTAATTAACTGCATCTTGACATGCTTTTTAAAGTACAAGGTTTATTGATTACTCAATATATGCCATTATATTATAAATATAAATTTTAGGTAAGTGCAAAGAGTTTTTATTATTAATTTATTAAGTTCAATAAAATCAAATCATCAGACAAAAAGTGTTACACGTAAGTTTATTGGAGGTTTCGTGCTAACAGATAAGCTGTTTTACACTGAAAAAAAGAAAAAAAAAAGGTGTATTTTTATATATGAAGATATAACATTACCAAGAACGAAAATATACAATAACATCATCCGAGATGATTCCGAAAAGAGTCTTTATCATTAGAAACTTCGGAAACTAATATATTTTCAAGATTTAAAAAATCATTTTTAAAAACAAAGTTTCTTTTGCTGCCACTGATTTTCGGAAGAATTTGCCGAGTAGTTTTTATAGCGTATTAATCAGTTTTCTCCACCCGGAATATAAGTTGTACGGACGCTATCAATTCGCAAATAAACATTTGCATGTTCAACAAACATGTTTTGAAGATAAACATGATGAAGTAACAGCTTTAACATTAACATTAAAATTAATATTATTTTGTTACTCTTGCATGTATAAATTCAACTACGCAACGGAAAATGTTTACTGGAGAATTCATAGCATCCTAAAAGCCGATATTCGTGTTGAGAAAACTGATTAATACACTATAAAAACTACTCGGAAACGCAGGGCTGCGGAGTCGGTGGGAAAAATGACCGACTCTGACTCCTGAAATTTTAAAGGAACCGACTCTGACTCTGACTCCGACTCCGGGATGGCTAAAGTACTAGTTTTGCTTGTTGATTCCTATTATTCAGATTGCTTCATTGTTGTCATTTGTTTTGAAACAATAATAGTCGCTTTATTAAATGTCATTAAATAAAGGAAATATTACTATTTAAAAAAAGTGGCAGATCAAGCAATCTGAATTTTAAAAAAACCTCAACTGGCAACACTGCAACCTGCTGTTACATTCCTGTTTGACCTTGAAGCATATAATGTACATATCAACCGATAATTTTTTTTTCACGTTTCATTTTTTTGGATGAATTAGGGTGTAATCTGTGATAGGTAGTCAAGACTAGGTCTCATTTACTGCAGCGGCAAACTTCCGAAAGTATTTTAGTATAAAAAGTTTCACCTTTTTTTAAATGCAGATTTTTTTTTTTTTTTTTTTTTTTTTTTTTTTAATAAGGCAAAAATATTCTTATAAAATGCCTGTGGAACTTTGCCCCTACATTAATTGGCTCTGGTCAAGACTGAAGATATTTTGAACATCCCCCCCCCCTCCTCCTCCCAGATACTCTATACACATGCACTCACACAAAAACACAATATGCATTAAATTTTATATGTGGTAAAATTTAATCATGTCAAAACTCTACAAAAACTGCATGTAAAATATTTATATGCATGTAAATTGCAATCGAAAAGTTAAACTTGAAGCTATTAGATAGAAACAACAGTTGGAATCTAATAAATGTCCAAAATTTACTTTGAACAACACACACAAAGGTCTATCAGATGAATCCAAACAACATATAATATGTTGCTATATCATTTTAAGACGATAACCAAAATATTTTATGCCAAATTAAACATATATTATACTAAAATATGGGTGAAAGGATGTTTAATTTTGGTTTTATATCTACTCCTGCAGACCCAAAAAATAGGAGACAAAAATTTTACAATTTAAGCATCATTTGAGGTCTCCAGAACCCGAAAAATTCTGAGAGAATGCAAGAAAAATAAAGATGAAAATTTTATATTTCCTTTATTAATTTTATAATTTTGGCTTTATTTCGGGTCTGCAAGACCTGAATATCAAAAAGAGAAATATAACAGAAATTTCACTATTTCATCATTATTTTGAGTACTGCTGATTCAGGAAAAAAAATTACAATTTCACTTTTTTTTCTTTGGGGGGGGGGGGGGGGGGGGGAGGGTCCTATGCACACGAAAAAAAGGGGAGAAAATTTACAATTTCAGCATTACTCCTGGTCCCACAGACCTGAAAAATCTGAGGAAAACAAGAAAAAAAAAGGGAAAAATTTCCAATTTTCGCATTACCTCGAGTTCCGCAAACCCCAAAAAACCCTAGAGAAAGGACTATATACTAAATATAAACTAGAGATTTCAATTCAAAACAGTTTTCAAATATTCTGTACACTGGACAGTATATTAGGCCTGTTTAACCTGTTTTCTTGTATATATAGTCCAAATATAAAAATAATAATTCAGTTTATAAATTTAAAATTACGTAGAATTGGTTTAATTTCACTTAAAACTGTCTAAAAAACAAGCTGGAGTCGGAGTCGGAATCGGCCTGTTTTTTAGTGACTCCGACTGCGACTCTTTTGCCCCAAAATAGGCCCGAATCCGACTCCGACTCCGCAGCCCTGCCGAAACGTTTCCGAAAATAAATGGCAGCAAAAAGAAACTTTTTTTATAAATGCTTCTTTAAATCTCGAAATTATATTGGTTACTGACTGAGGTTTCTAAAGATAAAGAACGCTTTTCGGAATCGTGGGTAACTCGGACGAGGATATTGTATATTTTCGTTCGTGGTTAAATTGCATATTCCTAGATTAAGAAATATTTGACCTTTTTCACAGCACAAAAGTTTTTTTATTTCTTTTTCAAAGAAAAGGTGAATAAAGAATATCTCGAAACTTGAATTTTATTAGTTACCTTGTTTAAAATCCGAGCTCTTGATATGTAACAAAGAAAATATTATAAAGGGTGTGAAAACAATGAACGATTTTATTTCTTATGTTTTAACTCATAAAGGTCATAGAAACATAAAGTATATCAGAACACAGTTTATTTTAAACTTTTTAAAAAAAATATTTATGTTTATAGATTTATTAAAAAAAAAATGTTTAGCGATTTTTTAATAAGCAAAAAAGAAATCTATTTGAGATCCGATGAGTTTAAGCGATAAAATGTTTCAGAAATAAAATTTATAAAAATGTCAATTGCTGTTTTATTGAAGAAAATCCACTGAGATTAGGAAGCTATTTTAAAAATAAAAAGCCAAACATAAAATTATTAATAGCTAACTTATTGAATATTAAATATATAGAATACGAAAGTAAATAAATGCAAATTTAGGGAAAAAGTAAATCCAGGAATTATAAGCTAATCATTTTTCTTTCACGTAAGCTCAGAAAATTAGAATTAATATTCTGAATAAATTAAGTTCAGATAGACGATAAAAAGATTGACAAAGTTAATAAAGATTTTTTTTTATTTTTCACTTTTCATATTTTAATGAGAATATATATCCCACAAATGAAAATAATAATAGAAAAGGATTATGCAAAAAATGCATTTCAAAAAGTTTCTTCTTTTAAGCATATGATGAATAAGCTTTTAAAAAGAAAACAATATGAACAACTGGGAAATTCAAATTAGTTTTACACAATAAGTAATACTTTAAAAAAATTACAATAAAGTTAATTAAATCAACATAAATTGTAAGCATTTCATTTAAAGCAAAAAGGAATTACTTTTTTACGAATTAAAAATAAATAAAATGCCTCAGTATTAAAACTACAAAATTAGGAAAGTGAAATTATATGACTTTTAAGAATTATGGAATTATTTTAAAATCTGTTATTTACTATTTATTATTTTATTTTATTTTTGAAAATACGGCTACATCGTGCTTCAAGTAGCACACACATAACAATACATTCTGTCTCAAAAGTTTATGCAACTGTTAAAATATAGCAATGAAGAACAAAAGAAAACATCAAAATTAATTACGAGCGAAATAAAATATTTAAAATTATAAGTATTAAGGTAAAAATGTATTATGTGTAAATGATTGATGATAGCAATAATTAAAAAAAAAAAAAATGTACATTTTTGCGAAAAAAAAATAAAAATTCCTGACGTCTCGGTGTACAGGCATAGGTAGATTTCGAAGATGCAGACCGCGGAGCGAATGTTTATTGGGAATTGCAGAAGAAAAACCTTTTTGCCATGATGCGGTAGTTGGGACCGTCTATTTCGAAATCTACCTGTGCCTGTAGGTGGAGCCGGCAGGGATTTTTTTGTTTTTATTTTATTTATTTATTTATTTATATTTTTATTTTATTTTTTGTTGTAACAGTTGGCCCTATAAAATACTTCTCAGTATAAAAAATGTAGATAATATTAAGAAGATTTATAATAAATTTGATATCTTGTGAATTGACGAAGTTATGAATTTTTCTTCTTAAACCTCTATCCCCCCCCCCCCCATTGAGGCCATTTTTAATGATATCTAAAATCTTTCATACATAAATTTTTGGTCTTTTTCCTAAAAGTAATGATAACTTTAAACAGATTCGATATGTATCATAATTAGCAAATTATGGGGGTTTTCTGTTTTCGCACACACACACACAAAAAAGTAAAAATAAATAAATAAATAAAAAAATAAAATAAATAAAAAAACAATTCCACCTTCTTGGTCCGATTTTGCCCATTAATGAACTTGACTGAGATTTTATGCTCCTTGATTTTATGTATCAGTTTGGAAGAGATTTGTGCAGAATTATGGAAGTTATCGTGTCCATAAAAAAGTGATATAGATAGATAGATAGATAGGTAGATAGATATAAAGTTTTGAACTGAGGGTGGTTTTGGGTTCTAGAGTCATGATCGACAAAAAGTTTTCAGAAATTCCAACAAAGGGGAGAATGCAATAGGTAGTTACTTCTTACGAAATCTACCTAAAAAGCCTTTTTCAAAGTAAATGAAAACATTCAATTCTAGGCAAATTTTATAATTATCTCATATTGCTTGTGGTCAGTGTTTCTAGACATCCCGATTTTCAGAATTTCAAAACCCGTCGCAAGGAAAAAAAAAAACTACATGGGATGCCAAATAAAAGTCCTGATTTTTCATGATGCCCACATTCTTTTAAATTTCTGTTAATTCTATATGCAATTCTTTAGTATGCGTCATATATATGGAACTTCATATAAAATATAATAAATAATTAATTAATAATCAATACCCATATAAAAACATTTCTGAAAAAATCATAAAGACAATAACTTCTACGAAAGAAAAATGGTGATTTCATTTAGGTGTTAATTGGTGAATTTGACGACAGAGGATTAATTAAAGACTCTCTAAAGACATATTTGAAGGGGTTAGAATAACAGTGAAGTAAGTCAAAAATTTAAAAAATCTAGATAACCATATTTTTATTGAACGCATGTTAATTTGTGTCCAGTGCGACAGTCAAATAAGTCATAGTTCGCTTAGGGAGTCACCAGAGGGCAAAACAAGTTGGACCACTTAATGCAACGGCGATGACGACAAGTTTCACAAAACGCTTTATTTCTCAAATTACTAAATATTGAGTGAGTCCACTGTTATTCTAACTCCTTCATTTGATTTAAGAATAAATAAGTTTAATTCACAATCTTTGATTGTCTTAAACATATTGTTATTTACTCATTAAGGGAATAGATAACAATTCGATATGCAAGCGAAGAAGACTTAGCATGATGTTTATACTCATATAATTTATTTCGTATATATCTCTATATATACATTTATAAACAATTCTCGTTTAAAATAGATTTATTTTAGTTTATATATAACACATACAAAAAAAAAAAAAAATGCTCGCCATATACAGAAACGTTTTTCAGTGTGACTGTTTAATATTTACATATTCCTGTCTAAATGTCTATGATTATAGGTCAGTTAGGTACACGTTTCTAAAAATGTATTTCGCACAACTTCCTCAAATCATGCATGAATCTTAAAAATATACAATTTAATAATTATAATAATAGGCAATTTCCATTTTTCTCAAACAGAAACAAACTAATTAAATAATTAATTGATTAATTTAAATAAACATTCAAAAAATCATAGAAAAGATGTATTTTATTATATTTTCTGTAACATCATAGTTACATTCATAATTTTAGGCAGTTTAAAAGAAACATATTAGATATAGAAAACATGTGAAGTTTCAATCCTCATAATAGGTAAAAAGGGATACTTAAATTTGTAAAAATGCATTGTGAGAAAAACTGAAAAAAAAAAAAAAAATTACACACACACACATGCGCGGCGGCATTGTTAGTTTAGAACTTAAATACTTTGTATTAGGTATTGACATATTGTAAAACTATGTAATTAATATATATATATATTTTAATTTTCTATGTCTGTTTTATTGTTTACACGCAAAATTTAAAAAAACGAAAATTTTAAGCAATTTTAGTCTTTTGTGACCTTAATTTGAATTTGTGAACTTATTTTGAACAATTACTTAACGACTGTAAGGAATTGTTTAGTTCACAGAAATTTAACACACTCACATAAAATTGTTTCTATTTTTAAATCCCGATTAAGAAGCAGCTTTCCTGCTTTTTTAATATATCCCTATCTTGCTATTTGAAACAGTGGACCTGGTTGTAAAAGAAACGCTAAAGTTACTTTTTTTTTGTCTTCCAGCCATTCCAAGTAGACTTTGATGTTCCTAAACTACAGGGTGTCCCAAAAAAGAGTACCTATTTTTAAAAATGAATAAGAAACAAACGAATAGAGTTAACAATATAATAAAATATAACACCATGTAATAGTATATTACTTTTAAATGCTAAAGGTGTAAAATTAACAACTATAATATAAATTAAAATAACTTTTATTAGTTGTTTTACATGTTTCGACTCTTCTGAGTCATTTTCAAAAACAAAAAATTTTTTGTTTTTGAAAATGACTCAGAAGAGTCGAAACATGTAAAACAACTAATAAAAGTTATTTTAATTTATATTATAGTTGTTAATTTTACACCTTTAGCATTTAAAAGTAATATACGAATAGAGTTATTTAAAAAATTCTTGCAGGAAACGGATGTGTGAAGTCTGGAATTTTGTTTATAACACTTTATTATGATAGTTCAAAATCTGACCGACAGATGGCGCTACAGCACCGAAAATTACCCGAAATTAACCGGCAAGGGTATGAATTGGCCATCTTACTCACCAGATTTAAATCCGTGTGATTTTTTTCTTTGGGGCCATCTGAAGGATATAGTTTACTGCCAAAATTTCACTTCGCTAGCTGAGCTCCAGCGATTAACCGCTCAAGAGTGTACAGCCATTTCCGTACAGACGTTGCAGAAGGTGTGTGCTAATTTCATTCTAAGACTCCGACATGTTATTGTGATGAATGGAGGACATATTGAAAATATTGTCATTTAATTTTCAACTATTGCTGATGAATGCGGTAGCCACAGCGCCATCTGTCGGTAAGAATTTGAACTAACATAATAAAATACTCTAAATAAAATTCCAGACTTCACATATCCGTTTCCTGCAAGAATTCTTTTAATAACTCTATTCGTTTGTTTCTTATTCATTTTAAAAAATGGGTACTCCTTTTTGGGACACCCTGTAGATAGATAGTTTAGAGAATTTTTAACCCTTTGTATCACCGCGTTGCCCATCTGCAGTATACCCCAAAGTCAATGTTACTTATACAGTTAGCTTTAAAAGACGATTTTATTGATTGCTGCTATCTTCCAACACAAGAGTTTATATAAATATTTCATAGAATTCATAGCAGACGGCAATACTGAGTTATTTTTTCAGGCCAAAGTTGTATTTACCATTGGAGCAGTTTCACACCGTTATTGCTAAAATAAACTTCGTAAATATTGTCAAATTTGAAAGCCTGGAGACGTCCATAATTAGATTTTTTACAAAGATAAGTTCGTATACTTTGCAACTTCTTGTTAGGAAATTGACAATATTTATGAAAAATATGTAATTTCTTGTATATTGTAGAGGTAAAAAAAAGTACATTTTAGTAAATATTTTTTTAATTTTATGTTCTAAATTAAAAAAAAAAAAAAAAAAAAAAAAAAAATACAGACTTAAAATGATGTATTCTAACATCTGAGTAAATATTTTTCGAATCAGAGTTATTGAGTCACAAAGGGTTAAAATTGTAGTTCTAAGATAAACAGTTTCAAGACTTTAAAACGATTAAGAATGTTTCAAGCGTAGAATTAATGTAAAAAATAATAAAATTCATTAACCAAAACCGAATGAGGCCGTTTACATGTAACAAGTATGCAGGAAGACGAATAAGTGTATTTAGAAAATGACAAACTAAAAGAAAAAAAAAGGGCCAGAAAAAAAATAGTGGTAAAAATAATTAAAAAAAATTTAATAAAGGTTTGTCATAAAAAAAAAAAAAAGACTGAGATCGAACTAAATTCAGAAACATTTATCCTATGATAAGAACCGGTATCGAATCATATTCAGTGACGGTAAAAGTAATTTAGATGCGCCTAGATGGACGAACACATCATTAGTGTGACATAAGAAAAGAGCATAAGAAGATCTTTCTTCAATTGATAGCTAAGATAAAAGCTTTTAAATGTTTTTTGAGAAATGTTTTTCTTTAATGGGCAAATCCTTTTGGGACTTTTAAAATGAGAATAAAACTAAAAATATATTAGAAAACTCCAGAACAGCATTTGTTTCTACAGTCAAACCCTGCTATAACGAACGGTGATGGACAGACTGAACTTTTGTTTCGCTGCATTTAAAAACATCTATCTTTTTTTACAGAAACAAAAACTATCAAATGATATTTATAGGACTAATCTCTACAACATGTTCAAAAGTTATTAAAATAAATAATTTACTTTTCTTTGCAAATACTATTAGTTTTCGCTGAAGAGCCATTTTCATGCTGAAAATAATGTATGAATTTTTTCATTAAATATATATTTTAAAAATTAGATTCTTGTTTTTCAAATAGTTCACCAAACCAGTCAAACCCTACTGTAGTGAATATTTGCTATAACGAACACCTGCGGATATAAAAAAGCATATTTTTCCCCCTTTACAATTTCTTATACTTGTTCTGTATATCGGATATAACAAACCCATACATGTACACTGTAAAAAAAAAAACTCTTAGCCAGGACGCCAATAAAAAACTGTCTATTTTAAGGAAATAATCTGTTTTTATTATGAACTTTCTGTTATTTTAAAAGATTCTGCCCGTAAGTTCATAATAAATACAGATTATTTCCGTAAAATAGACAGTTTTTGAATGGCGTCGTGGCTATTTTTTTTTTTTTTTTTTTTTTTTTTTTACAGTATACATGTATGGGTTTGTTATGTCCGATATACAGGACAAATATAAGAAATTGTAAAGGGGGGAAAATATGCTTTTTTATATCCGCAGGTGTTCGTTATAGCAAATATTCACTATAGTAGGATTTGACTGTTTAGTGAATATTTGAAAAATAAGAATATAACTTTTAAAATATATATTTAATGAAGAAAATTATACATTATTTTCAGTTCGAAAATGACTCTTCAGCGAAATTAATCGTATTTTACAAAGAGGAGTAAATTATTTATTTTCATAACTTTTGCACATGTTATAGAGTTCAGTTCTCTAAATATCATTTTTAAAGACTCGATGATATTTTGTTTCCTAGAAATATAAAACATAATTCGAACGAAAATTCAAAATTTTATATCGCAAAGAGAAACGGCGCAAGCTGAGCGTAATGCATCTGCAGATAGTTAGCACTACACCGCAATCTTTTATTCATACATTTATTTAAATTTGGAATTTTATGAGATTCAATAAAGTGTCTTTTTTTTTTCTTTGCTGCTGAAAATTATTTTTTAACAAAAGTGTTTATAAAATGTGAATAATTTTGTCGTTAGTTTTATTTGTATCGTTGTTTGCTATAATCCAGCTTTAATTTGATAGATAATGAAGAATTTTTTTTTTCCATTTTTAATTAAATATTGTGAAAAGTGTATTATAAAGATCAGAAAAATAGAAGCCCAGATTAAATTCTCCAAGAATTATTATAAAAACTTTTTAATAAGCTAACTTGCAGTTTACAACTGCGTAATGCATCTGTAGATAGTTCGCACTACACCGCAATCTTTTATTCATACATTTATTTAAATTTGGAATTTTGTGAGATTCAATAAAATATCTTTTTTTTTTTCTTTGCTGCTGAAAATTATTTTTTAACAAAAATGTTTATAAAATGTGGATAATTTTGTCGTTAGTTTTATTTGTAACTTTGTTTGCTATAATTCAGCTTTAATTTGATCGATAATGAAGATTCTTTTTTTTTTTTTTAAATTAAATAATGTGAAAAGGGCCTTATAAAGATTAAAAAAAAAAAAATAGAAGCCCAGATTAAATTCTCCAAGAATTATTATAGAAACTCTTTAATAAGCAAACTTGCAGTTTATAACTACACATTGAAAAAAAAAATGTTGATTTTACAGTATAATACTGACATCCCAGCTGTCAGTATTATACCGTAAAATTAACAGTAATAAACAGTAAAATAAGCTACCGCGCATGCGCTTCAATTTATGGAATAAAAATCTTCCAATAAAATTTCCTGAAAATGTTTATATAAACTTTATAAAACTTGTTAATTAAAAATAAATAAATAATAATAATAATAAACTAATTTTAAGACACCATTGCCAGAAGAAACAAGTCATAAAAATCACTAATTATCAAAGAACTATATAATAGTTTTTTTTTTTGTTGTTGTTGTTGTTTGTAATGTATAATATGATTTTGTCACGATTTATCGATATTTGACAAATAATATATTATCTAACTGAAATCTGTGAATGTTGTATGATATAGGTAAAAATTATTGAATGAATTAAAGATGACCAGTAATAACAAACATACTGATGCGTTTATAATTCCAGATTTCAAAATATTGTAGTTGAGATCATAGTGCATAATTTTTCATACTACATTTCATGGGCAATATCCTGGAATTTACCAAAGAAATATTGATGTTTAAAAATCCTACATTATTATAAATAATAATTAGTATATATTTTAAATGTAAAAAGGTAAACAAAGTAACCTCATAAAAGACAATTTTATATTAATATTGTGTTTAAATTGCAATATTTTACTAATTTTATGAAATATTAGAAAATAAATGCTAATGAAGAAAAAAATGTTAATAACATTAACATTTTAAGAGATATTATTATTATTATTATTATTATTATTATTATTATTATTATTATTATTATTTTAATTTCGCGATAGGTTATTTATCAAATATTGATAAATAGGGACAAAATCCTGTTGTACATATAAAAATAGTTCTATTTCTATTGCTCTTTGATAATTAGTGATTTTTATGACTTGTTTCTTCTGGAAATAGTGCTTAAAAATATTTTTAATTTCGCGATAGGTTATTTATCAAATATTGATAAATAGGGACAAAATCCTGTTGTACATATAAAAATAGTTCTATTTCTATTGCTCTTTGATAATTAGTGATTTTTATGACTTGTTTCTTCTGGAAATAGTGCTTAAAAATATTTTTTATTTACTGATTTTTAATTAACAAACAAATTTTACACTTTTTTTTTTTTTTTTAATCACAAATAACAAGAGCTTCAACCAATTACATTTAACATTCATTTTACCACCACTTTGACAAATGAGATCAAGTAATTTGCATTCTGAATTATGATTTTTAAGATTTCAAATAAAACTTATCAAACATTAATGTATTACAAATATAAGAGTGCACAAAAACACAGTAAAAAAGGATGAACTTTCAAAGCATTAAATATTATAAAAAATAGGTGATAGATTTAGAGAAAAAAAGTGCATAGATAGCAACACAATTTATGTATATATATATATATATATATATATTAGAGATCTGCACGGGCCGGGCCAAGGCTCGAAGCCCGTATTCGGCCCGGCCCGTGGGCCGGGCTCGGGCCTATTTTTGTTCACGGCACTCGGGCCGGGCCGGTCCCGGGCCATATTTTTTTCTGAATACTCGGGCCGGGCCGGGCCGAGTGATTACTCTTTACGGGCCGGGCCGGGCCTTACTTTTTTCTTGAAGTATAAGGCCGTGCCTTAAATTATTTTTTCCGTACAGAGCCGGGACTGGTTTCATTTTTCCTAGTCTTCACGCCTCAAAATTTTTAGTCCTTGTTTTGATCCGTATGAAAGTCATTGTCTCGACGTGCCTGGTCCTTTCGAAGGTCAGTAAAATAAGATCTGGCACAAAATTAATTGCAAAACATGCATACATTTTTAAATCGCCATTATTTTATAATTAAACATTAAAATTTATTATTTTTAAAGAATAGTAGATTTATGCACTTATTAAAATATGGCTAAATTAAAATATAGTAAAACGTGTGGAAAAGAACCTGCTTATGAAGGAATCCTGTCTTAAATTGAAAAATGTGTTGATCCATTAAAAATGAATATACTAATACGTAAGAAAAGAATATATAATACATTTACACCTGATAAGAAGGCAAATTGTCTATAACTCATTTTTTTCTTCCCTATGCAATTCCATTTTAGAAGATTTTACTGCATAGCATTTTTCTGATTTTTAACACTTCAATAAATGGAATATGGATTAACAATATTGATGATAACTTAAACACATACATACAACAAATAGAGATTTATTAAAAAAATAAACATTCCAGCTTGCGGCACCTCGATAAAAATGAAGATTATAAACATGAAAAAAAAAAAGGCTAAGATAGAAATTTTTGGTTAGATCTCCTCCTACGAGGCAAATTTTTAACCAAATCGACGTAAAAATTATGTTTTGTAGAAATTTACTCGGGCCGGGTTCGGGCCGAGATTTTAACTTTTTTTCGGGCCGGGCCGGGCTCGGGCCGAACTTTTAACTTTTAAATCGGGCCGGGCCGGGCCGGGCCAATATTTTTTTTGTTCGGGCCGGGCCGGGCTCGGGCCAAACTTTTAATTTTTGTATCGGGCCGGGCCGGGCCAAATTTTTTTTTGTATGGGTCGGGTCGGGCTCGGCCCTGTTAATTTCGGCCCGTGCAGACCTCTAATATATATATATATAATATATTATTTTGTTGTTGTTGTTTATTGGTTTTTTCGTTTTTGCTGTAATTTGTCGTGTTCTATTGTTTTGAGTTTAAGTAGTTAGTTGTGATTTGTGGTTCTGTGTTAATGTGGTTAGTTTTCTTTCCTTGTTTTGTATTTATGGTGTTAATAGATTTTAGTTGGCTTTTGTGATATTGGTTCTGCATGTATTTCTTTTATTGGAGTTTATTATATATATATATATATATATGTTTTCAAGACGCTGATTTAATTTTAGTATTATTTTTTTAATAATAAAGTGAATAAAATAATAACAAAATAATAAAAATAAATAAAATAAAATAAAATAAAATAAAATAAAATAAAATAAAATAATAAATTACTAAATAATAAATATAATAAAAAATATAATAATATATAAATAAAGATATATAAAATAAAAATATATAACAAATAAAAATATGCATGATAAAAATAATTTTATATATATTTTTCATATTTTATTACATGTAAAATATATAGTGGAATATTATACATATATAATGATAAAATTGTGATAAAAAAATCTTTAATAAGAAAACTAATATCAATATACTAGATATAAACTAAATATAATTCTGTTAATTAAAAGATAAAATACTTTGTTTCAAACACAAATATTTCTTAAAAAAAAAAAAAAAAGAAGAAGAAGAAGAAGAAGAAGAAGCTTAAAATAGAACAGTTTGACCACTTACCTCCATTGTGAGCAACTAGCTGTTGCCGAATTGTTGAATTTCTTTTAGCATTGGGAAACTCTGCAATGGCAATTTAAAAAAATAGAAGATTTTTTTTTCTTTTTTTAAGTGGGGCTACGTTTTTATATTGACATTCATATTCGGTATAAAAGATATATCGTCCTGTTACTTAAGTATAAAAATAATTTGTGTTCAACACCAGTGTCTACAATAATTTTGTAAATTAAAATGACAACAATAAACCATAACACCATGTAATTATATACTTTTTTTTAATTGCTAAAAGGTGTAAAAAAAAAAAAAAAAGATTATAAACAGTAAAATAGGTTTTATTAGACTGTTGACATATATTTCAGCTCAATCTGAGCCATTATCAAAACAAACAAAAATATTCTATAAATGCACGGCATTTATAGAATATTTTTGTTTGTTTTGATAATGGCTTAGATTGAGCCGAAACAATATATGTCAACAGTCTAATAAAACCTATTTTACTGTTTATAATCTTTTTTTTTTTTAAACCTTTTAGCAATTAAAAAGAAGCATATAATTAAAATGAAAATTACGAGAATAATTTCATGAAAATAAAATGATTTGGCAGTTTGTTTCCAATTCAATACAGTAAATGACAACTGTTAAATTGCCTTTAAAATTTATCTTATTACTAGAGAAGAAAATCCATAATTCATTTCAGAGAATAATGTTTTCTTTTGTATTCACACAGACTACTATGGCTATGTCTGTTATACTGTCATTTCTATCAGATAGAAAAGACACATCTCCCGATCCATAACAGCGGAAGTAATTTATCTCAAACACAAGGTCTCCTTGACCATTTTATTAAATACCTTATAAAAATAAAATAAACTGTCTGCTTACCACGGATTGTCTGTAGTAAATGGCTGTTACGGAAACACTTAAAAAATTCTCTTAATATTATAAAAGTCTGCTGTAGTCATTTAACAGACAGGGAAACAAAGTAACCATCTGACGTTTTCCATAAGAAAAGTTCTTAGAAAATTCACGGTCATGTTTTATTTTTTAAAGCTTTTTTTTTAGTTCATCTAACCACACAGGTTTCGCCTTTCTGAGTAATATATTGTTTGACTGAAGTCTGCGGTTATTCTACTCTCCCGCCAATAAATCGGTTCATGGTCATTTTCATTATCCATAGGTTTGACTAAAAAATAACAGGTATTCTTTCCATCAAATGCTAACGATGCCAAATACAAAAAAACAGAAAAACTGTAGGCATAATTCTACCTAATATTCCAGATATGTGGCAATTTAAACTTTAGAAAATATTAGTTACCCTCTTTATTAGAGAGAGATGAAACAAGTTAAGTCTGGGTCCAGTACTTGGTCAGCTATTAACTTGGGGGTATAATTTAGACTCGCTCCCATACAGTGGAGGAGTTTATGCTCATTTTTTTTTTTATAATTGGGGCAACTTCTTGAAGGCTAAAATCGCTTCGTTTGTACCGAGTAAAGCTATTATTAACCTAAAAATTCCTTTCTGCTTATGTATTCATTCATGCACATACCACACATTTTACATATAAAAACCGTTATTTACTTTGCTTGCATATATACACGGTCTAAAACGTATTTACCAAGATTTACCGTCGATTTCTCAGCTACTTATGAGTGAAATTCTTTGAGAACTGTGAAATATGTTCGTGGCATTAACGTATTCTTTACATCATTTTAGCAAGATTGAAACAAATGGTGTCTCGAGCCACCAATCAGCGGGTTTTGTATCATCAAAGACTGCATTCGAGCAACGGAAAGTCCGGTACAAGTGAGAGAAGCATTCTAAGTGAAGTTTGGAGACAAAGTTGGCGCCCATATTCAACAACCAACGAATAAAAGAAAAATTTGTGGGACTTTAGGAGTGTTTCTCTGACATCTCGATGTAGACTATCCTTCCCTTTGCGCAATACTAATAATACACTTCGTCCTGAATTTGTTCATTCAGATGGTTATTACATTAAAAACATACCTTCGTGACATGAGCATATCACATAATGTTTAAATCTATACTAATATTATAAAGAAGTAAAGATTGTTTGTTTGTTTGTTTGTAGGGGGTAATCTCTGGAACTACCGAACCGATTTCAAAAGTGATGGTGGCAAATTGATGGTGACAACCCCTGCTCCAACATAGGCTATATTTTATGTCGGTGCCACTACCCCAGGGGGGTACAGGAGCGAAAAACGTTCTAAAATTGCGATATTTTCTATACTGAAGCAGCTAGAAATTTGAAATTTCGCGTTGTAGTTACTTATAAGATGTAAATGCTCTCTAAGAACAAAATAAAAAAAAAATCGAAATTTAAAAGGGTGAAATGAGCGAAAAGCGTTCTAAAAACATTCTAAATTACAATTTCTATGGAATCTCTAGAACTACCGAACCGATTTGAAATTTGGCGTTGGAGTTACTTATAAGATGTAAATGCTCTCTAAGAACAAAAAAAAAAAAAAAAAAAAAAAAAAAAAAAAAAAAAAATTCGAAATTTAAAAGGGTGAAATGAGCGAAAAGCGTTCTAAAAACATTCTAAATTACAATTTCTATGGAATCTCTAGAACTACCGAACCGATTGGAAATTTGGCGTTGTAGTTACTTATAAGATGTAAATGCTCTCTAAGAACAAAATAAAAAAAAATTCGAAATTTAAAAGGGTGAAATGAGCGAAAAGCGTTCTAAAAACATTCTAAATTACAATTTCTATGGAATCTCTAGAACTACCGAACCGATTTCAAATTTGGCATTGGAGTTACTAATAAGATGTAAATGCTCTCTAAGAACAAAAAAAAAAAAAAAAATTCGAAATTTAAAAGGGTGAAATGAGCGAAAAGCGTTCTATAAACATTCTAAATTACAATTTCTATGGAATCTCTAGAACTACCGAACCAATTTGAAATTTGACGTTGTAGTTACTTATAAGATGTAAATGCTCTCTAAGAACAAAATAAAAAAAAAATCGCAATTTAAAAGGGTGAAATGAGCGAAAAGCGTTCTAAAAACATTCTAAATTACAATTTCTATGGAATCTCTAGAACTACCGAACCGATTTGAAATTTGACGTTGTAGTTACTTATAAGATATAAATGCTCTCTAAGAACAAAATAAAAAAAAATTCGAAATTTAAAAGGGTGAAATGAGCGAAAAGCGTTCTAAAAACATTCTAAATTACAATTTCTATGGAATCTCTAGAACTACCGAACCGATTGGAAATTTGGCGTTGTAGTTACTTATAAGATGTAAATGCTCTCTAAGAACAAAAAAAAAAAAAAAAAAAAAAAAAAAAAAAAAAAAATCGAAATTTAAAAGGGTGAAATGAGCGAAAAGCGTTCTATAAACATTCTAAATTACAATTTCTATGGAATCTCTAGAACTACCGAACCGATTTGAAATTTGGCGTTGTAGTTACTTATAAGATATAAATGCTCTCTAAGAACAAAATAAAAAAAAATTCGAAATTTAAAAGGGTGAAATGAGCGAAAAGCGTTCTAAAAACATTCTAAATTACAATTTCTATGGAATCTCTAGAACTACCGAACCGATTTGAAATTTGGCGTTGTAGTTGCTTATAAGATGTAAATGCTCTCTAAGAACAAAATAAAAAAAAATCGAAATTTAAAAGGGTGAAATGAGCGAAAAGCGTTCTAAAAACATTCTAAATTACAATTTCTATGGAATCTCTAGAACTACCGAACCGATTTGAAATTTGACGTTGTAGTTACTTATAAGATATAAATGCTCTCTAAGAACAAAAAAAAAAAAAAAAAAAATCGAAATTTAAAAGGGTGAAATGAGCGAAAAGCGTTCTAAAAACATTCTAAATTACAATTTCTATGGAATCGCTAGAACTACCGAACCGATTTGAAATTTGGCGTTGTAGTTGCTTATAAGATGTAAATGCTCTCTGAGAACAAAATTAAAAAAAATTGAAATTTAAAAGGGTGAAATGAGCGAAAAGCGTTCTAAAAACATTCTAAATTACAATTTCTATGGAATCTATAGAACTACCGAACCGATTTCAAATTTGGCGTTGGAGTTACTAATAAGATGTAAATGCTCTCTAAGAACAAAATAAAAAAAAATCGAAATTTATAAGGGTGAAATGAGCGAAAAGCGTTCTAAAAACATTCTAAATTACAATTTCTATGGAATCTCTAGAACTACCGAACACATTTCAAAAGTGATGGTGGCAAATTGATGGTGACAACCCCTGCTCCAACATAGGTTATATTTTATGTCGGTGTCACTACACCCAGGGGGGTGCAGGAGCGAAAAACGTTCTAAAATTGAGATCTTTTTTATACTGAAAGAGCTAGAAATTTGAAATTTGGCGTTGTAGTTACTTATAACATGTAAATGCTCTCTAAGAACAAAAAAAAAAAAAAAAAAAAAAAAAAAATTCGAAATTTAAAAGGGTGAAATGAGCGAAAAGCGTTCTAAAAACATTCTAAATTACAATTTCTATGGAATCTCTGGAACTACCGAACCGATTTCAAAAGTGATGGTGGCAAAAGGATGGTGACAACCCCTGCTCCAACAAAGGATATATTTTTTGTGGGTGCCACTATCCCCAGAGGGGTGCAGGAGCGAAAAACGTTCTAAAATTGCGATTTTGTTTATACTGAAGGAGCTAGAAATTTGAAATTTGGCATTGTAGTTACTTATAAGATGTAAATTCTCTCTAAGAACAAAATAAAAAAAAAATTCGAAATTTAAAAGGGTGAAATGAGCGAAAAGCGTTCTAAAAACATTCTAAATTACAATTTCTATGGAATCTCTAGAACTACCGAACCGATTTGAAATTTGGCGTTGGAGTTACTTATAAGATGTAAATGCTTTCTAAAAACAAAATTAAAAAAATTCGAAATTTAAAAGGGTGAAATGAGCGAAAAGCGTTCTAAAAACATTCTAAATTACAATTTCTATGGAATCTCTGGAACTACCGAACCGATTTCAAAAGTGATGGTGGCAAATTGACGGTGACAACCCCTGCTCCAACGTAGGATATATTTTTTGTGAGTGCCACTATTCCCAGGGGGGTGCATTTGCGAAAAACTTTCTAAAATTGCGATTTTGTTTATATTGAAGGAGCTAGAAATTTGAAATTTGACATTGTAGTTACTTATAAGATGTAAATGCTCTCTAAGAAAAAAAAAAAAAAAAAAAAAAAAAAAAAAATCGAAATTTAAAAGGGTGAAATGAGCGAAAAGCGTTCTAAAAACATTCTAAATTACAATTTCTATGGAATCTCTAGAACTACCGAACCGATTTCAAAAGTGATGGTGGCAAATTGGTGGTGACAATCCCTGTTCCAACAGCCTCCTTAATAAAAAACTATGCTTTTCTGACGTCTGGGTTTTTCGCTAATTGTTGCCACAGATTAATCTCGGAAAATGAAACATTTGAAGTTACTGAAAAAAAATAGTAGCTCGAAAAGTATTTGTCAGAAAATTGTTAGGCAAACTGCATTTGAAAGGTAAAAAATTGTATTTTTCTTGATATAAATTTCAAATCTAATGATTATGCCATTTTTCAAATATTGAATTTGAAAAATTACTAAATTTCACAATGGAGTACCATAGCAAAACCTTCATGCGTAAAAAGATAATGATAAGGGCGACGTGTCCTGGCATGTATATGGCTATAGCCAATTGGCTATAGCCCGAGTCACAAATTATAGTAGCCTTATTATTCTGTTAAAATATAAAAGTGAATTATGAAATGTCAATATTTTGTTGGATTAAAAGTTCGTTATACGAAGTTGACCAGCGTAGCGGGCGTAGCTTGCTAGTAATTTAATATTATTCTAGTTGCGATATTGACGTTTAATCTTGGTAGGTAGATTTTGGGCAACACTTTATGTAGAACTATTTCTTTCCGTTTCTAATTTAACTTTAAAAATTCTTTATGTGTACATATACAAGATGTCCCCAAAAATTGTGCAATTTTTTTAAATCCAGTTTTTGTAGGGTTTTATGTACTGTAGCCTAAATCTTGCACCTTTTTAGCTGATTTTGTTCATGTAAGGATGAAATCATACATGTTTTATAGAATCTATAGTAATTTGTGCTTGACAATCCTACTATAGATTTCACATTTTTTTTTTTTTTTTTTTTTTACATAATTTATCATAAAAGGTATGAGTTTCATCTTTTATTTTGCCTCCCATTTGTGTACGATGATTTTATATCGTATATCATCGTTATATATAGATAGATAACCATAACAAAGACAACATAGAATTCACCATACACAAATGGGGAAAGATAAAAATCTAAAAAATGAAAGATGAAAACTCAAAATTGTTGAGAAAAATATCCATAAAATATCCATAAAATAAAAACTGGAATAATTCTTGCATGAGCTAGAATAAGCTAAAATGGGGCAAGATTTGGATTATCGTACATTAAAAAAACCCAGAAATTATCTATTAAAAAATGGGAACAAATACTATATTAGCAATTGAAGTAAATTTGTGAATATAATTCAGAACCGCATGCATAATACGAGATAAGCATGCAAACTGCAAGACTATGTTGCCAAACCAATTTTACTAATTTCGGATTAATTTAAAATGACTGAGGAATGATTTAACCGAGGATTGACTCATGAGGATTGATTGATAGATTTCTTTTATGCAAGGAGTCACATAGGCAGAGCGCAAAGAAAAGAGGTGAAGCCAGAAATAATTGAATAAGATAAATTACAAATAAAAATGGAACGAACTGGACTTTATCCAAATTTTACTTTGTATTGATAACAAAAGTAGTTGAAATTTATAAGTTATATAATGGAGCTTATTTTAAAATAAAATAAGAAGATAAAAATAAAAATAAATAAGAGCGGGGGTCGAAGAAAAATTAAATATATTATAAATTAATATTAAAAAGATGTTTAGATAAAATTACACTGCAAAAAATAATTGTTGATTTTACAGTATAATATTGGCATGCGCGGTAGCGTATTACTGCTTATTTTAATGTTTTTTACTGTTAATTTTACGGTATAATACTGGCAGCTGGGGTGCCAGTATTATACTGTAAAATAAACAGTTATTTTTTGCAATGTACTTATTACGATGGCAGAAATATAAATATAATTACATTAATAATTAAAAAGTAGGGAGGAGAGTATTATATATATATATATATATATATATATATATATATATATATACCAGTGTTAACCAGTTAAACAGGACAATATATATATGTGTATGACACACACAAATCCTCATAAATACATATCCTTCGATACATATACAGAATACTATATTTTACACAGCAGATATTAAATATCTTCTCATAATGCGACTCGGTAATCTGTTTCCACATAATTGCAGTTTACGCCAGTGTCCATTTATTCACATTAAATATCAGTATTGTAAAATGTAATAAGGGTTTCGAGTATCTATACATCACGACTGATATGACACTAACTGACATAATGCCTCATCATCTGATACGCATTGCACTGCAACAATTTCGCATTGAACAATACTGGTCATGCGTCATGTAGAATCGGTTAGCTGGAACTGGAGAGAAAATATACTCATTCTGAAAAGTATTTTCAGATAAACCTATATATAAATGCACACGCATGCACTGTAATTTATTTAGACGCCCATATCTACTCATATCTGCGATAAAAAAATATTTAATTTTAATGGGTAAATTATTATTAAAAAAAAAAGATTTAAAAGACAATAAATAGCTATTATTTTTCGATAACCAATTATTTCTAAGACATTTTTCGCTGAAAATACAACGTTCAAAAAATTAATAATCCATAGAATTCTTAAATAAAAGTTTACTCTTTAGGCAAAAGTAAATATTAGGATGAAAGGAAGAAAATTTTAATTTATTTCAACCACAAGATCAAGAGCAGCAATTTAATTATTCATAATTATAAGACTATCTATAGATTTAGATGAAAAGTAAGCAGTGAACTTTACTTTGAAATTTATTTTGACATTTATTACAAAATAAATACTACAAAAATTGTTCAATAAAAAAAAGTAAAATTAAGAAATTAATTATTTTTTGTCGTTTAGGATCACAGAAGAAAGAAATGGATAGCGTCCTACACCTCGCATTCTCTCAGTGTCCCATTTATCACTTCAGGCAGTATGTTCAACGTATACCTTGCCACATTAAAACCAATTATTCATAATTATGACTATCTATAGATTTAGATTAAAAGTTGGTAGTGAAATGCACTTTGATTTTGACGTTTACTAAAACAATTGTCCAATATTAAAAAAAAAAAGAAGCAAATTTAAGAAATGAATTATCTTTAGCTTTTTAGGAACACAGAAGAAAAGTAAATGGATCGCGTCCCATACCTCGCTCTCTCTCGTTGTCCCTTTCCTTTTTTCAAGAAGTATGATTATGATAAGTATATATGGCTTGCCATATTAGCCGATTATTTGGAATTATGACTATCTATAGTTTTAAACTAAAAGTAAGTAGTGAACTCCATTTTAAAATTCATTTTGACATTTATTAGAAAATAAATACTACAAAAATTGTTCAATTAAAAAAAAAGAAGTAAAATTAAGAAATTAATTACTTTAAACTTTTTATGAACACAAAAGAAAGAAATAGGGCACGTCCCATACCTCTCTCTCTTTCTTTCTCAGTGTCCCATTCCTACCTTCAGGCAGTATGTTCAGTGTATGGCTTTTCACATTAGCGACGCTGTTTTCAGTCTTAACTTAATATGTGATTTGTAAACAAAAGATACATTTAATTATGGTAACAATTCGTTACTTTTGTTTTACAAATATCACAAGTCTCAAAATCAATTTCACACTAGAACTTATATTTGGTTTTGGCCTCTAAAAATGAGACGTTTCAAATGTTTTTAATCTTGTAACTGTAAAATTTGTAGCATATACAAATCAGTTTATAGGTACTCCATCTGGTGTAAAAACTTGAAAAAAAAAAATTGTGTTTAGTTCACGAAGAAATAGCGTTGTCTCACACCTCCCACTGTTCTACTCCTTCTTCCTGTCTGATACTATATATATATATAAGCAGTGGCTCAGTCGTCATCCTCATCTGGGAAGGGTATTGAATCATTGTCACTCATAAAAAGAACAATTTCGTTAAATTACATGTCCATAAGGTAGTGTTTAGAAAATACGTGACACATAAAAACAGACGTAATGAAAAGCACAAACAAACACAATAAATGTAGCATTTATGTGTTGAAATGTTTCACAAAAGAGCATCTCCTTCAATCTTCAAAGAGTAAAGAAGAAGAAGAGAGGGAGAAAGAGTAGAAAAATAACGTACTACTTTGCTGCTATTGCTCCTTTTTCTTTCGTTAATTTCGTGTTGAAATAAAGGCTCCTTGAAACAGTTAAATGATAAACATTTTATGCTGTTTATGCTTTTCTTTGCTTTGGCTTACGCATATCATATTTTTACCTTAACCAAGAAGTTTTGTATGCATCTTATCAATTTTTAAATCCTCTAAGAGGGGTTTTAATCCCAAATGTACCCCCCCCCCCCCTCTCCTCGCTGCGCCAGTAATATAAGTATTATTGTCGAGGCCTACTTCATACGTAAGTAAAAATCGAAACCAAACAATCGAACTTCAAATCTAAATTTTTGGTTTGATAAAACTGAAAATGAAAGCTTTATTTATGTTTTACTTTCAAAAATGTGATTTTTCGAAAAGTTATGCATATTTACACTGAGAGAAAAAAAGAGGTTTAAGTCATATCTCTGATGTAAAATTTCGTAAATATTGAAGATCCAATTTTTTTTGTATAGAATGAGGCTTAACAAATTATAGAAATATTGGATAAATATAGATGACAGTAATATGCACTAGATATCAACTTCAACGCTCAAAAATCAAAATAATTCTATTTTTCACGCGAGATAAAAGCAATGAAGAAGCATTGACACTGTTGCTTTCAAAATTTGCAATGCAGTAACTTCTACCGAATAAGACAAGACAAAAAAAAAAAAAAAAAAAAAAAACTTAAAGGTAATCAATATGTTTTTTTTTTTTTTTCAATTTTAAATTGCTAAGCGTTATGAAGATCAGAAATAAAGAATTTAGCCAGATTCTGAAGGATGTCCCAACCAAGTTATAAACTGATATTTCGCTACAGAAGGAGTAATAAAAAATTAGAATGCGCAAGTACATAAATTTGTAAATATAAACTATAAAAATTGATTTACGGAATTTTTTTATTATTATTTTTAAATCACAAGCAATAATAATAATATTATAATAATAATAAAGGATAATTATTTTTAAGGTTCACTAAAACTGTACGAAATACGCAAGCATATTTTTCTAGCACGAAAATATGAGTTTAAAATTTTTAAAGCAAGTAATCGAAAAAAACTTCTATAAATTGATTTATTTTTCAATGAACCTCAGCTACAAAATGATAATGAAATTATTTTACAAAATAATTTTTAAATAATCGCAGTTACTCTTTTATTATTTTCATAACTTTTTGCCATAAATCTACGTGACAATCTTACATTTGTAACCTTAATTCTTATCTCAAGATTTTGTATAATTATTTTTTGAATTAGTGAACTGGGGTTAGTCAGTAGCTTGGATCTTTTTCTTTTTAATATCAAATTATATTTTCTTACAGTTTATTACACATAAAATAATTAATATGAATAAAATAGCGAATATGCACTTTTGTATCGCATTTTAAATAAGCGGATAATAAGAAGAACTATTCATAAAAAGATTTATAAAAAAAAAATTTCCGTAGAGCAGGGGTTCTTAGACATTTCTTATATGCTTAACCCTTCTCAAATAAACCCGCTTCCGAAAATATTTATTTGTGTTATTTAGTAATGTTCTTATATTAGTTACCAGCATGTTATGTATACCAGTTGTAGCTTTCTTATGTATTCCAACTTTCAGCCATTTATCTTTTTTGATACACAAAAATATATTAACAGAAAGTCGTTCAAAACTATAAATATTAAGTAAAGATTTCAAATTAAGCGCGCGTAATAAAAAAGGAACGAAACTGCATTTTTTAATACATGTTATTGATCTGATGCCGTCCAATCAACGTTAAAATGAGACTATTTTTCTTTTTTTTTTATATATTTCTAGAACCACTAGATAGAAACGAGCATTTAAAGAAAAGGGGGGGGGGGAGGAAAGTACAGTACAAAAATTTATAATTTTGGTGAAGAGGAATGTGGTCACACATACGTAATCTCACGACATAGGCGGACCTACTAACAACGAATTATTAATCAATTACTAATATTGGGTCTTCTCTTTCATTTTACTTCATTTTACCCTATTTAAGTTTACATGTAACTCTCACTTTGTAAACGAAAATTTTGGAACTTTAGTTTTCATTCTAACTTTTTGTTTTCATTCTAACCTTTTATTATTTGCCGCCATTACCAATTAAATTTTCCCGTACCTCTAACTGGTCAAACATTACCCCCAGGGAAACCCTGCTATAGAGAATCACACCAAAAAATTTTATTACTTCAAATTAGTGCTAAAACAAATGTACAAATCAATTACCAATTTTCAACAGTGGAAATAAAATTGGAAAGTTAGCTATGATAAATGTTAAAATCGTTTTTCCCTTCACTCTATCTGCTTTCAGGTGTATATGACCTTCAGCGTTAACTGCCAACAATACTTGTTTTCGAATCGGATATAATTGGATTGCCTCATGAAAAGGAGTGGTAATTTGTTTTTATTGATAACGAGTAAAAGAGAAAGTGGAAATTGTTTCGCATAAAAATAATGCAACAATAAGACAAAATATATTATTTATGCTGAAAAAATATGAAACAAATATAAAGTTTCCAAAGGTTTTATATCATGAAAGACACTTTTATACCTCGTCGTTTCCCTACACAATGCAAAAACTTTTGTTTATACATAAATTATATTTTGCATCTGAACTGTTTAACTTTAATTCTTTTTTTTTTTCTGACATTTTTCAATGAATTGTAATTTGAAAAACAAAACAGAAACATTTTCTGTCACTTCAAAAGATATAATAATGTATTATGCAAAGTAATATATTTCAAACTGTGTACAAAATATTTATAGTGCTAAAATTGGAAACAATAAATATCGAATTTTTCACTTCGAGTCTAAGAGATAGTTTTGCTATAAAAAGGTAATACCCAAAATATATAATCTTCTTGAATAGGGAATGTACACAAAGATCAAAATTACAGATTATAAGATTTCTATTTCAAATTTATTGCATTGTTTATAGAAGTATTTCATAAGTTAACTAATTTTAATCCCTTTTCTAATAATAGGATAATAATAGGCTAATAAAAGGAAGGAAGTAGAAAACGCATTACATTATTAACGTGGCTGCACCATTATAACGTGGACATTGCTGGCACACTCTTTTCATCTATGTAAATTTTAGATTTCATGGCGCAGTTACAGAAACATGAAACTCTTCGCATTTTTGTATCTAGTTATTGAAAAAACAGTTATTACAATTCATACCATAATGCTTTTACGAAATGTCAGCAACCGCTTAGTGGCATTCAATAGTATTATTGCTAGAAAAATCGTTTTACAGGTTTCGTACTCAGAAATGTAGGTCTTGGAGAACAACATTGGTGAAATATTTCACGATTTTCTGAGAGGTTTAGAGATCGTCGCTATGGGTGCCAAATTCTAATGTGGAAAATTTCCGAAATCAGCGGAAATTATATATTTAAAAGTTCCAACAGATCATCATATTTCTAGTTCAACAAATCAGACTAAGATGAAAAAGAGCTTACCACTGAAATCGGTGAAATTACAAGTAAATGCCTGTGGAGATTTAGACAATGTGCTCGAGTGCTGTGAAAATTTGTATTCAGACATTTGTATTAAAATCTTTTTCTGATACTTGTTGCTTGAATGCTCATTAGTGTCAGTACTATAACCATTCATCAATATTTCATTGTTATTATGAAATATTCATTTAAAAAAATTGTTTTCACGTACAAAACACCCATCATGTATTTTATCGTGAACATCACGTAGCATTGATCCATTCTTTAATTTTGCCTTTATATTTTAATCTAAAATTTAAAAGAGAGACGTGTTAAAAGTAGAAAATTAACGTAACGCGGAAATATTTTTTAAAAGACTCTACGATTTCTGTCTCTTCTTTATTTTTCTATATCTATTTTCAATAAAAATGCTATAATAATTATTGCCATTTAATAAAACATTGAACCGCCTATTTTTTTTCACGAAACTGCATTGTTTAATACAGTTAAAATAAACTGACATTTTTAACCTCTCAACAATGTCAAGTTGCTCCCCTTCCCCAAGGGTAGTAAAACAACAGTGCATTTTGTATTTAAATATCTATTATGGCATTTGTCTTGCGGTATTTTATTTTAACCAAAAACTTATTGGCAGAATAAGCTGTAATTTTGGGTTCGTATGCTTAAAGCTTCAAGAAATCAATTTCCGTTAAAACTTTTATAGGTTACAATGCACATATTTTTCGAATACTAATTTCGTAAATCATATGTTTTGAAATTAATTTTTGAAAAAAAAAATGTTTTGTAACCTATAAAATCGTTAACAGAAATCGATTTCTAAATTTCGCAGTTTGTTTTAGAATTATTAAAAAAGAATTTAACATACGTCTTTCATTTTTTAAATGTGCATAATTCCTAAATGTCCTCATCGCGAATGGCTTCCCACTTACATCCTAGGGTAAAATTTCCCTAAGAATCCAAATATAATGTCAAAATTAGGTATTTGTATTGAAAATTCAACTTTTATACACTTTCTATATAAAGACGGCCTCCTAAGCTTATTCTTTTTAAGATGCATTTCAAGAAAATATAATTCCCAATTGAATGGTTGTTTTTATATTTATTTTTGAGTCTATTTCTCTATAAAATAGATGGGAGGATAGCTCCTCCCCACCTCTTTTTATTTATTTATTTATTTATTTATTATTATTTGTATTTCTTTTTCGTGTTGTTCGCAGCCGATTTTCCTCTTAAATTTTAAATACCAATAAAATGTAAAATGTTAAGATTTTTCAAAGATGTCCAAAATTTTAAGTAACCATTTACAGATTGAATTCAGATCCAGCTATATTTTTATATATAATTTTTATAACATTTCCAAATGAGAACAAGAAACTTATTAGAAACGTATTAGAGCCCCCACCCCCCCCCCCCCCACGGGGACATTTTGTATTAATTCTTACTAATCCTTTATTATATTCTAAGTTTTTTTAATAATATAAATCGTTTAACTACATCTACAGCTATTTTAATCTCGTTCCCTTCATCGTCACGATTTTATCGTAGATTACTACCTGACGTACTACCCGTATGCCATTTATTAGTCCTAAATTCACTTTCTTGTTTTATTACCTGATACGTACATATACGTATATATATGAATAAAATGGTCTGGAGATGAAGGGGTTAATTCACGATAGCTTAAATTGCAAATCTGCCTTTTCGTGTGTGTGTGTGTGTGTGTGCGTGTGCTTTCTTTAGTTCGGATAACTGCGTTCTCTTTCTCAGAAATCGATTACCAAATCGATTTTGACAATCGAATCGACAAAATTAATTACGGTTCTAACGAACACTAAATAATAGTAATAATAATAATGACATATTTACCAATTCTATGCACATTTTTTGTTGTTATTCTCAATTGGATTTAAAAAGAGAATACAAAATTTTAAGGTAAATTTTCAAAGATTCCCAAAATTAAATATATATATATATATATGTATTATCAATACAAAATTACAGATATAAGCAATACAAGCAACATAAATGTAGTATATTGTGGCGCAAATTATTTTAACACAATGCAACATGCTCAATTTAAAAAATAAAAAAAACTGTCTTTTCTAAAATTTATCATTATTCATTTACGATAGCTGAAATTGCAAAACTACTCTCTTGCTTGCGTGATTTTCTCTTTAGATCTGATATTCGCTCTCTCTCTCAGAAATCGATTACCAATCCCCCCCCCCCCCTTCTATAACTGTAAGGAAAATTTTACTTTGCATCATACATACTCAGTTAAATACATTTTTAAAGTAACTTTTCATAATTTGTAGATATTACGATTTTTTTTTTCTTTTTACGTTTTTTATTAACGGTAGATACAGCAGAAAAAATTATTCCATATTTTGAGTAAATTCCTCTATAGCTCTAATATCCGCTTTATTATTTTTTTTTCAGTAATCGATTACTTAAATTAAAAAAATTTTCGTCTGTGAGAAACAGCCAAGAACTGTCTTTAGTTACAAAGTACCGGTACTTACGAAGACCAAAAACGATCACTTCTATCCTGAATTCGGATGACAACAATTATCGACCCGATGTACAATTTACCCAGTTTTATACTAACAATTCTAACGAATACTGAAAAATAATAATAGTAAAATGTTTACCAATTCTATATACATTTTTTGTTGTTATTCTCAATCGGATTTTATATATATATAAAAAAAAATACAAAATTTCAAAATAGATCTTCAAAAATTCACAAAATTTTATAAATTAATAATACAAGATTGCAGCTATTATTCAGCAAAATGATTCCCTCTTTTACGTGATTTTATCCTTAGTTCTAATAGCCGTTTTTTTCTTTTCCTTTCAGCAATCGATTACCTAAAATATTTTTTTTTTTTTCGCCTGAGCAATGCATAAGAGTAAAGAAATTGTATTTACTAGGCCAAAGATGATCGCGTCTATCCTGAGTTAGGGTTGACCACGATCATCCATCGATATGTAATTTCAGGTTTTATACAAACGATTCTAACAAACACTAAATAATAATATTAATAAAATGTTTACCAACTATATATATATATATATATATATATATATATATATATATATATATATATATATATATATATATATATATATTATATATATATATATTGCATTTTACATTTATTCTTTATTTTCTTTCTACAAAATTTTAAGATATTGAAAATTTTAAGCACTACAAGCAACATAAATGTAGTATATAGTAGCACAAGTTGTTTGAATACAATGCAACATACTCAGTTCAATTTTTTTTAATCTTTTTTTTCTTTTATCCTCTTTATTATTATTATTATTATTATTATTATTATTATTATTATTATTATTAGTCACTCATTTACAATAACTGAAATTGCAAAATTAATCTCTTTTTTGTTTTTTTCCGTGATTTTCTCTTTAATTCTGATATCTGTTCTCTTTCTCAAAAATCGATTATCAAAAAGCCACCACCCCCCTCAAGTATCCTATAACTGTAATGAAAATTTTACTTAGCATACTCAATTAAATACATTTTTAATGTTACATTTTATGATTTGTAGAAATTACGATTTTTTTTCGTTTTTTTATTAATGGTAGATAAAATTGGAAAAATTATTCCCTCTTTTGCGTGATTTTATTCTTAGTTCTGATATCAGCTTTTCTTTCTTTCAGTAATCGATTACCTAAAAATCAAGTTTTTTCTACCTGGGCAATGCGTAAGAGTAAAATCAGTCAAGCACTGTCTTTAGTTATAAAGTACAGCTACCTACGGAGACCGAAGTCGATAGCGCCTATTCTGGTTTGGGAACGACCACGATTATCGACCAATGTGCAATTTACCCAGTTTTATAGAATCGGTTCTAACGAACACTAAATAATAATAATAATAATAATAATAATAATAATAATAATAATAATAATATATTTACCAATTCTATACACATTTTTATTGTTATTCTGAATCTGATTTTTTTTTTTTTTTTTTTTTTTAAGGTAAATTTTCAAAAATTCCCAAACTTAAGTATATATATATATATATATAATTATAATATCTATGAATTTCAAAAAACATATCAAGTTCTTGTATTTTTCTACTTAAATCTCCAAAGAGATAATTAATGATAATGTGTAGACAGAATACGACATAGCTAATAGATTAACAAGTGCAATCATAATATTACCATAGCTTGTGCTTCAATGGTAATTGGCTAAAAATACTGAAAACATGAAGAAAATTAAAAAAAAAAGAGAGAGAGAGAAAAAAATAATAATTTGGAGTTGCTATCAAGTGAATACAAATGGATTAAGAAATGAAATATGAACCATATACAATGGAAAATTGGACAACAAGAGAATTAAATCAGAATTGGATATGAAACAACACATGTAGATATAATCATCAGCCTGGATGTACCCACATGTGTTTTAAAAAATAATTCAGTATTTCATAATTCTACTGGCATATATGCTAAGATCAGTAGAATCACCCAGGCATACTGAATTATTACCAGAAAACAATTGGAAATATTAAAATTTGAAATAATAAAATTGGAAATAAAAAACCCGTAAAGAATAGATAAAATATTTCACTCACATCAATTATCCTAAAATCTGTATACAACACCTCACTGAATTACTACCAGATATCAGTTTGAAATAATAAAATTGGAAATAAAAACCCGTAAAGAGTAGATAAAATATTTTACTCACAATAATTATTCAGAATCCTTAAACATCACAAGTTCTTCATGATACCACACGTCCACATGGCACACATCATGAAATATCTCATACTTGTTGACATAGTCGAGTTGAGAGAAATTATTTGAAAGACAAGTTGAGAGCACATCTTTTGAAATATTACCCTAACTATTACACCCCAACACAAATTGATTCAAAAACACACAAATTTATTCTTGTGATAATACACTAATAACAAAATTATATCCGTGAATATACAAATACTCCATTCAATTTTAATCCCTAAAAGTAAAATTAATATACAAGCGATAGCGCCCTCTATAGGTAAATTAAATATAATATTAACAATATTATCAACATCTACCTGACAAGTAATGTGCCTCCATCTATTGGTATGATAATTATTCAAAATTAAGATTGAGTTACATATCCACTATATTAGATTTAATTATATATATAAACAGTATAAAACAATACTACCTTGTAGTTTTACATTAAAATCGTACAAAATCCCACTATATGAATAAATTTACCCAGAATTAAATCCATCCTACACAGCATTTCAAATATTCTTAACAAGATTATGTATTATGTAAAAGAGATATTATTTTTAATACAAAGTGCTGATGCTGCCATCTATGTTAATCCACTTATATATATTATAGAATTTATATAAAATAATTAATGTTTTATTTTACTTCTACTTAAATATATTATAGAATTTAGAGATTGATTTAAATATCAAATTAAATATATCATAAACAATTTAAAATATCTCAAAATTTATTTTAAAAAAAATTAGATTAATAGTATTACTACTGTGTTTCAATCTTTATAATGCAATGCAGTATTTAAAAGACTTATTAAAATTAAACTTTCAAAAAAAAATAAAACTATATATATATATATATATTGCATATAGATATGTTTGTGATTTATAATCATCAATGTTATCCATGTATAATTTTATGTGTTTTTTGTATAAGTTAATTTATATATGTTTTAAAACTGAACATCAGTAACACTTAAAACAGAGGTGATCGGCTAAACGCACTATCACAGACTATATAAAGTGTATATAATGTTCAATCAATTAATAAATGTCCTTATATGTTTGAATTGTATTTATGTATGTTATAATTGTAATTTGCTATATCTTTTGTTATATGTTATCGCACACTAAAACAATAATTTATTACGTACCATGTTTATATTTATATGATATTATAAATGTTATTTAAAAGAGTTGATGATTGAATTTATCATAAAAATTGGATAACCATATATTTTTGCTTGATCTCGAATAAATCTAATATTTTTGTTTTTATTTATATCTGAGCATAGGTATTTTATACGATGAAGATAATTGATAATTATATTTTTATAAACTGATTTATGTAAACATGAAGCGAAATTGGTAAAAATATTTACTTTAAATGGAAAATCAAATCTCTTATCATAAATATCAAAAATTAATTTATAATTATCATTAATATTAATTTTTAAGTCAAGAAAATTTATATTATTATTAATTAAATCATTTTCGCTTAATTTAAGCTGATTAGGATAAAAATTGAGTGGTGATGTGCAATTTTTATCATTGAAATAAAATATGATAATGTCATCAATATAGCGATAAAATACATAATCATTGTTCGGACTAATATTTCTTTCATAATAATATAAGTAAAGGTCAGAGAGAATACTAGAAGCGGTCCCGCCCTGCGGAATTCCCTGGCATTGTTTATAAATAATATTGTCATATATGATGTAATTATTATGCAATGTAAAATTTAGTAAAGTTTTAAAAAAATTTACGGAAATATGTTCTTTTATTTTAATTGAGATTTAAAATAATATATACATTAATATATATATATATATATATTATCAATACAAAATTGCAGCTATAAGCAATACAAACAATACAAATGTATAGCATATAGTATCACAAATTATGTTAACACACAATGCAACATACTGTCTTTTTTTTCACCTTTTTAATATTTTTTATTAACCTCATTCAATTACGATAGCTGAAATTGCAAAACAGAGCTCTCTTTTTTACGTGATTTTCTCTTTAGTTCTGATATTCGTTCTCTCTCTCGAAAATCAATTACCCCCCCCCCCTCCCCTCTATGACTGTAAAGAAAATTTTACTTTGCATCATGCACAGTTAATACTTTTTTAATGTTACATTTTATAATTTGTAAAGATTACGATTTTTTTTTTTTTTTTTTTTTTTTTTTTTTTTTTTTTTTTTTTTTTAACGGTAGGTAAAATTTGCAAAATTAATCCCTCTTTTGCGTGATTTTCTCTTTAGTTATAATATCCGCTTTCTTTTTTCTTTCACTAACCGATTACCTAAATTTCAAATTATTTTTCGTCTGAGTAATGCATAAGAGTAAAGAAACAGCCAAGAACTGTCTTAAGTTACAAAGTACCGCTACCTACGGAGGCCCAAGACGATCGCGTCTATCCTGATTTCGAGTGACCACGATTATCGACCGATCTGCAACTGTCCCAGATTTATGCAAACGATTCTAATGAACACTAAATAATAATAATATTATTATTAATAAAATGTTTACCAATTCTATACTCTTTTTTTTGTGTTATTCTCAATCAGATTTTTAAAAAATGCAAAATTTTAAGATAAATTTTCTAAAATTCCCCCCCCCCCCAAAAAAAAAAAAATATATATATACATATATATATATTATTATTAATAATACAAAATTTCAGCTATAACCAGTACGAGCAACACAAATGTAGTATATAATAGCACAAATTATTTTAACACAATGCAACATGCTCAGGTTTATTTTTTCTTTTGCGTTATTTTTTCTTTTGTTTTGATATCCGTTCTCTCTCTCAGAAATCGATTACAAAAAATCCCCCTCCCCTCAAATAAATAATCTATAACTGTAAAAAAAATTTTACTTTGAATCATATTCAGTTAAATACATTTTTAATGTTACATTTTATAATTTGTAGAAAGTACGATTTTTTTCTTTTTAAATTTTTTATTAACAATAGGTAAAATTGGCAAAATTATGTCCTCTTTTTAGTGATGTTACCATTAATTCTAATATCCGCTTTTTTCCTTCCAGTAATCGATTACCTAAAATTATTCTTTTTTTCGCCTGAGTAATGCATAAGTGTAAAGAAACATCCAAGCACTGTCTTCAGTTACAAAGTACCGCTACCTACGGAGGCACCAGAAGATCGCGTCTATCCTGACTAGTACGATTATCGACCGAAATAGAATTTTCTCTAGTTTTATACAAACGATTATAACGTACATTAAATAACAATAATAATAATAATAAAATGTTTACCAATTCTATACACATTTTTTGTTGTTATTCTCAATCGGATTTAAAATATATATATATACAAAATATTAAGATATACTTTCATAATAACAATAATAATTATTATTATGATTACAAAATTGCAGCTATAAGCAATAGAAGCAACACAAATGTAGTATATATAGTAACACAAATTATTTTAACACAATGCAACATGCTCATTTTTTTTTTTTATCTTTCTTTCTTTTCTTTTTCTTTCCCCCTTTTTTATTATTATTTTTTTTTATTAACATCATTCATTTACAATAGCTGAAATTGCAAAACTGCTCTCTTTTTTTGCGTGATTTTCTCTTTAGTTCTGATATCCGTTCTCTCTCTCAGAAATCGATTACCTAAAAGTCACATTTTTTTCTCCCTTAAGTAATCCAGAAGTGTAAAGAAACAGTCTTCAGTTACAAAGTACCGCTACCTACGGAGGCCCAAGACGATCGCATCTATCCCGAGTCGGGGTGAGAGCGGAGAAGTCTGCTATCGACCGGTCTGCGTCCCGCGGTCGAAGACCGTCTGTGGCGCAGACGATCTTCATTCTCCGGGGTCGCAGACGGTCTCCGGGATCTTCAACATCCATACACCCTCCCCTTTCCACCGTAAAACCCTTTGTGCGTCTCGTGCTTTTTACTAGAGCTTAGCAGCTAGGAAGCTCGACTCGCAAGCAACTAATCGGAGTTCGATAATGGTAAAGCTTAGCCAAATTTTTCGCCAACGTAGGATATGTATAAGGTTATGCAGTAATCTTACTCAGGGTTGGGGTATAAGTATATAGAATTTTTATTTATTTTATTTCTTTTTTTTTACAACTGATTTCGAAATTTAATTAACTCAATTTTATTTTTCTCTGACAAGCTTGAAAAAAAAAAATAAAAAAAATTGTTATTGATTTATGACTTAAAATTATTAACACTATGAGAAAGAGCTACTAAGAATTTTTCGCCAGGGGGATCTCTGTCCCCTTAAACCTCAAGTGGGAGTCAATTTTTAGTTTTTTTTCTTTTTACGCTCATGTGTTTAAAAAAAAAATCTATCTTAAACGAGGGGGTTTAGGGGGTCAGAGACCCTGATGAAAAATAAAATTACTGTCAATTCTGTTTGGAAAAATGCTGGTAGAAGCTTTTTTTTTTATATTTAATATATTTTATTTATGAAATTTCTTTATTTCTTTTTATGATGATTTGTTTTTTAAATTGTTTTGCACGGGATATTCTTCTAACTAGCAGTTCTTAGTGCGAGCTCAGACAACGGAGAGATTGATCTTGGTGCATGGAGCTGTATTTTGCCTCCCAGTGCGTTGGCGAAGCCTCTCAGCTGGTTCACTGTGATTGGCTTGCTCACGAGCCGAGCTTTCCAGCTACTAACGTCTAGTGCGCTTTTCGATCCGGAGACGATTTTTGGGAGTTCGTTGCCCCGAGTCTGCTCCTGACAAACTGATAGGAACTTATTCTCTCTCTCTCTCTCTTGTGATGGAATTGGTTAAATTTCTTGTTCTGAAGGACGGTAGAGTTTAGACGTTCCATTCTGACTGAAAAGGTTAGGTAAGGTCACAAGTCTTATGTAAAAGTCATTGATGTCTACGATTCGATTTCGAAGATTAAAATTGGGAGTAAAAAGCGAAAACTTATTCAAAATTAATGATTTCGAATGACTTTTGAAAAAAAAAAATGTAAAGGAATGTATGAAAGAACCTGTCATGGAAAAGAATAGCTCATGTTTTTATTGTGTCAAGCAAAACTTTTGAAGTAAATTTTTTTTATAGATTTTTTTAATACAAAATTACATCACTTTATTCGATAATTGATAGTAATAATAATAATAATATTAAAAAATACAACGAGTCACGCTTATCGCTAGCTTATCATTTAATAATATATTAACATTTAACATTTCTTTTATTTAAATTTCATAGTATAATAAGACTTTTGAAAGAATTAGAAAGTAGAAATCATTTTTCGACTCAGTAAATAGATTTTTAAAAAGTTATTTTTTATTCAAGGATGTAGCAGTTAGGGGTTATCCATTAATTATGTCACTCTTGAGGAGGAGGGGGGGGGGAGTCCACAAAGTGTGACACAGTGTGTGTGACATTAGGAGGGGGTGGGTTAACATAATGTGATTGTGTCATCACAACTAGTGTCACCAGGTGTCCCGGGTCGTCCCAATTTTCAGGGGTTCTAAATCCCGTCCCGCGGAAAGAATACGCGAGACGCCTAAGTTACCAATTTTTCGTGCTGCACAAAATCTTTAAAAAAATTTTTAGTACCATGTTATTCGAAAGTCTGTGTCGAGTGAAACTTAATACAACAAAACTCGTGGAAACAGAACCGTCTCTAACGGAAAAGTTTTATGATTCCGCGAAAACAACGCCGTATAAATAATCTACCTTCTGAGGCCTAAATCTGTATATGACGGAATATTTTCTTGTCGCTAGGTATTCTGTTTTTACAGGTTTTACTTACTTTGTTTAGTAAAAGCTGTGAAATTGGAACCTGTCTATAAAGGAATCCTGCCTTAAACGTAAAAATTGCATAGTCCCTATGCAAGAATATCATACAATTATAACTGTTCAGACGGAAATCTCTGCAAATAGGAATTTTGTTTTTCGGTCCCTAGAGATTCCGCTTTCATAGTTTTTACTGTATAAAATTGTTGGGTTTATTTAGTACAATAAAACCTACTAAAACGAAAAATCAAATAATAGGAGAAAAAATCCGCTTTAGACAGGTTTTCGTCTTAAATGGTATAATTTTAGGGCATTTCTTTCGTAGGGATCATAATTTTTTTACGTTTAAGACAATGTTCTGTTATTACACAGATTGAATTTTAATAGGATTTACTGTATTTTTATGTCTCGATTTAGAAGTCTCTGTCCCGCTTCTTTTGTCTCAGTGTCCCGCTTTTGTGATATTAGACCTAGCAACAGTAATCACAACTAATATGTGAAAGCAATCAGACAAGACCAGATCAACAGCATCAGATCAGTGCATCAATTTACCCGGATAATAGCTATTCGAAAACGTCTTAATCATAATTACTTTATTTATTAGCCTAACTTTTAATCCACACCCCCTCCCGCTTTTTTTAAAGGTTTTCTTTCTCATGTCCCACTCATAGTCAGAAAAGAAAACATTCTTAAGTTTTCTGTGGACTGTTAAAATACTATATTACGCGATAATGGCTCCTTTCTCTATCGAGGCAAACAGAATATTGACTCTTACACATAGGTGGTGCATAGTTTAGAAATGAGACGAGCACGCACACACAGAATTACTTTTAAGTGGTAAATAGCACCAAAGTCTTATGTCTTTCACTACTGACTATTCTGTCGTCTCTAAAAAATAATAGCTCACTTTTGGACGTTATTTTTAGAAATATATAAAGATGGTGGCAACTGTGCTGTGGCTTTCGCTTTTATTGCTCTTACATCTCGTCTAAACATTGCATAATTTCAATTGTTATATCATCAAATAAGGAAAAAATGTACTTTTGAATGAAATTTATTAAAAAAAAAGAAGAAGTAGCTTAATTTAGTGACTTTTTAGGACTTTTTAAATATTTTTCAAGTATGATTTTTAAAAACTCTACCTTAACGATGAATGTTTGCTACAATAGTAGCAGATGAGTTGTTACAATTGGCAATTGGCCCAGAGCAAATTAAAAAGCGTTGTCGTTCTTCCCATTTTCTTTTAGGTAGATTTCGTAAGAAATACTACCTATTACATTCTCACCTGAGTTTGAAATTTTGAAAAATTTTTGCAGATCTACGCCGATCATGACTCCCAGAACCCAAAACCACCCCCAGTTCAAAACTCGGTCAAGTTTGTTAATGGGCAAAATCGAACCAGGTGGGGGGAATGGGGGGCTTTTTGTGAAAACAGAAACCCACCCATAATTTCGTAATTATTATACGTATCGAATCCGTTTAAAGTTATTATTACTTCTAGGAAAAGGGCCGAAAATTTATGTACGACAGATTTTTGATATAATTAAAAATGGCCCCAAAGGGAGGGGGGGAAGGGGGTTTTTAGAAGAAAAAAAATCATAGCTTCGTCAATTCACAAGATATCAAATCCGCGTAAATTTATTATTAATCCTCTGAATATTATCTAAAACTTTTATACTGACAAGTTTTTTATAGGACCAACCGTTATAGCAAAAAAAAAAAAAAAAAAAAAAAAAAATTAAAAACAAAAAAAATCCCTGCCGGCTCCGCCTGCAAACAAGTTATTTTTCGAAGTAGGCGGTTCCAACTCCCGCATCCTTTCGAAACTGATACATAAAATCAAGGGGCATAAAATCTCGGTCAAGTTCGTTAATGGGCAAAATCGAACCAAGAGGGGGGGATGGGGGGGGCTTTTTGTGAAAACAGAAAAACCCTCATAATTTCTTAATTATGATACGTATCGAATCCGTTTGAAGTTATTATTACTTCTAGGAGAAGGGCCGAAAATTTATGTATGACAGATTTTTGATATAATTAAAAATTGCCTTAAGGGGGGGGGGGGAGCTGGGTTTTAGAAGAAAAAAATTTATAACTTCGTCAATTCCCAAGATTTCAAATCCGCTTAAATTTATTATAAATCCTCTTAATATTATCTAAAACTTTTATACTGACAAGTTTTTTATAGGACCAACTCTTATAGCAAAAAAAAAAAAAAAAAAAAAAAAAAATTAAAATAAAATTTAAAAAAAATTTAAAAAAAAAATTCCTGCGGGCTCCGTTTGCAAACAAGTTAGGTTTCGAAGTAGGCGGTTCCAACTGCCGCATCATCGCAAAAAGGTCATTTCTTCCGCAATTCTCGACAAACAGGTGCCCCACGGTCTGCGTCTTCGAAATCTGCCTGTGCCTGTAGGCCGAGCCGTCAGGGATTTTTTTTTTTAACGTAACACCTCACATAACAAATATCAAGGACGATGAGTACATGGTACTACAGTCAACATTTTTGACTGGGTGAAATTTATGTCTTAAAAGTCTTTATGTATATGTTACAGGTCAGTATGATTAATCCGGTCATTATTAATAATAACCGGATTAATCATATTTGACCTTAACATATATATTTTTCAATATGTATATATTTTAATATATATATATATATATATATATATATATATATATATATATATAATTATAATATCTATGAATTTCAAAATACATATCAAGTTCTAATATCATTCTACTTTAATCTACAAAGAGATAAATAATGATATTGTGTAAACAGAATACCACATATCTAATAATTAACATGTGCAATCATAATTTTACCATAGCATGTGCTTCAATGGTAATTGGCCAAATTTACTCATACCTGAATAATATTTTTAAAAAAGGGAAAAAAAATATATATATATTGGAGTTGCTATAAAGTAAACACAAATGGATTAATAAATCAAATATAAACTTTATACAATGGAAAACTGGACCACAAGAATATATATATATAAATTAATATAAAATTTAACCATTGAAACATAAGAAACTGACCATACACAATGATATCACAATACCATATAGCAGTGTCAAATTACAAATTAAATTATTTAGTCCTAATAAATGAAATATTATTAATTTAAATGAAAAAAAAAAAGAAGAAAAAGAAAGCAAGAGTATAAACACAAATGAAAGTTTATAATGTAATTCACTTTTTCAAGGGCAGGGAATCTACAATTATAAGCAAAGAACGATTGTTTTCTGTATATAACACCAGCTTAATGCCACAAATCATGTTATATCGCTGCCCGAACAATCGTTGAAACAAGATTGAAAAACAAGAAGACCTTTTAAAATGGAATATTATAAATCATACAAACAATTTGTATAAGAAGAAGATAAAGAAAAAAAAGGAAGATAAAGAAAAGTTATATATTACCTACATTAAATAGAAATTTATTATATATATATATATATATATATATATATATAATAAAACTTTCGTGAATAATAACCATTAAATCTCAGTAAAATCGACAATGTATGAACCGCTAACTATAAGACAATACAAAGACCATATATCCAATAATGTAAAATTAAAAACTAGAAATAAGGGGAAAAATAAATAAAAGTATGAGGAGAAACAAATCCTATGTGCAGAATGTGAATATATATATATATAAAGAATCCATAACATATTCGTAGTTTCTCATATTTGCATTTTCAATTTATTGTGTTTTATTTTTGCATTGTCTTTTCCTTTGATTTTTCCACATGTGATCTATATATATAATTTTGAGTTCATTGTGTGGTAATTTGTACTTGATAATTTGTATACGTGTTTTATCATCTTTTATAGTTTGTGCCAAGAGAGAATCACTATTTATATATACATGACTAGTTACTATTTAAGGTAATGTCATCTAAAATTTAAATTCTGCTACTTTTAGTATCATTATTTTTGTTATTTAAGTAAACTGTTATTTATGTAAATGCATAAAAATTGAAAATGAGTGGGTTGATATTCCTGTAACTAGCCATAACTCTCAAATTCTACACATGAAAAATTCATCATATCTGTATTTTAAAGTTCACGCAAAATGTATATTTTTATTTTAATAATAAAATGCATAAAATAAGTAATGCTATGTAATTTTTTTCTATAGAAATTAGACCTTTTTTTTTTTTTTTTTTTTTTGAAAAAAAAAAAAAAAAAAAAAAAAAGACAATTTTAAAAACTAGCTCAAAAACCGCAGTCTTCTTTAAACGTTAAAATTAATGCTGCCTTTTTCACTTGATGTAATTATTTCACTGTAATTATTCCCACTTAATGCTCCTTTAAAACCACTTTATCGTAATGTCCCTTTTAAAAAATCTATTAGTATTCATTCTTTTTTTTTTCTTTTTAGCATATTTGAAACCAACTACAAGAGAACTTCTCCATGCATTTTAAAAAGCCTTTTTAAAAAGTACTCGAATTAAAATGCACTCTATTTAATATTAAGTTTTGTTTCAGTTTTTTTCTCACCGATTCAAGATTATAATTATGAGTGCTTGTGAAACATTTTATTACAAACTTATATAATAGCCGGGGAAAAAATATGACCGTTTTCTGTTTCGTAGTGTATTCCGAAAAAGCGAAATTTGTACTATTCGGAATATCAATTTTCTAGATACCACTTATTCCCAGTTAATACAGATAACTGGCGCTCTTCTAAAATAATAATAAATACGAAAATAATTATTTAAATTTGAATTAATTAAAAATATTTTAAACACAATACCTTGTCAAACATATCGCTTTATATCATTCTATATGAAAGATAATACATGAAGTTTGCTATCGAAGATTCAATCATCTATCATTTGGTGAATCACTGAAAAGAAAAGAAAATATTAGATTTAAATGACAAAATTAAAATTAATTATATATTCAAAAATTATACAATAATTTTAATAATAATCAAGAAAGGATATTAAAACTCACGCGATCACGCAGTGACATAACAGCCTGTTGCTGAAATTTACATATTATTGATTTTTTTTTTCGCTATTCATTTTCCTATATATTTAATGATGTTAACAAATAATGATACAAACATTAAAAATGAAATAGCATTATTTATGTAATGTGAAAAAACAATTGTGTTTGTTTCAGTTTAATCAATTTATAATTTATAGAATATGGATTTAAAAATGTTCAAAGAAAATGTTCTGTTAATTACTATTTAGAAAATAAAACATTTTTGTTTCAGGCAATTTAAGTATGTTTTAGTTTATTGGATTTGAAAAACACTTCTCAAATAAATAAATAAACAACAACAACAACAACAACAACAAACACAAACAGGATGTAATACGTTGGTTGGACTGAACAAGAAATGTAAGAAATAATTTTAATAACATCGATATAAACAAAGTAACTCAATTATATTGTTACGAAATGTCAAAACCGACTTCACTACGACAGTCCTATTATTGGTGGAAAAGTAGTTTTACAGATTTAATACAATAAAATACTATCTTGTCGTCGACAATAAATTCATCTTGATGAAAAATTCGGCGACATTTTCTCAATCATAGTTTTTTCAAGGAAAAATGTTGTAAATAAAGATAATAACATATTTTTGGAAAATAAAATGTCATAACAAATTCATCTGAACAAGAAATGTAAGAAATAATTTTAATAACATCGATATAAACAAAGTAACTCAATTATATTGTTACGAAATGTCAAAACCGACTTCACTACGACAGTCCTATTATTGGTGGAAAAGTAGTTTTAGAGATTTAATACAATAAAATACTATCTTATCGTCAACAATCTTGATGAAAAATTCGGCGACATTTTCGCAATCATAGTTTTTTCAAGGAAAAATGTTGTAAATAAAGATAATAACATATTTATGGAAAATAAAATGTCATAACAAATTCAACTGAACAAGAAATGTAAGAAATAATTTTAATAACATCAATATAAACAAAGTAACTGAATGATATTGTTAAGAAATATCAAAAACGATTTCACTACAACAGTCCTGTTATTGGTGGAAAAGTAGTTTTACAGATTTAATACAATAAAATGCTATCTTGTTGTCGACAATAAATTCATCTTGATGAAAAATTCGGCGACATTTTAGACATAATATTTTTTTCAAGGAAAAATGTTGTAAATAAATATAATAACATATTTATGGAAAATAAAATGTCATAACAAATTCAAACAAATTCAATGTGTATGAAGTTGGTACTTTTTGTTGGTCAATCAATTTATAGTGTATATAAGGGGAGGCTAAATCAGTTGTTCTATTAATCACTATTTCGAAAACGAAATATTTTCAATTTAAGGTATTATAATTTATTATTATTATTATTGAAGTTGAATAACACTTTTCAAATAAATAAGTAAAGGAAGAAATACAAGCTACATGTAGTACATCTGCTAAGTTTGACAAGAAATGTCAGAAATAATTTTAATACTGTCAATGTTAGCAAATAAACTCAACAATAGTGTTACTAAGTGTCACAACGGCTTCACTACGACAGCCCTGTTATTGATGGAAAAGTAGTTTTACAGATGTAATACAAAAAAAAAAAAAAAAAAAAAAAAAACTATCTTGTCGTTAACAGGAAATTCACCTTGGCGAAACATTTTGCGACATTTTTGCCACCATACCTTCAATGAAAATTTTTATAAATAAAGGTAATGACATAAGTATAGAAAATAAAATGTTACTCAAATTCAAACAAATTCAATGTGTATGAAGTTGGTACTCGTTGCTGGTCAATCAATTTACAGTGTACAGAAGGTGGGCTAAATCAAGAGTTCTATTAATCCATATTTCGAAAACGAAATATTTTTAATTTAGGTAATTTAGATTATTATTATTATTATTATTATTATTATTATTATTGTAGTTGAATAACATCTTTCGAACAAATAAGTAAAGAAAGAAATACAAGTTACATGTAGTACATCTGCAAGGTTTGACAAGAAAGGTAAAAAAATAGTTTTAATGGTGTCAATGTAAACAAATAAACTCAACAATAATGTTACGAAATATCAAAACGGTTTCACTACGACAGCACTGTTATTGGTGGGAAAGTAGATTTACAGATTTAATACAATAAAATAGTGATACTCACAAAAAATTTCAGTATGAGCCAAAACCTGGTAGAGGAGGTATATCGAGGGCCGCACACTATCATTTTATTTATTTATTTATTTTTATATATAAATAGAAGCCTTATGTTTTTCTTATTGTATCTGATTTGATAAACAATCGCGAGGTCTTTAAAAATATGTTTTACGAAAAATGTATCTCTCTCTCTATATATATAAATCTATTAATTACGTGTCGAACTTGTGGCGCTGCATGAAATGAACTTGTCGGCCACATGCGGCCCACAGGAAGCGTAGTAAATACCACTGACCTAATTAAAAGTGTATAAAATTTAAATCTGTACGGAAAACAGATGGGAAAATGTTGACAAACGTTTCTTATAATTGAGTTTGACAAGCAGAAAATGTTTGTCAAAATACCTAAGAACAGTGAAAAGAATTGCAGTAACGATTTCTGATGTAGAAGAAAAATTTACCAACGTAACCTGATAACTACCCATGATTTTGGAAATATTTTCTTCTTTCAGAAACTTAAACTTTTAGAAGATCCAGTCGGAAGCTGCTTTTCTGAAGATGTGAAGAATGTTTACGAAACTGTGGATAACTACGAGGTAACAGTGGATTTTCTCCAAATGTTTCTGCAACGTTAAAAAAAGTTTTTTTTTTTTTTTTAAATGTATATACAGTTTGTTTTACATTCTAAAAGGAATACTCTATGAAATAGACATGTAAACTACTTTAATATTTAAAAAAAGTCTCAGAATTAATACTTTACTTAATTTTTAGAGTTTCGGAATTCTAGAGTCAGCTGAAACAGCTACTTAAGGTAGCTTGGAGAGTAGATTTCTGAGAGGGAGAAACGAATAAGTTGCAAATTTATAAAAGATTTCCTTTGTAAAAAAGAAACGTAATTCGGCATTCTTGTTGAACCAAAAGCTTATTAAGATTGGTTGATTAAATGGTATATAATGGCACATGGTCCCTTTAGGGGCATACTGCGCCAAAATAAAAGGAGAATTAAAACAAAACAAAAATTATTGTTTAAGTTATCTTAAAACCTTGTCATAAGTTGAACTAAAACAAAAAAGTGAAATGATAGATGCAATGTGATGATAAAAATAATTAACCGTTTAATGAAGTCATAATATCATTTTAAAAAATGACACATTTTCATAGTTAAAGTCTGTACAATGATTGGTCTAAAAACGAAGTATAAATGATCCAAGTTATGTAGCATAAACAGATTTATTTAAATCAGATTATTAAAAGGAAACAATTTAAAAACATGTAGGCTCAAATTTCTCAAAAACAATATTTTCTTCATTTGTATCCGAGTCATAATATAAGACTCCGATTCTATAGCTTCTTAGGCATAAAGGAGCAACTGTGTGGAATCCTTAACATTAGTAAATGGTGGGCTAAGACGTATTTAAGTTTTTTTTTCACAGTTTTCTACTATGAAAAGACATGAAATGGAATTTTGTTTTCCATGCGCACGCTTTTCCTTTCCTTGCTGTATTAATGAGACATCGGGTATTTGCTTGTAAACGATAAAAGCTTACTAAGGACCAGTATGTTCGCAGGGCCCTAATCTGAAAAGCGGCCCGTGAAGAGCCGTTTTCGTATTAAGTATATGCATATGCAGGGCATGCATGGGGTCCTATAAACGTAGCTGTATTAGAGGAGACCTATCCCATATCTTACCGGACTTCACAATTTCTGTGCACTCTCCTATTAAGGACGAAAATATTACTCATACATATACAAAAATATTTTAACACTAAAAGAAAATACGAGTATTAATGAGTTTCATATAACAGCCGCAGTTTTTCAATAAAATGCTCCACAAAAATTAATGTTTATTGTCTTTCAATTTTATCTAATAAAAAGCCCCTACATTTGAGTATGTACAAAAAAGGAAATGTCTAATATTTCTGTTGCAGTTGTAGTAAAAATCCTAATTTTTTTTGCGCAAAAAAACTATTTATTTTTTGTTTTATTGCTCTGCTGCATGAAACATTCGTTTCGTCACCAGGAACCTATCGTACACTCTATTTGGGCGTTATAATACACTCTAATTGGGCCATTATAATTCATAATAGTTTTACAGAGAAAAATAAGAGAGGAATAAGGAAAAGCAATATATAAGAAGACAACAAGCAGAATGTAAGGGAATAAGATTTAATGTATGCACCGAATAGAATAATAGTAAATAGAATACAATATACAACTAGACTGGTGGAAATAATTACTCAGGACCTCTTCATTAACCGAACATCATTTATTAATCTAGTTCAATGATACATTCAGAGAATGGGAGTTCGATTGTTGTTATGGGGGCACAGAGAACCACAATATTCTTTAAATTACTTATATTATCATGAGTTCAGTAGAGCACATTAAAACTGCTAAATTTGTTACATTTTGGCGCGGGTTTACGCTTTTTGATCAGCACTTGCAATATTTTCCAGCAGGGGTCGAAGATGTCAAAGTGAGAGAATACTTCTACTTAATTGGTTCTTTTGATTAATGTCCGGGTCTGTGATGTGAGAAAGCCCACTCGAACTAACCCACAAACACTTGCAAATTGCGCTTAGCTTGAATTTTGACTCTTAAAATTGGTTACAATTAAATATCTGAAAATCATATTTGCTGGACTGAGAAACAAACTTAAAAGGGACAATTTTAGAATTAGACATTAAGAGTTGAAAAAATATTTAATTGGAAATTAATTTAAATTTGAGATTTAAAAATGGGATTCTAATATTTTAATACCTTTCATGAACATAAAGAAAAAATCCCGATAAAGTAATGAATCAAACTTCTATTGATTAAAATCATCACATAAATATTTTCACGATAATTCAGAATTTAGATATTATGTATAAGAAAATAAAACCAAGAATCATGGTAATATTAATAAAAAGGTTGAAAAATAGCCTTCGACGATGTGCTTGCTCTGCTAATGATTTCATTTTTTCGTCTTACGAAATAACTCTTTTGCAGGTATCAGTTTCCGATCATTAACGTTCGAGTCTGCAATGGGAGTGCAGGTTTCCACTTCCTCATTAAATTGATATCACAGTTGCGCGTAGCCGCTGGAGCATTCATTTACAAGAAAAGCAAGAAGCATCCTTGCAGGTTTATTTTTCTCGTCTTCTGGTAGCAATCTCAGATTTATAACTGGATTAATCCCTACTGATTTTTGTTATTAGCAAAAGATGATTAAAGCTGTTTTTACATTAAATAACTCAAAAAGAATTTTTCATGTGAAAAAGTATATTCATTCAGATATAAATATCTCCGATATTGAATTACATTTCTTGGAGGAAAAAAAGACAGAACTGTTTAGCATGTTGAAGGTCAATGGCGTGAACATTTTCCACGATGAGTCAAGATCCAGATGCTTATCCAGGGAATACATGTTATTTTTCAAGGTGAAGTACTGGTGAAGTACATTTCAAATAAATTCAATCATCAAATAAATTGTCATTAAGTATAAAATAAATTTTAGTTTTATAAGTCGGAAATATTTAAAGTACAAATCTATGGCCTGACTAAAACATCATTTTGTGGAACCGCCCATTTGGGCCCCTAAATAATTTCGGGGACCCAAACAACATATTTCATGAAAGTTCATACAATAATTTTACATTCATGCATTGGTAAGAAAAGACCGTAAGGTGACCAAAATACTTTTCAGCTTCAAGGATTAAAAAATTTCAATAAACTCATAACTTTTTACTCTTTACCTTAAACTTTATAAAATTTATCAATTTTTATTTATTGACAACGAAATTGTAACCCCAGCACAAAGAATATAGATATTAAATACTTATATAATAGAAGTAGAAATTAAATTAAAAATTGAATGAAATGAAATTTGTGGAATTTATACAGAATTATCAAATCCCAAATGCATAAATTCCACAAATAAAATGAGTGGTTTCATCTTCATATTAGCATTAAAATTGCTAAAGAATATGAATTTGGGACGACCACTCAATGACAATAACCTTCTAGTGAAAAAAAGACTTAAAATTCATAAAACAAATACAAAACTAATACAATACTTAAAATGAGAGAAACCTTACCCTTAATTATAAGAGAAGAACTTGATGATAGATCTCCAAATACCATAATCTACGCGATGAATGTGGATTCCTGCTCACAACACTAACAGGATACATGAAGACCAATAAAGGCAATGAATTGCAAAAAATAATTTTCTAAATGTTGCCAAAAACATTTTTAGAAGATTACAAACCCTGTTGCCAATTTAGAAAATGAATTACTTGGATATATGGATTTTTTTAAAACATCACAAACCATGGTGCTGCGATCTATGATTTTGAAAATGAACTACATGGATATATTGAATATTTTAAAGCAAACAAGCCATGGTACTGCCATCTATGATCTGAATATGTAGTGAATATACAATGGAATATATATATATATATATATATATTTAAATTAAAAGGCTAATGCTGACATTGTAAATGTGAACTTTGTCTCCGAAAATTCGAGGCATCAGTTCACCTTAGCTTAGACAATCACGTATGACATCATGCTTGTTTGGAAACATATCTATCCAATTTGCATGTTTGATTCATGGAGATGGGCTACCAATTCTATTTATCTTGTCCCTTGACGTACATGCTTCTATAAAAAATATTAATTGAAAAAATCTTGAAAGACTTATGAAAGGTGTGAATGAAATTTAGCACAAATTTTATTCATTTAAAAATAAAATAATTCCGTTTATTCAAGATGGATTTGCATAGTTTTCCTAATTGCTTAAACACAATAATCTCTTATCTCTGAGGTATATATATTTTTTAATTAGCTTTGAAATTTCTCTCTGATACTATACATACAATGATATCCATGTTAGCTAGATTTTCCTCCAAACAAATAGAAAAATCAATTTGCAAATATTTGAATATTTATTGTGATTTTACAAAAAGCCCCTATCCACCCACCCCTCAAAAGCTAAAATAAAAATAAATAAATAAATAAAAAACCAAAGCACCAGGACATGGGTCTTATTTTGGCTGGATCGGCTCCAATATACTATATCATAAAAAAAGAGGAAATAAGTATTGTGGCTGAAACTTGATGCGTTCAGAAGTTGATTTAGAAATGTGACGCTTGCCAAAGTGGAGAAAGTTTTATACATACATATATCACGGCACTACAGTCCATGAAAGATTTTTGCCTCCCTTAGTATACTCCATCAGACCTTCCGATCCCCAGCCTTTAATTTATATTTACATATAATAATTTAAAATTTGCATACAGTAGCTCACAAAAGTGATCGAACATTTGAGAAATTAAAAATAATCCAATAATTAAAAAGTATTAAAATAATTTATAGTAATATCTGCTGTTGTAATAAATCGTTCACATCTTCATCTTTATATGTTATGTATTTTTCCGGAATTAAAAGAGAAATTTCATCCTTAAAATTAGAAAATTATGGCACAAATTTATCGGACACTTGAGAAACTTTTACGAAACTTAACTGAAAATATATTATTTAGTATAAAAAGTAATTTGCAATGCCTTTGGCAATCGTCTGCTCATTTTATTAAAATAATTTTAGTGGGAATATGGAATATATTTTTTAAATATAATTTCATACTGTGTATGGTTCTAGAAAATACATTAAGTTGGATTTTTGAAATATAGTTCTTGATTTACATCTAGATAGAATGACATACATCAGAAAATTTGCTTAAATGTTTAATTTAAACGAATTGACATATACGGGTTTACATAACCTATTTAAACACCGTTCAGTATATCATACGGTTCAAAATCTGAGAAAATCTGGCAGATAGCTAGAGTTGACACTTGATTGAAGGCTCATTATCATCGGAAACATTTTTATTAACTTAAAAAGAAAATTTTAATATTGTTTAGTTTCTCAATGGAATAAATGATTATCGAGGAAAAATTGAAAAAATGATACATTCTGCAGAATTACATGGTGTTTTCTAGATAGATTTTCTAATATTTTAAACTCCATTTTGTACTGAATGACGCTTAATTAGGTCAAAGATTATCAAACTGTTTAAATTAAATGGTTAAGCAACGTTTCTGAAAGATTTCTTTCTATCAAGATGCAAATCATGAACTATATTTCGAAAAATCCAACTTAATGTATTTTTAAAACGATACATAACATCACAATATAAAATATAAAAAACTCCATAGTCCATTATTTAAATTCAATTTTAAATGTTCTTGTATATACAATCTTAATATGCATTTATTAATTATATATATTTTATCTATACTTAAGAAGTACCATTTAATAATTTTGCAGATTTCTGACCTATTTATATTCTAATAAACTTTATTAATTTTTCACCTTTACTAATTGTATTTATTCTTAATGATTTTGGTTGTTTAATTTTTCATAGTAATTAATCATAACCTCATTTATTTCTTAATTTAAATCAGAAGATGCATCATTAAAATTTTATTTATTTATTACAAATAAAAGAAGAGAACACTATTAGCAACCATTAATAGAGAAAAATTAAAAATATGATTTTATTAAGTTCTCTAGACATTTTGATTGATTAAACGTTTAAAATTAACTCTCCAATGTCAAAATAATTTAAGTGTTAAAAATTAAGGTGTTTTGTTAATAATTGAAACTAAGTGTTGAATTTTACCTTAAATGTCTTTATTCTTTAATATTTAATATATTATTTTTTTATATTTCATTTTTTTTTATTTTTCATGTTACTTTTCTATTTTTTCACAGGTGATACTGTTTTTTTTTTTTTTTTTTTTTTTTTTTTGTTTGCCACTGTATATAATATATATACATACATACCTGCCAGGAAGTCTACTTTAAAAACCTTACAAGTTTTCCAATATACTTCATTTTGCATAGGTTTGTGCATACATTATACACATACATTTAGAATGATGATACATACGTATATGTCTTACATCTTGGTATGCAAGAACAGCATAAATGATAGTAAATTTAGAATTATATATTTCTGTATGCATATGGATATGAAAAGGAGGGGGTGGGGGAGGGGGTTGAGCTTTTCCAAATGATTTTTGCAGGAGAAGCAGCAAAATAAATAAATAAATAATAATAAAAAATAAATAAAAACCTTAATGCAGATTATATGCACACACATATACAGCATACACATTAATTACAATTCTAAAGCAAAGCATCTTTTAAATGACTCCAGGGAAGCCTTCAAAAGGCACTGCATTGGACAAACCGGATCTATAATACTGGACTTCCCAATTTCTACTCACTTCCCTACCTTTCTCTTGAAGATATTCACAGAATCTCTTCAAGAGGTTTATGAGGTTTATGAATTAAAATTTTCTAGATAGATTTTCTAATATTTTAAACTGCATTTTGTACTGAATGACGCTTAAGTAGGTCAAAGATTGTCAAACTGTTTAAATTAAATGGTTAAGCAACGTTTCTGAAAGATTTCTTTCTATCAAAATGCAAATCATGAACTATATTTCGAAAAATCCAACTTAATGTCTTTTTAAAACTATACATAACATCACAATATAAAATATAAAAAACTCCATAGTCCAACTAAACTTATTTTAATAGAATAAGAAGACGATGTTTCAATGTACTTAAGACCAAATAACAAAATACATTTCATTTTTCTATTCATAACAAATAGTTTTTTTTTTGTCTCACAGGTGTCCTATCACCTTTGTGACATAATTTTTAGCCCTTTTCACACAAATTAGTATTTTAAGGATCAATCTTCCCCCTTTTTTTCCCAGAAAAAACTGATAAAATATAAAAATAAAAATATGAACGAGTTATTACAACAGGAGTCATTTTAAATTATTTCAATACTTTTTAATTACTTGATAATTCTGGATTTTCTAAGTGTGCGATCACTTTTGTAAGCTTACGGTATATTTATATTCAAACATTTCTCTTTTTTTACTGCATATGGGCCAAAATCTCATAAGTGTAATTTTTGGCTTCTGATTTTCTGCTGATATCTCGAATTTTTAAAAGTCTCATATTATGATCAATTGAAATTTTTAATAGCCACTGATATATTGCAGAATAATAAAAATGAGTAGGTGGGCATAAAATTTATTGAAAAATAAATATGGTATGGCAGTTTTTAACATTTTGCCACTTTACTTAAAAAAGTACATTTATGGAATGTTGTATTATGCACTATTTTCAAAAACATATAAAACCTACGATTGAATGGCTAGATATTGGTTTATCTGTAAATATCAATATTTAAATTAACAATGGGGACAGTAGTGATGGTTAATAAAAGTACGCTTACCTTTTCCCCATTCTTTTCGATCCAAAAAATCTTTATGAACAAACAGCAAGCAATGGTGACTTTTTAAGAACAAAATGTGCAGTGGCATAGCCAGGGAGGGGGTCCAGATGCTCTGGATACCAGTAATATTGTAAAGTTTTCTTCGCCTTGATTATCACAGAAAGTTCTCGTATTAGATAAGGCAAAGAAAACTTAACAAAATGACTGGTATCCAGAGCATCTGGACCCCCACCTTAGCTACGCCACTGAACATGTTCTCCTCTACTAGAAACAATACTGAAAATTAGGTATCCTACATTAGAGAGAGATCGGACATTGACGAAAAGTCCGCCATATTAGTTACAAAGCAGATGGAACGCCGTAGAGCGCAATGCATTTTCATCCGCGTCCAACACTTTTTATTCTATTAAAATCATCAGAAATTCATTTCATATGCCTTCACAGAGTCATTCAGAACATAAACATAAGCACAATTCCGTTTTAATGAATAAGAATTCTCAGAAAATGCTTTTTCTTTTATTCGGCCTGAATTGCAGGGTTAACATTTCGAGACTTTACATTATGCTTAAAATAATCGAATTTGATTATAAACAAATATTCAAGTTTTTGGTTTTTTTTTTCACTTAAAATAAACATTTTACTTTATGCATAACACAAGAAATGCTACATAATGTAATTTTTTGTAGTGTGGGTATTTATTTTTTACTTTCCTCTGTTTAAATGGTCATGACTCATGACATAGATTAGTTAGGTTACTTTTTTAAGTAAATAAATAAAATTTCTTAGAGGGAACTCTTTTAATTTTATAAGGTTAAAAAGATATCATTTAACAGCAATAAGAAATGAAAAAAAAAAAATACTGAAATATTCAGAAAAGTATAAATTTTTGAAACATATTCCTAATATACCTTCATTATTAATGTATTTACATTAATAAATTTAGATAGTTTTAAAGAAACTAATTGGTTGTATGAAATTAAAAAGCTTCAATTCTCTAGAATAATACACTTTATAATACTAAATATATCTAAATATGCAAAAAACATGCCGATAAACTGAATAAAAAAATTTACACACATATGCTTAGCAATGTTTATTTATATAGAGGTTTATATAATGTGAATTTATATATTTTTGCAATTGTCAGAGTCTGCGCTTTTATATATAGATTTTTTTTTATGCGAAAAATTTAAATGCTTATGTCTTGTGCCCTCAAATTCCGCGGATATTTAAAAAAGAAATTATTAAAAAATGAACAGTTTAACAATTTATTCAATTATTCCTTATAATTTATAAACAATTTCATATTTTAAAAAGAGTGCACTATATACAATTTTATTCTGTATTACGTTCTTAAAATAAATGTTTCAAAATGTAAACAGAAATTCATCGCCAACAACGTTTGCCAATTACCGCCAACTGTCAAACTTCGAAACTTCATATTATTTACACGTTTTGCTCACTCACTACAAAAAGATTTAAATCAAAATCAGTTTTAAAATGTAAAACAAGAGACGCAAAAAGAAATTGCTTTGTTTGTGTAACTCATTTCGATAGTTATTATTTAATGAAACTGTTTAAAGTTGACCGCATACACAACAATTGAACTCTGACAATATAAAATATGTTACAAAATAAATAAACATTACTAAATATTAAAAAGTAACTATAAACAACAACAAAAAATTACCTATTAATAGTGTAGTAAGTCTTGATACAATATTTAAAACGTTGAATCTTTAAAATCCAAATTTTCTTCAGAAAGCAATACTAGCGTATACATACGACGTAACTAAAATGGCAGATTTGTCAAATCTGCCGGCGACGCAATGTCCAATCTCTCTCTAATGTAGGATCCCTACTGAAAATGACTGCATACTGCCATCTGGTAGAAATAGGAAGAAGTTCATACACCGGGACAGTAGTAACCCAAAATGTGAGGGGCATAACTTTAAACCCACCAAAAACAAATATTACGTATTTTACTCATATAAAATTATATTATTATGCTCCATGAGATTCATATTTATAATAAATGTATTGGTTTTACAAATTTTTTTAATTTGTTTGTTGATGGTTTTAAAGATCAAGTTGTGGTTTGTGGACAGGGGACAGTAGTGACTTTTGAACTATTTAAATTCCACTTTAAAGATTAAAAAACTAGAAGTTCACACTAGAATTAACATAATATTGCAGAACAATCACAGGGAAACATTTTAACATTATATGAGAATTTATATTGCAAAGAAATACACTGGGGACAAAGAAATCACACTTATGATATTTTGGCTCATTTGTCGTTTTAAAATAGATTTCATTAAAATTTTAAAATTAAGATAGCTGTTAACAAAACAGCTTTATTTGAAAGCTAAAATGTGTCATTTCTTTATCTGAATGTGTATATTACTTGAATGTATATTTGACTCAAGTTCTATATTTTTTTTCTACCGCATTTTGCAACCGTATAAAGTTTTCTAACAAATAAAAATTCTCGAGAAGAAACTTTCTAACTCATCAAAAGAATTTCGACGTATTTCCAATAAAAAGATTGCTAGAAACTTGTTGCCTGAATTTGACGTTGCTTGTTTGATTGATATAAATTCGGAAATTTCATTTATGTTTGTAAAACTTATATTATCTATAACTCAGAAAAGCATTTTTATGGCATTTTTGTTGTAACATTGTTATAATATTTTATGGAGTGAAAGGTTATTCGTAATTAAACACGTGTTTCATTGAAATTAATGGACTGTTTATTCGACAAGTATTTGAAAATGTGGGGGTCGGATCTGGTTCTGCCGACGACTACCTGCTACGAGGTTAGAAGCGGAAAAGTGTGCGAGAGTAAAGGTAGCATTCGGCTGCTAACGACGTACTGTAAGTTTTCGACGTTCTTAAAACCCAAAGTGTTGATGTCGTCAAATTTCTTATACGCATGATTGAGGCTCTGCAGTATAAGACAAAAAAATCTCTGACGGCTCGGCCTACAGGCACAGGTAGATTTCAAAGACGCAGACCGTGGGGCGCCTGTTTATTGGAAATTGCAGAAGAAAGACCTATTTGCCATGATGCAGCAGGTGGGACCGCCCCACCCACTTTGAAATATATCTCTGTCTGTAGGCTAAACCAGCAGGGATTTTTTTTCTGTAAGAGTTGATTCTATAAAAAACTTGTCAATATAAAAGTTGTAGATAATATGAAGAAGATTTATAATAAATTTAGGTGGATTTGATATATTGTGAATTGACGAAGCTATGAATTTTTTTCATCAGATAACCCCTATCCCCCTCCTCGGGGGCAATTTTAATGAAATCCTTTTCCTAGAAGTAAGAATAACTTTAAACGGATTCATATGTATCAAAATTAAGAAGTTATGAGGTTTTTTCTGTTTTCACAAAAATCTCCCCCCCCCCCCCTGGTTCGATTTTGCCCATTAACGAACCTGACCGAGATTTTATGCCGCTTGATTTTATGTATCAGTTTGGAAGAGATTTGTGCAGAATTATGGAAGTTATCGTGTCCATAAAAAAGTGATATAGATAGATAGATAGATAAAGTTTTGAACTGGGGTGGTTTTGGGTTCTAGAAGTCATGATCAGTATAGATCTGCAAAATTTTTTTAGGAATTCCAACTTAGGGGAAAATGTAATTGGTAGTACTTTTTTACGAAATCTACCTAATTCATGACGAACCAAACTTCAAAAAGTTATCTTCAGAACTGTTAAGAGCGAGCTTGACATTCTGCAATTTAGGACAAATTTTACGATGAGCTTACCTTCAATAAATTATTGTCAAACTCGCTATAGGCAGGTTTGATATTTAGCAGGTCAGACGAGTAATTCATGACGAGCCAAACTTAAAATACAGGCTTAGGCTTAACATCCTGCAATTTGATAAAATGGGACAAGATTCATAGCGAGTACAGTTTCCAAAAAATAACTTTAAAACAGCTTAATGCAAGCTTGACATTCTGCAGTTTTTGTGGCAAAATTCATGACAAGCATAAGTCATGTGGTTTACATTCAAGTTGACTAAATTTTACGTTTTTTTTTTTTTTTTTTTTTTTTTCCCTTAAGATTTTATAACTTTAAAAGTTATAACTTTTTAGGCTTTATTATTTTTTCCCCTCCAATTTATTACTTTTTAAAAATGTAATATCTTTTTAAGCTTTATATATATATTTTTTATCACTCGAATTTATCACTTTCTTAAATTATAATAACTTTTTAATCAAAGACTTCGGAGACTGCATGAACAATGACTGTATTCAAATTTGAGAATGTCCTCGAATTTCTAGGACATTTGGTCACCTTAGCTTAATTTTAATAAATTATCGTCGCATTCGTTATAGATAGACTTGAGATTTTCAGCATTAAGACAAAATTCTTTTTATAGGCAGACATAAGATTTTTCTATTATGACAAAATTGAAGCTCATTTACCCTACAAAATCTTCTTCCTAGACAAGCCTAAGCATTCTTCTGTTTTTGTTTAATATTTATGACGAGCTTTCAAAAATGTATCCACAAAAATTACAATCAAATGGATAAATCAGTAACAGACACTTTTGACTTTACATCGATAAGGCTACAAATATTACTGTTCTGTAGAGAAAAAAAATTGCATTGCTGCATTATTTAAACCAGTTATTCAGTAAAAATAAATTGTCCATGAAAATAAAGAGTATAAACTGAATTCGTGATAATTCAAACTAAACTAAGACCCATTTGGAACTCCAGGAGTTAATTCAGAAATCATGAATTTGCATTCCTTAATGATAATGAACTTAGAAATCTATAGTGTATGTTTCAAAAATAAGTTTAAAAAAAAAAAACACTTTACAAATCGTTACAGATTTTTCTTTCGATCGATTTTTAAATATAGTTGTTAAACGTTAACTACAGTAATCGGAAAAGAAGAAAATGTTTCAGATGAAAATCAAACAGGTTGTCTAAGGATTATTGATCGCTAAGAATAGTAACTTAGTAATAAAAGAAGTGAGTCTTTTTGATTGGCAATGGAAACGGAGGTCACGAAAACAGCTCGTTAATCAAATGCATCATTTAGTGGATAATTTAAGTGACTTCAAAATAGAGATCCGAATAGTTTCAGGTTTTTTATGGAAGAGTTATTTAATAGTTTATTAATATAAAATAATAAATTTGCCCTCCCAAGCATGAATTACTTTTAAAGGATGAAAAAGTATTTTGCATTTAAAACGAATTATTAAAAGATAGAATAATGATTTCTTTTAATTGCAAAATTACGAAACGAAACTGATATAGGGTTTACATGCAATAAAATAAATATTATTAATTTTTATTAAAAAGTTTTTTGCAGAAAGTAATAAAAAAAGATTATATGTTATTTTTTAGATACAAGAGCAGACATTCTTTAAGAAAATATTTTCTCGTGTAGAGCGGAAACAAAAGTATCAAAGGTTAATTTTTCGACTGAATATTCGAAAAGAAACCTATTCTACCGTATATTGCTGTATTTCACAAAAATTATTAAACTTCATATGTGGTTTATATTATAAAGTTACGTATCTCTGCTAAATTTACAGCGATTGAGAATTCCCATAGGATCTCATGTATAAGGATTTTAGAGCCAGAAATTTTATAAGTCCTGTTCCCACGCAGGCAATATCAAAGGAATCGATCCATAATCTTTTTGGGCATTTTTGCGCCGGAGATAATAATAGAGTTTGGGAGAGGTCCTGCCTTGTTGGATACCGAGCAGCAACCGTGAGAAGGCCTTCACCAAGCAAAAGCACATTCACAGAAAATAGTCCGGGAAAGTGGAAACCCAGTCGACGCGCTGGTTGTCTGAGAATCGTCCTTGATAGAAACGAGGAATGGTCAGAAGATAACCTCCCATCTGCGATCGCCAAGAGATGATGATGGGATAAAATGTGAAGATGAATAACAGTTAGGAAGTTAAAGAATTTTTTCTCGAGAGAGAGAGAGGGTGAACTCTCAAGGAGAGTTGGTGATTCTTCGGGAAATAAAGTGATGGTCTCTCAGCTGAGCCAGAGCGAATGATAATAATTATTATTGTTTAATCTGCATCCAACAGTAGCCTGGCTCCAAATAGAGCCAAGTGGAACTCTGTCATCGTATTAGCAATAGCGCCCAGACCGTTACATCCAAGTAGACTATCCCAGACTTTTAACTCTTCAGAAAAGAGTAGTGCGTCCAACCTGACTAGCGAATCGATTTGAGAACTCTTACAATTTATCAGCGACATAGCCTACGCATGCCACCAATTAAAGAACTATTCATTGATTTATCCTGCTGAAAGAGACCTGAGCTTGAGCAGCTGAAATACTCTTCATAATCATGACCGAATCCTTTAATTTACATATTTAACCAAGATATATTTATTAAGTTTATTTGTTTATGAGTAAAATCTTTTTTGTTACATATATTCTTAAGCTGTCTTTTTTGTTGATATGTAACTCACACATCATTAAAGCGAAGACGTTAATATATGTAATACAGGAGTAAAAATAAAATATGCATTGTTCTCTGAGTGTTATTTTACAACGTAACCTATGAAGTTACTATGCAAGAAAGGGTTGATGCGTAAAAACAAATCATTCACACAGAATACTACAAATAAGTATTTTCACTCAAATAGCTTTAGGTTTAATTAACTATAGTCTTTAACTTAAATGAATTTATGTAACAGATATACAGACATTTGAAAGAAAGAGCTTCGAATCATAGACGCTAAAGCTTTCCTTCGCTCTTCATTTGTTTTGTCAATATGTAGAAATAAAAAAAAAATTCTAGCTAATTTTCTTTTTATATATTATTTAACATAAATTGATAAAATTAAAAGTATAGTATCAACGTCAATCGAAAAATGTATATCAGCCATCGAAGAGGAACTGTTTAAGTATTAATGAAAGTTAATCTTGCTCTTCACGAATCACAATACGAAGTGTACAGGCTCTAAAAAAAACCACCCATATGGGTGGTTCCAACATCTTCTCTTTAAAATATCATAGATCTTCATGCAGTATTTCAAAGGATTTAAAAATATTTATATGTTTTAATAATAGAATGCTTTATTGAAGTGCAGAGAGCCGAAGACAACCGAAGCTTTATATGTCAATACTTTTATATGTATTCTCTCCAGTTTGTTAATGAATGAACACGATTTCTCGACAATGGCTTAATCAATTATGTCTTACCACAAATATACATTTTATATATATATATATATATATATATATATATATATATATATATATATATATATATATATATATATGTATATATATATATAAATCTTAGGCCCAATTGTTGTGGCCCAATTGTTGAAATTCAATCTGTGGCCTGAGAAATTAAAGGTCAAAATTCTATTGTGTACTCTATGTGCAACACCTTCAGTAATCGGAATAAATATTACCGCAGTGCATATTGGCGTCTTTCGGCCCTCCCTCCCTCTTCCGACTACTGCTAAGAGCAATGAAGTTGCCTCGATCATTGCTTATGAAAAGCCCAAAACCTCCCTAAACCGCTCTTTGATGTCTTTTACTTAACAAAAATCACTTTAAAATTTTTCCGATGGGCTGTTTTGTAGTCGAACTATCTTCTCAACAGTCTTCAGTAATCGGGGTAGGCATTGCCGGGATGTATATCATTATTCGCAATGAGAGGAATAATTTACAAGGTGTGTACACTCCTTGGAATTTCCTTGAGTCTAGCACCACTGTTCAAGGTAAGAAAAATTCTATTTAATATTTAAATCGCAGTATTCGTAAGGACCTTGCTTATTCACAGAATTTATAATAGTATTTTTCTGTGGTTAAATAAGGCGAAAATTTCTGTTAAACGATTGTGGTAAAACTGCGCGAACTCTGATTTTAGCAAGGAAATTTAAATGTAGTATTTATTTTTCTACATTTTATTTTTGTAAAGTATTTTCTTTTGAATTCGGTATTCTCTTAAGAGGTTTACTTTAAGCTGTTGTAAGATAAGTTTTCAAACACAATTATTTCAGAGACACAAGCTTCAATTACGAGTTTTTTATTTAGCCGAGTTTTACTGTCTATTGCTCAGGAAACTAAGCTCAAAAAATTATTTTGTAAAAGAAATCAGCATATCGCACATTTATCAGTGAAGTAATAGAATAAAAAAATCAAGCACGAAAGCACTTTTCTATGATACTGAATGAAGAAGTAATACAAAAATTTAATATCCAAGATCAGAAATATTATATTTATTACTATGTACAAGCCAAGTAGTGTGGCCAGGTGTCCCGATTTTTTGGGAATCCAAGACCTGTCCCGCCTAAGCACTGCGCCGGACGCCAGAAGTCTCGATTTTTCATGATGCACAAATTCGTTTAAATTTCTTTTCGTACCATGATATTCGTTAGTCTGCATCGAGTGGAACTTAATACAGTAAAACATGTCAAGACAGTACCTGTCTATAACGGAAAAAAATATAGTCATTTTGAAGAAATATCAAACAAACCTACCTGCTATACGGAAGACTGTCTTAAACAGATTTTTTTTGCGTTTCATAGCGATTCGGTTTTCATAGGTTTTATTGTACTTTGTTCAGTACATCCTGTGAAATGGACCTGTTTATAACGAAATTCTGTTTTAATATAAAAAATTTTATTGTCCCAGCTATTCTTCTTTCGCAAGCTTTACTGTATAAGATTATTGTGTTTATTTAGTATAGTAAAAGATACTAAGACGGAATCACAAAAGTAACCGGAGAAAATTTTCGTTTTAAACAGGTTTTCGTCTTTTGGGGCACATTTATATGGTATTCTTGTTTTTTAAACAGGATTCCGTTATAGACAGCTTTTGTTTTAATACGGTTTACGGTATTTTTTCACCCCGATTTAGAAGTCGTTGTCTCGCTTCTTTTTCTCCCTGTCCCGCTTTTTGTCATACTGGAGTTAGCAACACTAGCAACAAGTCATAACAACACTAGAACCAAGTCATATGAATATTTATTGACAGTAGCACTGTTTAACCCCACACTGAAGAAAAAAAATGTTGATTTTACGGTATAATACTGGCATCCCAGCTTCCACTATTATACCGTATAAAATCAACAATATAATTTATTTATTTTTTGCAATGCAGAAGTAAAAAAGGAGTATTAAAATTATTCTAATTTAGACATTCTTAAATATATTTACAGCATGGAAATCATTTTTCTGATTCACTCGTATTAATATCTCATTCTATTCTTTTTTTAGTTCTGTCACTTTACAGATAAGTGTGCACCTGTAAAATCACACATGTAATACGGTCTGTGAACATCACATCTGTAAAGATGATACAATCTGTAACTTTGATTCATCATGCATCTGCGATCTAAAAATTCGAATGATTGGCAATCATTTGTTGTTAAAAGCTGGAAAGGAATATTTCTACAAAATATCATACCTACAATCTGATTTTTTTTTCCGCCTCAAATTTACGTATTTATTTACGATGCGTGGCTTATTAATGATATATTTTCTTCTTCAATATAACGTGGAATTTAGCGATGCAAAAATTTACATGGGTAACAATTTATAACAATTATAACAACTTATTTTGCAACAACTTAAAACAGTTTTACCTGTCCAGGTTTTTTAATTCCGATTAATTAATTAATCACAATTGTTTTAATTTTTTTTAAAGATTCATACTTAAAAATATTTATTTAGAGACTTGGATAAGAATAATTAAACTAAAATTTTCTATTTTATTCGAAATATATCATGTGGGATTTTTTTTAATTATTATTTTTTATAAATCAATACGTAATTGAAATCCATTAAGACTATTGTCAAATCTAAACTGGCTATTTTCTGACGCATAAACGAAGTCGTTCTCAATTCTTAAAACTTGAATATCTTCTAATTCAGATTTAAAAAAAAAAAAAAATCAAATAGCGTTTTTTATTTTACAATATAGTAATTAAATATATTAATAAAAATATTATAATTTATATTACCTATATAAATTTTTTAATAAATCAGTAAATTACAGGTAAAATATGTTAATTTTGAGCTGTATATTAATTGACTCATGAGGAAAATTAAATTATTCGAAAAAAATCTTGATATTTTAATTAACTCCTAAGCGTAAAAAAGGTGGCTTCATTTGTGAATAACTCTGTATGCTCAAAAACATTTTTATTCATATTAAAATGCTGGGTTTACTTGCATATTTTTCAACTTTTTGAGATATTTCAAAACAATAAAACTAAGAGAAACCTAGTATGTTGTGGCCATCACAAAATTGTCTTCCATAAAAAAAAAAAAAAACTTCTTAATAACACCATACAATAAGGAATGCACATTATTCCTTATTGTATGGTGTTATTAAGACGTTTTTATGCTTTTTGTGCCCGCAACCAGAATTACACGATAATGTATTCGTTCTTGACATGTAGCTATTGCGGAAATCGTGAAAAACAGAGCATAGCAGCGACATTTGTTGGGCGGTATACACAAAACCTAATAAAGATCTATTTATGTCAAGATCTAACAGAATATGAAGTTTCGTGAAATTCAGTGCATTAGTTGTTGATATTATAGCTACCGCGAAAATCGTGAAAAATGCAGCATAGCAGCGTCACCTTTAGGACGATTTACACCAAAACCTAATTAGTGTCTGCTTATGCTAAGGTCTAACAGAATATGAAACTTGATGAAATTCCGTGCATTAGTTCTTGGGATATAGAAAACTCGGAAATCGTGAACAATGCAGCATAAGCAGCACCACCTGTTGGGATATTTACACCAAAACTTAATCCACTTATTTATGTAAAGGTTTTAATCTGAATTTTTATTAACTTCCGTGCATTATAGGTCTTGAAATAGAGCGCCTGCAACATTTGTGTCCCATACAGACAGACAGACAGACTCGCGGACAGACAATTTCTAAAATTGTATGTATACATTGATATTAATTTTCTTACATGAAGTTAGTTTAGATAAAGAAAAAAAATAATAAACTTTAAAAATCACGGATAAGGCGGATATAATGGTTTAATTATAAAAAAAAAATATATTAATACCCCCCCTTTTTTTTTTTTTTTACTGCAAGAAAATATCAACCCAGTGCAATTACTATATTTACTACTCGCCTATTGCTACAATATGTCTTCGTGTATTTTTCACAACTACTTTTGAAATAAAATTTTAGACAAGAATTATTATTATTATTATTTTTTTTTTTTTTTTTTTTTGCATGAAAACTATGAGATAATGTTAATTTAGAAAATGACTTTTCGTACAAATTTATCTGCATGTGGAATTTCAGTTAAGGCTTGTTGACATTTGTTTGCATACGTTATATGTTCCATCGTAATATCTAATGGGGTAAAAACAATTTTTAACCCAGACCTTAAATTTAGAACAGTCTGCTATGCTATGCTATATATATATATATATATATATTCAATTTCTGTTACTCAATTTCTGCTTTTTTTTTTTCTTTTTTTTTTTCTTTTTTTTTTTTTTTTGTTTGTATGTTTAGTTTGTTGGGGAGATCTGTTTTGTTGTCAATTAGTTATTTTAATTTTATTCATAATTTAACAGATTTTGTTGGTGGTTGTAACGTTCATTTAATGGTTATATATAACACATGGGCTGATAAGTTCCCGGTATGGCACACAGATGGCGTTGCAATCGCCGAACCGATGTTTTTTTTAGTAAATACTAACCTTTAAAAGGTAGTAGAAAAAATGTCATGACGATTCGCCGTGTGGATAAAACGTTAGAGTGGTTTTAGTTGAACAACTTTGTTGATAAACAAAAAAATGGATAACAAGAATTTCAAGAATTGTTATTTGATGGGGGAAAAAATACCGTTCAAACAAAAGCTTGGCTAGATAAGCGTTATCCGGACACTGCACCAGGTAAATCAACCATTATTGACTGGTTTGCTGTATTTAAACATGGTCGTAAGGACACCAGTGATGCACCACGAAAAAGAGGTGGTTACTCCGGAAAACATAAAAAAAGTCCACAAAATCGTTTTGGGGAACCGTAAAGTGAAGTTGCAGGAGATAGCTCAGACTCTGAAGATATCCAAGGAACGTGTAGGTTTTATTTTGAATGAACATTTGACTATGAAAAAGCTGTTGTCAAAGTGGCTGCCGCGCGTGTTGGCTTTTGACCAAAAACAACAACGAGTTCTGAGCACTGTTTGGAGCTTTTTCGTTATAAAATTATGTTATTTATTATTAAATTATTATTATTAATCATTTATTAAATTATTATTATAAAATTAATATTATTAAATTATTTTTAAAATTATTATTATTAAATTATTATTATAAAATTATTATTTTTAAATTATTATTATTATTATTATTAAATTATTATTATTTATTATTAAAGTTATGTTATTTATTAAAGTTATAAAGTTATAAAGTCATAAAGTTATAAAGCTTTGTTAAAAAGTTGTGTTTTCTTTATTAGACCGGGAACTTATCAACCCATGTGTTATTAGGAGACCTGGAGGAATTCGAAGTAAGTGAAGCATTTATTGGATAGTGGCGGGAACAAACACACCCGCAATGTAAAGTATTATATGTAAAGAGAATATTTCGTGCTTTCAAATTAGAGAAAGAGATATAATGTTTTAATATTAAAAAAAACAGCAGATTTCCTCCACTAAAAGTATGAAAACCTTTTAAAAGTCTACCAGCATTCTATGATTAACTTAATTTTTTTTTCTATTTTAGTATTGCACTTCTAAAAATTGGTGAGATTGTAACGTTTGGATATTTAATATTGATTATTTATTCATAAAACAGTATACTTATCTTAAATATACTCATTTCTTTTCTTATTCCACGTAGAGTCCTGCATAGGTCGGATTGTACCCTACCCGAACCAGAAATCTCTGCTTAAAATCACCCGAAAACCAGACCCGAACCCAACAAAGGAATTCGTGCATCCGAAACCTGATGCACTTCAACCTAAAACCGAAACGTTCAAACCCGAAGTGAAAGGAAATTAATCCATACTTTAATACAATTATAGAAAAATAGTCTACTAAAAGTATAATATAGATAATAGTCTCTAAAATAAATTTTATCTTTTTTGTTAAGAAAAAAAAAAAATACACGCTTATTAATATTCAAATATGCACTTAAGTACTTTCTCAATTTTAAAAGTATTCAGTCCGGACTTTATTTTGAAAAATCCGGTCAACCCGAATCCGACCCGGAAGGGCCATAACCTAACCCGAAACACTTAAAGTCAGCCTGACACAAACTCCATGTGCAACGGAAAATAATAATAATAATAATAAAAATAAACAAATAAATAAATAAATAGCGTCAACTCGATCTCGATCCGAAGTGAAAGACAAGTAATCCATACTTTAATACAATTACAGAAAAATAGTCTACTAATAGTATAATATAGATAATAGTCTCTAATTTTTTTAAAAAATCTTTTTTGTTAAAAAAAAAAAAAAAATCAACACATACACGATTATTAATATTCAAAAATGTACTTAAGTACTTTTTCAGTTTTAAAAGTATTCAGTCAGGACTTTATTTTGAAAAATCGGGTCAAGCCGAACCCGACCCGGAAGGGCCATAACCTAACCCGAAACACTTAAAGTCAGCCTGACACAAACTCCATGTGCAACGGAATAATAATAATAATAATAATAATAATAATAAATTAAAAAAAATAGCGTCAACTCGATCCGATCCGAACTACGGGTTGTGTCGAATTCGGATAAAATCGGGTTATCCGGCCCTTATGCTGGACTCTAATTTCAAGTTCTCCTCCGAGAAAAAAGAGCATGAATGAGTGCTTTAAAACAAAATCTCGTGTATTTTTCGCACCCTTTGCTTTTGGCACCAAAGCAACGGAAGAAAAAAAAGCAAAAAATAGGCGAGTAAATACGTTAAATCCGTCCGTCGTTCATTGTCTGAAGCCACAAGAGGGGCTTTATTAAAGTTTACGGTAACGTTATTTTTGGAAACATGCTAAGTTAATTAATTTCTTTTTCAATACGAATAAGATAAACAAATGCCTAAAAGCGTTACGTATAATAACACACATTTTATGTCACAAAGAAATTGTTACATAACGCGATTAATGATGTAATTTAGAAATATCCTCACATCATCCGTTATGTATGTTCTTGGCTACGATGTAGGTACAGAGAGAAAAAAAACCAAAGCAACTGAAAAGAAAATTCATGAATTTGTTTTTCTAAATGGTCAGAACCGTCCTTTAAAGGGGTCCGAGACACATTAATATATATAGTTATTTATTTATTTATTGAATTAGAAATATGAGGTTTTTTTGTGATGATTAAACATATAATTTGTAAATAAAATAAAATCTTAAAACTTAAAAAAAAAAATTAATTTTTAAAAAAGTGGGATAATTCTAAATCGTTATAACTCGAAATATTACTCGTCAAATTAAAAAAAAAATTTTTTTTCATTTAATTAAACATAAATATATAAGTTTTAATCATGATTCGGCATTTTTTGTCAAGTATAAATTTAAAAAAAAATTAAAATTACTTAAAGTATTTTTTTTTTTAATTAACGTAACTTATTTTTAAAAAAATCATATTTTCAAAAGTAAATATTTTATTCAAATTTGCTGAATCAAAAATAAAGTAAAATAATTGAAAAAGATATGTTCGAAGTTTGAACCATTTATCTTTAACGGTTCTTGACTTATAAACAATTTAAAGACGAGAATTGTTGCAAAAACCCGTCATGCAGAAGAACGCAAAAACGTTTCCATGACAACCACTACTTGAAAGCTAGATTAAAAATAATAATAATAATAATAATAATAATATATGCTGATCTAATTAAGATAGAAACATGATTTAAACGACATTTTAGGCAAAGGGAAAAAAAAAAAAAAAAAAAAAAAACAGAAAATTTTGTATTAGAATAAAATATTAAAAAATATTTTGAAGATTTTTGTGCCCCGGATCTCTTTAAAATATACTAAAAAGGAGGGGGAAATGTTGTGTAATAAATTGTTAAAATTTATAATTACTGTTAAAATAATTAACACATAATAAATTGTAAAAAAGGCTATATAAGCAAATAAACAACGGGAAACAATGCTGAATCAATTATATTTATTAATCTCTATCACATTTGCTGCTTGGTTTGACAACAAGAGTCCACACAGATACCTGAGACATTTTGGTTTACTGTTAAAATAATTAATGCATAATAAATTGTAAAAAAGGCTATAAGCAAATAAAAACGGGAAGCAATGCTGAATTAATTATATTTATTAATCTCTATCACATTTGCTGCTTGGTTTGACAACGAGAGTCCACACAGATACCTGAGACATTTTGGTAATTATTTTTTCCTCATAATTTATAAATAATTAAAAAAAAAAATTAGTTTTACATCTCCTTACTATGGCAATCATTTTGATGAGAAAAAAATCTGAAATAATAAAAATATCCTGTAATGTTTTTTTTTAAAACGCTATCTTAATTGAAAAAAAAAAAAAAAAAAACTGGTAACAACGTTGAAACAATATTGTTTTCTGGAATCTGATTAGAAAATGCTGACTTAACTATAAAAGATCTCTTTCACCTTTGCTGCTCGGTTTGACAACGAGATTCTACGCAGATACCTAAGATTTTCCGGGAATTATTTTTCCTGGTACTCGATCTTCGCACCACCCCCCGTGATTTTTCCAGCCAGAAGAAATCGATGCACACACACACACGAGACCAAGCTCGCAAGAAGTCGCTTTTTTCTCGAACAAAATCGACGAGATAACACAAAGAAAGAAAGAAAAAAAAAAGGCAAGCAACATCCAGGCATCGTCTACGAAATAATCGATGAGATAGATATTTGCGCCACTTGCACAAAACAAGAACTGTATTATGTATTTCTATCGTTCTAGAAAATTGTGAAAACGGTAAAAATCGAAGTTGCGGTCGTATAACACAAGAAGACTTTTAAACTGTTCACTAATAAAATTTACTTTGTCAAAGGAGAAATTACGATTTTTTAAAATGAAATTATATTATGACAATTAAATATTTTCAATTCAATAAATATTTAGTTATACTCTTATAAAAATTTATTTTGATGTGAAAGATTTTTTTTTTTTCAATCGCTTAATTTTCTGATTAAAGCGTAAACATAGTTCTATGAAATTCATCATTTGACACTTGATGAAAAATAGTGAAAATATTGTTATATGCAAATACAATCCCGATTGTGTATTTTTCGATAATTACTTCACTGTATGTTCTTTTAGTATAACATTCTCATTTGTGTAAAAAACATTGCTAAATATTTATCCAAAAATTAATAAGTGTCTCTTACAAACATAATAATCATACAGTGGATTGTGATAGCGATATCTTGGATTTAATCATGCTCAGATTTTACTTGATTTTAAGGAATCTTGAAAGGTGTTCTCTTGGAGTTACCTGAAAAGACGTGAAATCCCTGAAAATCATTTCTATAATGCTCTCTTTCTTCAGGTAAAATGCCATCATGAAGTTCGAATTTAAAAAAGAAATATTTAAGGGGACCGTGGACCTCCATTCGATTAAAAATCGAAATTTATTTTTGTATGTATTATTATTCTTTAGTTTGTATTCAATCATTTGAGAAAAACTGCATGCATCTGCGATGATGTTTCGCAAAGTTAGAAGCGTTTGAATTATGTACACAATCAATTTTTAGTAAACTTTATACTTGTTTTTCTCAATACAGATTTTACACGTTTTTATAGATTTTTGAAATGCTCCAAGCGTCTTTATTTTTGTTCAAAATTCATGAAATTGATAAGGAAGAATCCTGATACTGTTTACAAAGAAACTGTGTATGCATTTTACAATTAGACTTCGTTAAGATAATTAAATTTGATTTATTACTTATTAAAATGCTAAATTTTGATGAAAATCGGAATGGAATTTAGAAAAAAATATCTCAAAAATTAACTATTCAAGGGATTAAACAAATGATACACAGATTTGTTTGTAATATAGCTATAAGTGATCCAAATGCCACATAGCGGAAATATCTTCAAAATTAAGACGCAAGGAGCATTTTAAAATTTTATTTATAATTTTTTTTTTAATCTTATAATTATACTAAGCATAGAATTTTTTTTAAGGTATTCTATATACTTATGGTAAAATGCATATATGCACAAAATTTCATATATCTGTGATGAAAAAAATAATAATAAATCCATTTTAACGTCCACCGTCCCCTTAAAGATAAATTTATCTTTCTTAATCTTTCGAAATTTTTTAGACAAAGGGTAATAATATTTTTTGTTGTATTTTTTACTCTAAAACATTCATTCCACATAACCTATATATAAAAAATCGAAAGAATAGAATGCTAACTCACACTATTATTTAGTTATCAATATTCTCAATTTAATCCTAAAATTTATTTGTTCTGGACAGCCAATGTACAACCGAAAGTTGTTCTGGACAACCAATGTACAACCGAAAATTGTTCTGGACAACCAATGTACAACCGAAAATTGTTCTGGACAACCAATGTACAGCCGGTTGTACAATTTCTGGACAGCCAGAACTTTTAAAGATGACATGAACTATAGTACTGACTTGCACATGTCGAGCATTACTAAATCCGAACGCTGTAAAATATTTTTCATCGATCCGTAAACCGACCCGATTACACTAATACGATTTTCGTCGCTACGAGTCTGAAACAAGTCAACCTCGAGCCCGACCCTAAATTCGAAGTAAAAAAATATATATATTAATACCATTTATAAATATCATTATGGAAAAATACTCTACAATAATATATATAATATCAATTTTATTTCTTATGAATATATTCTATTCATTCTTATAAAAATATGAAGTTTTTTTTCTTCTGAAGTTTTTTTTCTTGTGCTTTAGACCAATTTAAAAAATATATATATAACTGAAATCTTGAAAAGAATTAAAACGTAATCCAAAACTGAGCCACACTGGAAAAAAAAATTAAAGTCCACCTAATGCGAACCCGATCCTTAGTGAAAAATATAAACGCCGTTCGCGGGTAAAATCGGTTTATCCGATGTAGGGCTTTAACATGGTCCTCATGTAGAATTTACTCGTTTAGCCAAAAGATTTATAGGAAGTAGCAATGTGATTGGGATTATAAGTTTCTTAATATCTTTAAGCAATAAAAATAATTTTTAAATGACAAAGTCGCCATTGGCCTAAATTTCAAAATGAAAACTGAAAATATTTTAATGAATAATTGTTTTATTTACACAATATCATTAACATTACACTGCTGCAAATATATATAAAAAATATTAATGCATTAATTATGTAACATTGTAAGAATATTTTGCATTTCTTTTATAACATCAACTATATTTTAATACAGCGGATTTACATGAGACGAGATGCCAAGTTTTATCATTACCAATATATACAAAACAAAAATAACTCAGTTGAAGTTAAAAATTACATATTCATGATCATGATAATAATAAAAAAAAAGTACTGACCAAAAAACGCTGAGTTTTTAAAGTGAAAGTATACCAGAATTTAGATGCATAATTGTTTTATTTACACAATATCATTAACATTATATTGTTGCAAATATATATAAAAAATATTAATGCATTACTTATGTAATATTGTAAGACTATTTTGCATTTCTTTTATAACATGAACTATTTTAATACAACGGATTTGCATGAGATGAGATGCCAAGTTTTATCATTACCAATATATACAAAACAAAAATAACTCAGTTGTTCAAGTTAACAACTACATATTCATGATAACAATAATAAAAAATAAAATACTGACCAAAAAACGCTGAGTTTTTAAAATGAAAGTATACCAGAATTTATATGAATAAATAAAAATAAACAAATAACTATCATCTCTGAGTTACAGGATAGAAATTTCCTTTTATTATTTCTTTCTTCATAACAAGGAATACATGAATGTCTTACGGGACTATGAGTTAACGTAATTATGCTTCTAATGAGAGAGGTTATCTAATAAAATTACAAAGAAGGTTTCTAATGAAATTATGAGATTGTGTCTAATAAAGTAAAGTGCATTCCTTTGTTACTTTATCTTAGCCTTAAACCAGTTCCATCTATTTCACGCTCAACAATTCGGAGTTGATTACTTGAAAAAGAGATGCTAATCCATTTAAATACATTATTCAAATAAAGGGAACTTTTAAGATGTTCCATGCACGACTGGTTTTCTTTTATAGCTTCCTAAAATATTTAATAAAGTGAACGTAACAATTAAAAATATTGATAAGGGTGGAATTAATCATTCAAAATGTTTTACTTCTATTAAAAAAAATAAATAAATAAAATGACTATTTATTGCTCATAAAATTTTATGGAGGTATAGTTTATAATATTATTATATTACTTTCTATAACAATAACATCACATTATAAGTATTATTTTGTTGATAATAATAGCAAGTAACTCCTAAAATCTATAATACCAAGATCTAAATAATAAAACAATTATAATAAAATAAAATAAATAAGGGCACTAGAAATATATATATATTGGTATAATACGCGATTTTTTTAAAACTCTTAACACTAATAGCGATTAACAGAGTATATATTTTCTATATTTTTCTAGAGTTTTTTAAGGCTTAAACCTTTAACAGTGATATTTATGTGATGAAATACATTATTGTTATTTAAAATGCATTTTATATAGTTTAGGTAGATAATAACGTAAAGCCAGGTTGAGAGACATAAAACATCAAAATTGAAAGTCCAGAGTCTAGCTAATCTTTGTCAAATGGTTGTAACTTATATATATATATTTCAAATTACAAAGAAAAAGAAAACTGGATAAAATTTTTACAACTTGGAAATAGTTTCTTTCAACACAATTTTTCTTTTATATCAATCTCTGTATGGTCATAGTAACAACTGATTAGATCGGTTACGAATTGAAAGAAATATCAGCATATCACCACCACTAAATAAATTAATATTTGTATTAAAAATTTTAAATGCAAAATTTATTTTTTAAATGTTTTATTTTATTGAAATTTCAATGTACAGCGTGCCTCCTGCCTATCGTTTTTATTAGAAACATTCTACCAAAAAAAAAAAAAAAAAAAAAAAAAAAAAAAAAGTTATTTTTTTGGTACATGGTAATTAATTTCTGACTGAATATTTTCTTTAAAATGTTTTTGAGGTTTTGCTTAATAGAACGCATTAAAAATGTATTAATGTATTTTCTTAATAGATGGTGGGTGATTTGTGATTTTTAAAATTTTATTAATTATTTTTTTTAATGAACGGGGGGGGGGGGGGGGTATATTGCATACATCCGTTACATGCAGGGCCTGATTACCAACGGAGCGCACTTCCACCAGTAAAAAAGAATAGAAATTTTTTCACAATTGAATCTCAATTTTCTCAATTGAATCAACATTTTTAACCCCTTGTTAATTTATTGTTTTGTTTTTCGCTCTTTGGCAACAGAGAGCGCCCGCTTATTTTATTTAAATTTTTCCATACTGTTGATTTCAATTTTCTCGTGTCGAAAATTAAAAGATCAGTAGTCGTTTGTGTTGTTCCTCTTCCCCGATGATGGCTTTAAGTTTAAAGCCGAAACATGTAGGATTTTAGCTCTTTTATGAGTTTAAAACAATTTTTACACTGATTTTAGCAACTAATAAGCACAATTTGTGCAATTTGTGTTTTTAAAATAGAAATTTTTTCTTTATTCATGGCAGTAATTTTGCATGAATAGGGCGTTTTAAAAAGACGAAAATTTCTAGTAAATTTTACAGGTGGAAGTGGGCCCCGTCGGTAATCAGACTCTGGTTACACGTTATACCTAATTTCCTCTATTAGCATCTTCACTTATTTCGTGAATGGGATAAATATATTATTCCTTCGATGATGATTTTTTTTTCTGAAAATTCCTTTATATGTAAATTACATTTTACTATGGGAAACAATTTTTTCAAAAATTATGTTCGAACTGCTATTACAAGCCTTTTTTTTTTTTTAGCCACCGTTACAATAAAATTCTATGAAATAATTTCCCAAATATAGTAGCATTCGTCACCTAATAAAAATAATCCGTGGAAGGAATGTGTATTTTTTTAATTTTAGTTGCTAGCTATGCATGTGCCCTTTGTCGTTTGTTGTTAATTTCGAAATATTCTCAATTGAACTAGAAATGCTCATGAACTTCTTCTATGCTCCGTTCTTAATTTAAAACGTTGGCATAATTTATGTCAGAAAAATAAATTTTTAACGTCATATACTTAAAACTTTCCTTTTCTTTTCTTTTCTTTTTCCTTTTCTTTTTTTCTTTTCTTTCCTTTCCTTTTCTTTTTCCTTTCTTTTCTTTTCTTTTTCCTTTTCTTTTCTTTTCTTTTTCCTTTTCTTTTCTTTTTCTTTCTCTATTTTTGAGATATTTACTTTAAGTTTGGTATGCTATCCTAAATAAGCATGATATTATGAAACAAAACAACATGTATTGCTATCCTCCGTTATAACATTATAAAGGAAATTACCCTTAAATTAAAAAAAAATTAAATAAAATACCAAATAATGAGATTATAAATTATAATCTTTAAAAAGGTGAAATATAAACTATGAATATTAATATAAAATTTTTGGTTTTAAATTTTTGTATTGACGCTCAATTTATATGCTCAGAAATTAACGTTTTCCGTAGTATAACCAAAAGCTAATTTCTAAATCGTTAGCTTTAAAAGTATTGTTCCTATTCCAAATAAGTTTCAAATATTGTTCTACATCATATAAGAAACATTTTTGTCAAAATAGTTTTTTTCCTTTTAATTACGAAATTTAAATTTTTATACTGTCTCTGGATCCTGTAAGTCATATTTAGAAAACTTTCTTCGTGCTCTACTTTGTTCATAACGAGCATATTTTTCTTGAAAAAATAAAAAAACAAAATTAAAATGTTATTATTTTTTAGTATCAAACTGATTGGTAAAGATATATACGAATTGACATTTTTCCAACTGAGTGAAATAGTTGTCGGTCCAGGTAGCTCAATAGGTAGAGCATTGGCAATTTAAGCCAGAGTTCGGGGTTCGAATCCTGGCCTGGACACTTTTTTACTCAGTTGGGAAAATGCCAGTTCGTACCAGAAATAAAACCTTGTTAATGAAGATGTTTCTAAACTTCGAATATTGGAAAACATACAAGAACTAAAGTGTAAGAGAATACTAATAAAGAACTGGTAAAATTAATCATCTACAATTTTTTAGTACAAATGATTTTGAACAATTTCTGTGCAAATGATTTCGAAGTGATCTCATTTTGGAAATTAGCATTATAAACTTTCATCTATGATAAATTTCAAATGCTTAAAATTTTCTTGTTGTTGTTGTTTGTTTGTTTGTTTGTTTAAGCATACACATTTTTCTAGCCATTTTGAGTCCCAAATGACTTGCGATTTTTATCCATGTATGTAAATACAACATTTTAATTGAGATTCTAAATACAATTTTTATGTACTTGTCAATAACGAATATTCCATTTTATTTTAATAGCTTGGTCGATGAGGGATTGGAACTGGCGTTAAGAGATTAAACTGCTGCTATATTTTATGAAACATATACTATTTTTGTGGATATTTTTTAACTGAAAAAAAAATGTATTAGTTATTCAAAATATAAACTAATATACATAAACTTTCTACAAAAATATGGATAAAAAATAGTTCGTGATTGTGGCGTAAAACAATATAGTTTTTTTCTTTTAATCAGGTTGCTATTAAACGTTATTTGAATGTAATACCATAATACTTTACCATTACAATTGAATATACTATGAACGGTTGCTAGTCTTGCACTAAAATTTAAAAACACTGCTGAATTCCCCCGACGACGTTCAATATGCTATTGACTCCTTTGTTAAAACAACCTGATACGTGCCCGAGTACAATCCCAAAAAGATTTTAATGCTGAGTAATCTTTCTCTCGGTCGTCTAAAACGCCGTGCATCGGTGAGTGCGACGAGTCCCCGATGAGCACTTGAAAATACAGGTACGTGTCTCCCTCATCATTATCTCCGGATAAGAGTCAAAATAATTCCTATAAAAGCTTTGTTTGCCAATAAAATTTATCATGCCTGTGATTCCTTCAAAATTTTTGACAGATGACATATATGTACCTGTTTTGGAAATGTGCAATTATTTTTTGACAATAATTAGAAAATGCTTGTCTCTGATATATTTTTTAATATTTGAACTTTTATAAGAATTAAAATAATTCCTATACAGCTTTGTCTTCCAGTAAAATTTATCATGCCGATAATTCCTCCAAAATCTGTGGTAGATAGAAAAAGATTTCTGTCTTCGAAGTGCGTAATTATTTTTTCTCAATAATTCGAAAATATATCGACGTCTCTGATATTTTTTAGAACAGAATAGAATTCCTATAAAAGCTTCTGTCTTCCAATAAATTTATCATGCTGATAATTCTTCAAAATTTGTGATAGACAAACATTTTTCAGAAATGTGTAACAATAATTAGAAAATATATAGGAAAATATATAATATTTTTATCCGCACAGAAGAGTAAATTCCTATAAAAGCTTTGTTTTTCAATAAAAACATTTATCATGCCAGGAATTCTTTCAAAATTCGTGACAGGTAAAATATGTACCTGCTTTGGAAATATGCAGTTATTTTTTGAAAATAATATTATGATATTTTAAGAAGAATCAATATGATTCCCATAAAATCTCTGTCTTCCAATAAAATTTATCATGCTGATAATTCCTTCAAAATTTGCGACAGATAAAAAATGTAAAGGTACAATTTTCTAAACATCTAATTATTTTTTTTATAAGAATTGGAAAATACATTTACGTCACTAATATTTTTTATCTCAGCAGAAGAGTCAAACTACTATTCTATAGAAGAAGAAGAGTCTTATAAATAGTCTCTGTCTTCCAATAAAATCTATCATGTTGATAATTCCTTCAAAATTTGTGACATTTGAAAAATGTAGCTGTTTTCGAAATGTGTCATTATTTTTTGACAATAATTAGAAAATAAAAAGCTATCTATGATAATTTTAGAAGAATCAATATAATTCCTACAAGAGCTCTACCTTCCAATAAATTTTATCTTGTTGATAATTCTTTCAAGACATGTGATAGATAAAAAATGTACCTGTTTTCAAAATGTATCATGTTTTGACAATAATTAAGAATTCACATCATAGATATCTCTGATAATGTCAGAAAAATCAATATAATTCCTATACAATCCCTATGTTCCAATAAAATTTACCATGACTGTGATAATTCCTTCAAAATTTTTGACATATGAAAAATGTATCTGTTTTTGAAATATGTGATCGTTTTTTTGACAATAATTAGAAAATAAAAAGATTATGATAATTTTAGAAGAATATATATAATTCCTACAAAAGCTCTACCTCAATAAAATTGATCTTGTTGATAATTATTTCAAGACATGTGATAGATGAAAAATGTACCTGTTTTCGAAATGCGTCTTTATGTTTTGACATTAATTAAGAATTCACACTATAGATATCTCTGATAATTTCAGGAGAATCAGTATAATTCCTATACAATCCCTATCTTCCAATAAAATTTATCATGACTGGTGATAATTTCTTCTTAATTTCTTCAATATATATATATATATATATATATATATATATATGATATATTTTAGAAGAATCAAAATAATTCCTATAAAAGCGCTGTCTTCCAATAAAATTTATCAAACTAATATTTCCGTTATAATATGATACAGATAAAGTATGTACCTGTTTTCTAAAAGTGTGATCCCCCCCCCCACCCCAAGGAATTACAAAATACATAGAAAGCTCTGATTATTTTTTATAGAGGGGTGGGGGGTCGTCTTAAAATCAATTTTTATATTTTATTTACAATTAAAATCGTTAGAATAGTTAAAATCGTTTCAATTAAAATCGTCGATTTAAAACGTTAATTATCTTAAATCAGATAATTAACGAGAAATAAAGAAATTTTTGTTTGTCTAACTTCAACATCTCCATAGTTTTAAGGCATTTATTTTAATGATTTTTAAGGAAAATTTAAAAAAATTACAGACCTATGCTTTTTATATCGGTTGCGTGTATATTTGATGTAAAATATTATTTTTTAAAAATATCGCAGCAAATTTTTAATTATTCAAGGCATATATTATATAATATCTTTTAGAAGCAGTTTTCTGAAATTAATTTTAAAAAATAGAAATCACTGCTTTAAAAATATAAAAATTATAAATCAATAATTTAAATTTGCAATAAACCCGACTCTCGCTAGTAGATTATGAAATTCTGTTTCATTATTCTAAATTACCTCATATTTTTCACACGGAAATTATACGATTTTTCTCTTCTGCTTTTTAAAGAATGGTTTTCAAGAATAGGGGTAGGGACAAAAAATGTGGGAGTAAATACGAAATTTATTATCCTGAATGACCTATAGCTTACCTTAGTATTTTTTCAACCTTCAATTTCGCAACATAATTTTCCTTAAATTTAAAATGTTTGAAATCTAGAGATATGGTTAAGTGATACTAAAAGAAACAACAAAAGGCTTATAAAAAACCTTTTAATCATCAATATACGTTTCAACGCTCCTACGGCGCCATTTTCAAGAAATATAAAGATAAACAAAGTATTCTCGCAAATTTGGAAATAAACTTGAAAACATGAATCACGAGATCAAATATGTAACAAAAAAAAAAAAAAAAAAAAAATGTATGTTGATCATTAAAAGGTTTTTTTATAAGCCTTTTGTTGTTTCTTTTAGTATCACTTAAGCATTTCTCTAGATTTTAATTATATTTGGTGATCTTATTTTGTGATTATTTAAAATGTTTTTCAAATAAAAATGTATTATCTTTAAAAACTAAAAAAAAAAGGGAAGAAAGAAAGAAAATAAAATAAAAAAGGAAACATATTTCCCGAGACTTGCCGTACATACAAAAGATCAACGAGAGCATTTTTCAAATCGATACTCAAAGATAGGAATAAATGTTACATCCGAGAGTATATAAATAAATATAGACACAATAAACGTCAGCGAAAAGCCCATGAAAATAATGATTATCCTGAAATGAAGCCCCTTAGCAACGAGCATGCGCAGAGCGTTCTCCTGGAATTCAGATTCCGGAAAACGCGTAATTATTTGAACAGTTAAAATAATAATAATAATAATAATAATAATAATAAACCCTGACTTTTTTTCAGTTTGAATTTCATCTGTATGATCTAAGCAAAATTCGAGAAAAATAAGACTTATTAACAATTTCTCAAATAATATATATATTATTAATCCATGTTTAATAAAATTTGTATTAAACTGCATTTTGATACAATTTATCTTTTAACTTTGTCAGAAGCGTTTAGCTTGATAGATAATTGTTCTGATAAAGCAAAACTCTTTAGATAAATAGTAGATATTAAACAATAATGGTGCGAAAGATCATGAAATAAATAAATAATAATAAATTTAAAAAAATCAGAAGGTTGCAAATAAAATGCGAGAAGGGGGCGGGTATTTATTTTATATAGGATCAAAAACGTTCATTTATTATTCACTTTTAGAAAACTATTATATTGTTTAAAATTGAACTGTCTTGGCAATAGAAAATATTAATAAAACTATTTATTAATCATACAAAATGATAACAATTTAATCCAAAATCTTTCTAAATCCCCCCCCCTCTCCCCCTCCAAAAAAAATAAATAAATACAGGAACAATTATTTAATATATAATTTTTCAATTTAACGCCTGTTTTAGATCTGTTTAATTTGATACTTGTTTATTTGTATTTAAAATTTTAGTTTATTTACATGTTAACACAACAATAAAAAAGACACAGAGAGAAAGATATAGAGAGAGGTGGAAAAGAAAATTAAAATGTATATTATTATTGTTATTATTATTATTATTGCTATCGTTATCAATTGAATGGCACATTTTCTTTTCTAAAAGTAACACTGTTCTAGAACTAAATTACAAATAATTGTAGTATAATATTAAAATAACTGCAAAAAAATAATCCAAATTTAAATAATAATAAAAAAAGACGTTAAGATTTCGAAAAACATTAACAATTCAAGTTAAAATTTAAAAAAATACCTCCATAAAAATATTTTATTTACAAAATAGTTAGAAAAGCAAGCGTTTAAGACAGCGAGAAAATAAAAATAAACAAAAGTAAATTTATAAAAATATATTACTTTTTTTATCTAAATATTTTTGACATCATTTTTTTAAATTTAATTTAAAAGAATTTAAGCAATATAAGAATTAATAATAAGAATTTAAGGGATGTAGTAAAACATTTCAAAATGAAAAAGATTTAAAACTGAAACATGAGCTATCCGCACTAAAAATAGTAATATTATTAAATAATCTTAATGATTTTTTTTAACTTGGGAGACCCCCTTCAACTAAAAATAAATGTAAATTGTATACTAAATGTTAAAATTCCCAAAATATCCATTTAGAATACAAAAGATAATAATGATAATAATAATAATAATAATACATTTTAAAACTCTAAAGAGGTTTAAAGAAAAATAATACCTTGTCTCCCCCCCCCCCCCCCCCCCCCGCGCTCAATTTGTATGAGTGAATTAAAGATAAAGTCCAAATCAAACAAACTGATGAATAATTAAAAATATAATTTATTAATATAAAAAAAAAATTATTGTTAATACTAAAAACCTCCTTGAAACTTTTTACTTTATTTAATTTTTATTAATTTTAAGATTTGTTTCGTTTTGAACTTAAAATAATAGTACTGCTACAATTAAAAATAAGTAAAGTGTAAAACTCATAATTGATTTTAAATTTACAAATAATAATAATAGTAATAATAATAATAATAACAATAATAAAACACTATAAAAAAAAAGTAATAGCTAACAAAATAATTATGGGGGGAAAAAAAAGCTCATTTAGAAAACGCATAAAGTAGCTTTTAAAATTGCAAGGAGCTTTTTCAAAATTTTATTACTAACAACACACAGAAATAATCTAAGTTTTTTTTAAGGCAAACATTTTTTTGTTCCATTAAAAATATATATTAGTGAAAAAAAATCCACATACAATGAAAAAAAAATATGTACTAAGTAAAATCATTAAAAAACGGGAGAAAACAGTTTAAAATTTGATTTTTTTTTTTTTTTTAAACTACAAAAACACAAAAAATAAATAAAGCATGGATAATAACAGTGTATTCAAATAAACTGTAGATAATGAATGTGCTACAGTAAACGCATAAAAAAAATAAAATAAAAATAACTCTAATTAAATATTTATTATACAATTTAAAAATCATTAAACGCACGCGAACGGTTCGCAATGATGAGGAATTTTCCGGAAGTGGGGAGAAAAGAGTCATTAGAGCTGATGGAAAACAGATTTGTGAAATCGAAACCGGGAGAGACTCTCTCTAAAATTTTAATTTATAATATTAAATTTTAATCGCCAACATGAAAGTTAAAATTCCTTTTTTACACTAAAATTTGCTTTCTTTCTAATGCTTCCTTGAATTAACTTTTTATAGTACAATAATTAAATTAAATTAAATTAAATAATGTAAAGAAAAAAAAAGAATTTGTATGAAATTAAATCTAAGAAAAATTATTGTAACAGTAATTTAAATTAGATAAATCCATAAAATTATTCTTTTTCATTTAAATAATAATGTTTAATATACAGCTAGTTTTATAGTTTATTAAATTCAATAAATAAAACCAATTGGAAGGGTTAAATTAATGCTAATAACTGATGAATGGCACTCACGCGTGCAAATAATTAACAACTATGATGACCCGCGTGTACATGAATAACAACTGCTTGAAAATAGTAAAAATTTAATTTATTTTCTATTTAAAAAAAAAAAAATCGAAGTTTTTAAAGAAAAGAGGGAGTTTTTACAGTATCAATTTAAACCAAACAGATATTGAAATGGAAAAAAAAGTATGACATCCCGTCAAAAAATGTTTTTTATTAACAACAATTTGATTTAAAATAAGAGTAAAAAGGCCAGAAAAGTATTCGAAGATGAATAAAGAAACGTCATGGATGTATTATAAAAAGCAAGTAAAAAAGATAATTAAAAAAAAAAAAAAATCATAACCATTATTATTACTGTTATTATTATTATTATTATTATTACTATTAATGAATAATAATAATAATAATTATTATTATTATTATTGTTTTAGCATGAAATAATGCAAGTAATTATTATTTAAAAAAAAATACCATGACCTTTAAGGAGCAGTTTAATTTCTTTATACGCAGCTTTTTGAACTCAACAAAATATGAATCATAATTAATAAATTTATAAAACGAAATTCCGTCAATATAACAGGAAAAGAAAGCAAAAGAGAAAACATTAAACGGATTTGACAGGTGAACGAAATGTAAATAAACGCTCCGTTTTAAGTTTCACATTTAAGGAAAAATTATTTCAGTGGTCTGCCCCGAGGGCACTGACCTTACTAATCACTTAAAATTTTCCCCGCATTATAAATGATCAATTTTCGGAAAAACGTGCAAACTTACCTCAAAAGATGGCGGTCTGTGTACGTCTGTCTGTCTGTGCGTGCGCTCTGTTCCGTCCGCGATCTGCAGCCAGCACCCGAATCATTGCTTCTGCCGCTATCGTTGCTACACCTTAGGTCGCAACATCGATCCGCAAGCAAAGGGTGTACGGGCACAATGAACGTCTAGACAGTAGTCTAGACGGCCGGGGAGAGAGCGAGAGAGAAGAGAGAGGGCAGAGAGAGAGAGAGAAAGAGAGGAAGAAAAAGAGCGAGAAAGAGAAAGATAGAGATCGATGCGCCCAGGTTCAACAGCGCAGTTTTCGAAAAGGCGCTAGGGTTTTTTTTCCGGTTAGTTTTTGTTTCGGTGTGCGTCCGGGAAATTTTTCGGGATGGAGAAGGAAGGAGAATCTGGTCAGGTCACTGAACGACTGTAAGAGACTGGGACACTTTTTTCCCCGAAATGTGTGTACGCCAATGCGCCACTTTCTGCAGTGTCTGGTCGAGATGCCTGAAACGAATAATTGTCCATAAATAATATACATACAGGGAAAAGACGATTGATATCCTAAAAACTAATACAGTAAAACCTCTGAATAACGGACAACTCGGGAGCTCGGAATTTGTCCGCTATTCGGAGGCGTCCGATATTTGGAGGTGAAAATGTATAAATACGTAGGAGTTTGGGATCGAAAAAGTGTCCGTTATGAAGGTTCTTCTGTAATTTAACTGAAATCTCACACTATCAGGGGCACAAAAATTCTGCGGAGCACGTTAGCTATTCTAACATATTCAGTTTTTACTTGTTAGGGTTTCGTTCATCTCACGAAACCCTATTGCTCCCGCTGCGTTGTCTGTCTGTCACAGAGCCATTCTAGAAAACTATGTAACTTACAGAGTTGAAACTTTGTGTATAAATCAGAATATCAGCTGTGAAGAGCTGAAAATATTAAAATTTGAAAAATTCGTATTATTTTAATAAATAGAGATAAAAAACCTAAATTCTAACAGCCTTTTCTTATTAAATTTAAACCTTTTTTATTATAGCAGATGCCAAAAATTAAAAATCCACAAGAAATTCTTTCTACAATAATTAATTTTCAATCAGACGATTTTCACGTGAAAAGTGAAAATGAAATAAAAAGTTTCACCAATTGAAAAAAGATAAATATGAAATAAAATTGATTGACGTCATAGTAGTAATAAAGCGGAAAATTTCTAAGATTTATCAATAATACAAGGAGTATGAGTATGTTTATCTACACAAAGCAAGTTAATATCACGTCATAGAGAATTAAAAAGAGAATCTGACGTCATATTGGAAGTTTAACGAATTTTTCAAATATTTGAGAATAATACAATGTGAGTACGAATATGAGTAATAAAGAATAGTAAATATATGAGTTTGAGAAACATATTGAATCGTGATAAAAATCCGATTATGGAAATATTTGCATATTTTAATATTTTGAAGGCGTACATCATGTTTAATTTTGAAATTATTTTTTTAAATATCGCATTTAGTCCGCATGACAGGTTATTAAGACAGAATATAACAGCGGGCATTTAGATATTTAAAAAAAAAAAAAAACGAAAAAATAGACCGGTAAATTTTACTTTATAAAAACAAACATGACTTTTTTTTTTTTTTTTTGGTTGCTGAATGAAATTTATTTGGATTTATTAAAGAAAGGATAAAGTGTTTTGAAAGGAATATTAAACGAAACCCTTTGAGCGATAATCGATCACGCTTACCCACTTATTTAAAATTCATACATATTTGATTAAAATTTAAACATTACTATAATAATGATAGATAAAATAGGAAAATATTAGCATTTTTCGTCAAAAATGTGTAAATTTTTAGTTGTATGTGCTTTTGTAATTACACCAGATGATGCCTTCTATAGTTTTTGTACCATTTATGATGATTTATGGAAATTTTTATTTTAATTGCTCTTTCACAATGCTGTGTAATACTGTTAACATGTACGACTTATCCTATTCATCTGAATTTTTAATTTTTTACTTGTTAGTAGTGTTGTTTGGTCCAGTGTCACAAAAAGTGGGACAGGGAGAGAAAAAAAAGGGACATAAAAATAAAAGCCCTATTAAAACGAAACCTGTCTATAACGGAATACTGTTTTAAACGTAAATATTTCATTGTCCCTACGGTAAGTTACCATACAATTATACCCGATAAGTCGAAAAGCTGTTTAAAAAGGAATTTTTCTTCTTTTTTTTTTCTTATTTTGTTTTAGCAGATTTTACTATACTAAATGAACACAACAATTTAATACAATAAAACCTGTAAACGCAGGAGAACTGGGATAGTGAAATTTTTGTTTTTAAAACAGAATTTCGTTATAAACAGGTTCGTTTTTACAGGGTTTACTGAACAAAGGAGAGTAAAACCTGTAAAAACAGAATCGCTATGAACCGCAAAAAAATCCGTTTTAGACAGTCTTTCATATAGGCAAGTAGATTTGTAAGCTATTCCTTTCAAAATGACTATAAAACTTTCCATTATAGACAAGTTCTGTGTTTACAGGTTTTGCTGTACTAAGCTTCACTTGATGCAGACTAACGAATAGCATGGTATGAAAATAAATTTAAAAGAATAAGTGCATCAGGAAAAATTGGGATTTTTGGCGTCCTGCGCGGGAGATACTCGGAGCCCTTTAAAACCTGGACGTCCCGCGTGAAACAGGATACATGGAAACACTACTTATTAGTTTATTTTAATTTGATAAAGCAAAGATGCTCGTGTCTTTTTTTTTTTTTTTTTTTTCAATCTTAAAAAAGCCGGCTTCGGTAATTTGTACCGCCTGTAACCCCCTCTCTACGGCACAGCATATTATGAAACGATTGGTTCAGTTACTCTAACACATTGAGAAGGGGAAGGGAGGCAGTGATGTAATTTTTTTGTTAAGATTAATTAAGATTTGTAAATCCCAAATTTAGTCGCCAGGGAAAGTCATAAAATTTTTATGATACATTTTTTTTTTTCAAAAAGAAGTTTATAAAATATATTGGTAATATAGATTGTTAAATTAATAGGGATAGAAGATATCCACATTTAGTCATTATTAAAATACATGAATTTTTAAAATACTAATAATGTCAATTTTAAAATAAATATTAGGATTATAAAATAAAAATATAATTAAAAACAATTCTTATTAATGGTAGTTATTACTTTCAACTACTACAAAATTAAAAAAAATTAAAAATAAATACAATTACATAAACACAAGTTAAATTACCTCCACTACTAATTTAGAGCTATTATTTTATTTTTTAAAAAATTATCAATTTTTTAATGTAAGTTGTTAAATATTCACATCGCCTGCCACGTAAATTCTAAAAATTCGGTTTTGAAAAGAAATTTTAAATGACATTTTACAAAAAAAAAAAAAAAAAAAAAAAAAGGTATAAATATAAATTTTATTTCGATATATATCTATTAATTAATATTAATTATCTATCTTCGTAGTTATAACTTATATCAATCAAAATTTTCTAAAAACTGAGGGGCGCCGGATTAAGATGAAAGAGTCTTAAATTGACACGTAGACGATAAGGGACGACCTGGACGATGGGGAAACTGAGAAATGAGAAGTTGGAGAAACCTAACAATGTGGCAGAGGAAAGTTTGTGAGAAATATTTTCCGGTGATCCGTGATTTGTCAAATACAATAGTCTGTCAAATAAAGTGACCTAAAAGATCACCTTTAATACGCATTTTTATTTATTTTTGAAACCTATTTTAACCCTTATTTCAACATTACATCAAACTATTCAAATGAATAAAGAGAAGCTTGAATTTTTTTTTCCCTTTTAGCCGAAACTATATTTCAAAAATTGCTCCTTTTTTCCGTACAATATATACATATACAATAAAATTTTTTGCAAATAAAATAACTATTAAATCTGAAGACATACGACACTAAAGAAATTAACCAATTATTGGAAAACATTAAAAAATAACAACAATCCAAAATCCAAGAATAAAAGTTGAGGACATTACAATAAGAAAACTTAGATTTATATTGTGAAACATTTTGTCAAGGGCAATATTCCACAATGTAAGGAAGCCGCAAATGACTTCTGTTTGGCTATAGAAAGTGATTAAGCTGAAATTTCCATATTCAAATTACCCGATCAACTGCGACATCACATATGAAAATAATGGATAAATCCTGAATTCCATATAAGAAAAGTGATAATCAATACCAATAGAAAAATCATAATAAATATATTCTTATCGTGAATGGACTATAAATATATATGTGTGTATATATATATATATAATAAAACTTTTTGCAATTAAAATGACTATTAAATCACAGGAAAATTAAAAATATATAAATTAACCAAGAATTAATTTAAGAATACAATAGAAAAATTAATATACAAGATTGCAAAATGCACTGACTGAAAAAAAAAAATATATATATATATATTAAATGTGACGTATACTTAATTTTATAACTTAGTTTTCACTTCGTGTTGCGCCAGAAGATATTTTTCGAGATGGAGGTTTTGGAAGAACGTGGTCAAGTCAATGAACGGGTGTTAAGGAATGGGTATTTCCTTTGAGTGGGTGTACCTCTTCGGTGGCCTATGCAGTGCGATGCGGCGTGCTGTGAGATGCCGGAAAGGATAGGTAAGAGCTCAAGTAGTGATTTCAAAATAATTTGAATATTTCGGACTATCAATAATTAATATAATATCAGAATGATTAGTCGTTAAAATTCATTATTAATAAATTTATCGCAAAATCAATGTTTTTAAATACTTCAGATAGAAGATTTAAGATGCTAAACTTTAGAGAGTTATAATTATCAAATGAATGAGAAAACGAAGAAATCTCCTGAAGCTGCTTAACAATACTAATATGAAAAAAAAATGCGTGGTGAAAAGTTCAAATATTAAACAAAATTAGTTGGTAATACAAATGAGGGTATTATGCATTATCCGGGCCAGGAGAAAAATGGTTGCCAATTACCAATCTTGTTTATCCTTGCCAATCATGTTCAAAACAGTAATTTAAGATTATTAAATATAAAACATTGTTAAAAATGGTAAAAAATATAAAATAAATAAGTAAATAAATAAATATAATAGTATAATAAATAAATAGCAAAAAAAAAAATATATAAACTATAATTTAAAAAAAATAAACTGTAAACTATAATAAATAAATAAACTATATAGTTGTAAAAAGAAATAAAGGTTACTGTAATCAGTATAATTGGCGCCATGCTTGGCGCAGTTGTATCTGACCTGGCCGGATAATACGTAAGTACCAATCTTATACTATTATATAAAGAGAGAACGCCTGACTGATGGTTGACTCATCAACGGCCAGCTGAAACGACTAAAGTTAGGATCACGAAATTTGGACAGTAGATTGTTGTTATGTCCTAGGTAAGCAATAAGAAAGGATTTTTGAAAATTCCCAAATTCCTCCTCTCCCCCCCCCCCCCCCCGAAGGTCGTTAAAGGAACGTTCGAACATTTTATGTGATTTCGCCATATCTCAATCTCAGCAGCAGTTTTAGGTAAGAGCGCGAAATTCAGGAAAACAGATCTACTAAAAAAATTATTAAACACGTATTTCAGCGATTTTAGAAATTCACCCCCTGAGGGGTTAAATGGGGGTCGAACGTTTTAGGTCATTTCGCCATATCTCAGCTGCAGTTTTAGGTAGGAGCAGGAAATTCAGGATAACACATTTACTAAAAATGGTTAAACACATATTTCAGCGATTTTAAAAATTCCCCCACGAAGGGGGTTAAATGGGGGGGGGAGAGGGTCGAACGTTTAAGGTCATTTCGCCATATCTCAGCTGCAGTTTTAGCTAGCAGCATGAAATTCAGGATAACGAATCTACTAAAAAATGGTTAAACTCTTATTTCAGCGAATTTATGCATTCAACCCCTAAGGAGGTTAAATGGTGGTGTCGAACGCTTTAGGTCATTTCGACATATCCCAGCTGCAGGTTTTGGTAGGACCATGAAATTCAGGATAACGAATCTACGAAAAAATGGTTAAACCCGTATTTCAGAGAGTTTAGAAATTCACTCACTAAAATGGTTTCGATTGAACGTTTTAGATCATTTCATATCTCAGCTGCAGTTTTAGATGTCAGCATGAAATTCAGAATAACGAATCTACTAAAAAATGGTTAAACACTTATTTCAGCGAATTTAGAAATTCAACCCCTAAGAGGGTTAAATGTGGGGATTGAACGTTTCAGGTCATTTCGCCATATCTCAGTAACAGTTTTAGGTAGTACCATGAAATTCAGGATAACGAATCTACTAAAACAATTGTTAAACATGTATTTCAGCGATTTTAAAAATTCACCCACTAAGGGGGTTAAATGGGGGGTTGAACATTTTAGGTCTTTTGGCCATAACCCAGAAGCAGTTTTAGGTATAGAAGCATGAAATTCAGGATAACAAATCTACTAAAAAAGTAGTTAACACACGTATTTCAGCGTTTTTAGAAATTCACCAATCGGGTTAAACATCGGATATGAACCCGTTCATGGAAGATTAGACGAATAAGACAACTATTGCTGATTTTTGATTAGATATTTTGCGCCAGACATTTTTTAAAGGAAAATACATTGCAGTCAACACATTGTGCACCCGCACGAAGCCAGGACGGGCCGTTTGTATTATTATAAAACACCAGATTGCCACTCGAATCAAAAATCGCCGAGTTACCACGCCATGCAAAAAATCATCATTTTGGCGCCAAAAAGAAACCCCGGTGCGTCTGCGACATCTGTTACCAAGGAAGTACTAAAAAGGTCATAGGTTAGAATTCTTTTTTTTTTTTCTTTTTCCAAAAAAATTATTTAGAATTTTATTTTTCAAAAAAATTCTGGGTACTTACTTATTATTCGAGCGATGAGGTAGATGGTTTATAATTGAGCCAAAAATGGTTGACAATTACCAATCTTCTTTATCGTTGCCAATCACGTTCAAAACAGTAATTTAACATTATTAAATACATAACATTGTTAAAAATTTTAAATAATATAAAATAAATAAATGAATAAAATATAATAAATGACCCATAATAAATAAATAAGAAAAAACTATAAACTATAAACTATAATAAATAAACGGTAAGTTGTCAAAAAATAAGGGTTACTGTAATTAATGTAACTGTCGCCATTCTTGGCACAGTTGTGTTAGGCCTGGCCTGGATAATACATAAGTACCGAAATGAGACTTGCAAAGTCCCTGATCTGCATATTTACAGTTTACAAATATAATCACTATTTAGAGGGCTTTATTAAATTCAGATTTCTTTTTTCAGAGATGAATTGTGAGTCACTGAAGACAGAAAATATTGGTTTTTGGTGGAATTCGTGTGACGTAATATATATTTCACGTAGTATTTTTGAACATGTAATTTATATATATGTAGGTATACAAATATATCTAAAATCTAAAATTCCACTCATTATGTATTGAGTTAGCCATTTGCTAATAGATGTCATAGAATAAATCTTTTATTATTATTATTATTATGTTATTTTGTGGTCTAAGACAACCAAATACTTAAGTTACTTGGAAAATTAATTAAAAAAAAAATTATGTACAACAGTAATGCCTTATATTAATTAGATACTATCAATATTTTCATAGACAGAAAATGAACATCACAGCTTTAAAAGCTTTACTTAAACATAAAATATTTTCCCCAATAAAATAAAAACGTAAATAAATAGATAGGTGCTTCTTTTATAATAGAAAGCGGAAAGTACCTCTGCATACCTTGTCACCCTCTTTTAAATATATTGTTAAAGTGTAGTACTTTATTCTTTTCAGAAAGCTATATATTTTTTTTTATGTTCAGCCCTTGAAGATAGCATTTTATCTACAATGCAAATCAGAAAATGAAAGTCGTGGAAATTTAATTATCAAAATTATCGCAACAATATTATACAACATTTATTCAGAAAGCAGCAGAATATACATATATAATAAGTATTGATGTAAGTGTAAAATATCAATTCACTGAAACAACGAGTATATGAAAACTATAATATATTACAGTCGAACCTTGCTAACGTGAACACGCTTGACGTGAATTACTTTTAACATGAATTGTTCTCACAATCCCTGTCAAATGAGCGCAAATATTTAATACTAATTTTAACATGAACAAAATTTTAATTCTCCTTGAAATTCACATTAACGAACTTTGACTGTGTTGCATATTGTATGTACTGCATATTTTGTGCTGCAATATTTATTTATAATAAAATTTCAATGTCCGAAATCATCACATCTGATGCATGTTGCAACTGGTCCTGTCTCTGGAAAAAAAAAAGCAAAAAAAAAAAAAAAAACATCACCATTATTATGCAAGTTAGGTCATATAGACAACATTTAACCCCTTTAAATGAACCAATTCTTTTTATTATTATTATTTAATTAAACATACACAGCTTATCATTGATGCAATTACTTTAAAAGTCTCTCACATCAGTCTTGTGTTGCAATCTCTGATCATCCCCTTGTGTTAGGTGGTAAAATGTTACTACATACAAATGAATACAAAATGCTTTTATGGGTGTGGGGGGGGGGGATAAGCTCCAAAGTGATACATGTGGTCAAACAGCACTAATATGTATTGTGCTGTCCTCTAAAAAACCCCATTTTTTTTTAATTTTGTCTATATAAAGTCTAATGAAGAATTAAAAAAAATTAAACATGGCTAAATTTTCACAGTTTGTTCTAACCAAGATTTCAATGTTTAGCATTTTCCATTTTATCACTTTATAACAAAATGGCAGCCAATTAAGCGAGAATTAAAAAAAAAAAAAAAAAAAAAAAAAAAACACTTTTCCAGAAAATAACCTATGTTACCTGAAAAACACCCACACCTGACATAATCAGCTGAAAATGAAACATTTTATTACATATTAATGGTTTAACATAAAAGAAATAAAAATTTATGCAGATCGTGCTAAATTTCTATTATAACAAGAAAATCTGTAAAAATGAAACTCGTGTTTGCCCGAATTCTGCAATTGTTTGTTTAAATTATTTTAAAATTAAATAAGCACTCCTTAGGTATTTTTAACTATTTTTATTATTCTAATTGGTGCATAAAAACTGAACAAAACAAAAAAATGACCTTAGTGAAATATTTAATGTAGTACTAGATTGGGTTTTTTTAGGAAACATTTCACTGTGGGTTTTTTTAAGAGGACGGCACAATAGTTAATCAGCTACACAATTGTATTGAAGATTTAAACGATTTCAGAAAAATTATTTATATATCGAATAGGATGACTAGTATTTCAGCAAAATTAAAACAAAATCCAGCTGGTTGTTACTGCATTATTATTTTTGAATCATTAATCTCCCCATACGCTTGATAATGTTAAAGATTCAATGAAACAAAATTAAGTAAAGTTGTATAGAAATAAAATTAAAAATAATCAGTAAAGAGCGTATGATACATACAATGTTCTTTCCTTAAATATTACTCCCAAAAATTCGCTGCATGCACTTATATTTTTATTGTTGTAAACATCATGTAAAATAAAATATTTGTACAATAACTGCAATTGTGATCTTAAAAGAATTTTATAAGTTCAGAGGACAAACTTTAACACGGGAAGACAAAGGAAAAAAATAATTAAAATTATAAAAGCCTGAACAAAAAAAGGTGCATTCATTATTTGCTCATTCCTTTTCTCAGCAGCAATATGCAGAGCAATACAAAATTTGCATGTGAATCACAGAATCACATTTCATGGTTGGGTGAATCCGTTTAGGGTGCATTAATAATCATAAACGAATGCTGAAAGAAAAAGTTAAGGTAACATATTTCATTTCAACTTAGAAAACCGAGCTACACCTTCCGGGAAATAAATTAAAGCGGCCTTTCACCTTTGCCAACTTCAAAAAACTGATTACATCTTCTCTTTTTATCATCAGGATGAAACTTAAAGTGGAAAAGGAAATATGGCTAGCTTTTCAATTCTAATTGTTCATATATATATATATATATAGGTCATACTATACACTGTAAAAAAAAATTCCTGAAAAAAACGGAAATTGTACTGGCAATCGAGACGCGCCAGTACTATTTCCGTATTTTAACGGAAAAAAAATTCCGTAAATTCCAGGAAATTTTCCGTGATTTCTGAAATATCCGTTTTTAAATTTCCGTTTTTTAACGGATATCTTCCGTATTTTTTAGATATTTTTATATCGTTAAAATAAATTTTATAGGACCAAAAAAAAATATATATATATATATTTCTCAAGGAACATCTTATAACACTTTTTATTTTTTTTCTTTCATTTCTGTGCGAGTTTCCAGTAAATAACCAACACTTACCACGATCGAACGCGGAAACTTCTGTGTAGTAAACTGGCGGGCTGTACCATTACGCTACGACTGGACATTTCATCCACTCAATTGTTGTTATTTATTTTACATACTTTTAATGATGCAAAAACTTAAAGGTTTTATAGTTAGATGGATTTTTTTCCATATTTTATTTTCATAATTTTTAATATCTTGTTTTATTATATGATGCTTTATAACAGATAAATTTTAACTTTTTATGTATTATATACGTAAAACATTGTATTATTACGAATGATTGCTTCTTTTTGCAATAGTACATATACTTTTTAAAATTATTTGTCTGTTGATATATTTATCAGTTCTAAAAACAATAATTATCTTAAGTAGACGTATTTATTACATGCTATTAAAGTAAATTTTCTTTATCTCTTATTTTAAAAACTTATGTGAATAAACAATTTTATAATAAATTAAATTATTATATTTAATCTTTACTGAGAACTTTTGTGTACGATTCTGTTACACTGAATAATTTTAAAAAATCAAACAAAAAAAAATAGATTTTTAGAGAAAATTTTGAAATTAGTGACGTTAGGATAGGTAAGTTTAAATTTGGACTTGATAATTTAGTTTAATTTATAAAATTATAAACTAACGAAATAAATATAAACTTTATAAAATTATAAACCTCATTTTTATAAAAGTAAACAAAAAGTTATTAATTATTTTTTATAAATTTAACGAAAAAAATATGAACTTCGTAAAATTATAATTTATAAAATAATAAATTTTAGTTTAATTCACTAATTTATAAGGCAAATCAGCTTAGTTTAACACCTACATACCGATAATTTGCAAAAATATTATTTTATGAAACCTTAAAAATATTTTTTTTTAAATAGATTTTTAGCGAAAATTTTGAAATTAATGACCTTGGGATAGGTATGTTTAAATTTGGATTTATTAATTTAGTCTAAATTAATTTAGTTTAATTTATAAAATTATAAACTAACTAAATATCTTATAAACTTTATAAAACTATAAACTAACTAAATATATTATAAACTTTATAAAATTATAAACTTCATTTTTATAAAAGTAAAGAAAAAATCATTAATTATTTTTATAAATTTAAAGAAAAAAATATAAATTTCCTAAAATTATAATTTATAAAATAATAAATTTTAGGTTAATTCACAAATTTATAAGACAAATCAGTTTTGTTCAATACCAATAATTTGCAAATTTTACGAAACCTTTAATAACCTAATATTGCCTCACGTTAATAAAATTAAAATAAAATTTTAAAATGTCAGTGAAAAAATTCATAATTTGAAGCACTATAAAGAAAAAAAAAGTAGATTTAAAACAAAAAAAATTTCTGTAATTTATATAAATAAAGTAAATTTCTAAAGATTTTACTAAAAAATTAAAAATATCATTATTATTTTCACAAAAAATTACCGTCCAGACACAGGCCCGGTTAGAATGAGCTCCAGGATTGGCCCGAGTCTAATGACAGAAAATAGGCCCACGGGTAGGACCGGTTCAGGCCTGGATCCTAGAAGACCCTGGACCCTAGTAAATACAACAATCTTAATTCGCATTTCAAACAAGACGGTATCTGTATACAAACCTCTGAACGTTATTTCCGGAAATGGGGAAATGCGGACATTGTACTGTTTTGAAAAAAAAAAAAAATCCTTCAAATTTACGGAAAACTTTTTGCATATCTACGGATTTGAAATCTCCTTTACGGAACTAATGTCATTTACGGAAATTGTACTGTTGTTTTGGAAAAATGAAACTTCTCCGTAAAATTTTACGGAAAATCTCTTGTATTTTCACGGATTTTTTTTAGAGTGTATACAGTTAAAATCAGAGTTTGGTTTAGACTTCAGTTTATACTTTCATAAAATAAATAAATAAATAAATAAAAACTCAACTTGCTTCAATTACTTCTATAGAAAGAAATTTATTCCTCAAAACTGTATTATTAGCGTATTTGGAAAAAAAAATGTATTTAACTGTACATAAATTACACTTGTAGAAAACCAATATTGGGCCAACATTTTTTATTTCTTAGCTAAATATTGACATGAAATATTTCTTGAATATTTGAGTGCTTAATTTTTTTTTTCTGTATAGGCACAATATTGGCAAGAAGTATTTGCCAATGTATAGCCAATACTACAGCAATATTTACGATTAATTGGAAATATTTCCAATATAAATCCAATATTTGCATAATATTGGCATTGGCTTTATTAATTTTACTTGGGTGAAATATTTCATACTAGTATTGCGGCAATATTTCATGCTAATGAATGCAATATTACTTGTGACTAATAATAAATGTTCATTCAATTTAGACCATACATTGTACCAAGATAATAATATTACATTAACTCTCACCGTTTTCTTGTAGGATTTCTCAATAAAAATGTGCTTGCTCGCCGCAAAATATTTAATTTAATGTTCATCAAATGTTTTGACCATTACACAATTTTAAATCATTAATTTCCTTTTTATTTAAACTCTTTTACCAGTATTAACAAAATAATTACTATTAAAAAATATGAGAAATTTCTTCTTCAGCTTTACAGCTATATAAGGCAACGATGCTTACAAAAACAATCATGAATAATAAATAACAGTACGAAAAAAAAAAAAGGCTCCAAACACTTGACATTTTTCAGTAATGGATACTTTACGACTGACAGGTGGTAAGACACTAAGAATTTACCAGTTAATTTGAAATTACGCCATCAGATTGTCTCACCAAGATCATCTCCGGATAGATGATCTTGTTAATCTGATGATGATCGCTTAAAGATCAGTGGTCACTTTGTTGTTTCTGTCTTTGATTCTCTCAATTGAATAATAAAAAATACTCTCTAATAAATAAAAGAATCTTCATTGTTTTTTTAAATCTCCAAAAGCTTGAATAATGTATTAGTTCACGGGCGATCGTAAACTCTCTCTTTAAGAATACAAATTGAAAATGTGAATATCCCATCAAGATGAATAGCATTTACCTAGAATCGCATTCTACTCATAATGTCAGAAAAGAATATATAAAAGTACATAGCCATGTCTGTTCTTCAACGGCGACACATAATTAAGACAGCCATTCATTTCTTATTTAAAATAGGTGTCTTTTATTTTTCTGTTCTACTTTTTAAATTATTTTTTCTAGAAATAACCATTTTATCCTTTCTTCTGAAAAATATTAAACTAAAAAGCATGTGTTTTCTTTATTATGGTGGTGTTTATTACTAGTATAGTTTACAATAATATGTAATAGGCTATGGTTTTTCAAATTTATTAGAAACAAAGGATCGGAAAGAATTTCTTGTAGTTGTTGCTTATTTGATTGTAGCAACTAAAATTATTGAATCTGCCTTTTCCTTTATTTTCCCAAAGAAATAAAAATATGATCAAAATATAATCGAACAGGGTCAAAATTTTAATATGTTTCTCTGCTTATATGTAAAAGAATTTTCGAATACACTCACACACACACACACACACACAAAAAAAAAAAAAAAAGAAAGAAAAATAATTATTGACAAAATGTTTTCCAAATCAATATCTTAAAACTGTGGAAGGTAAAGTTCTATAGGTCTCTCCAGGAATAATAACTAATTTCGACAAATCTAATGCATAACCAATTGCTAAGCAGCTCAAGTCTCAGTTCTTCCTTCCTTTTGTCAGCAACGCTAAGCTCAAAATTGACACTAGATGGCGCAGCCTGTACTAACTCTTGTCTGTCTGTGACGACGATGTATTCTTTTTGAGCATCGATGGTTCACAATGCTCGATTGTAATGAGATAGATCCATTACCCATTCCAGATATAAAAATGACCGTGTGCGCACGTTACGTAATTTCCACTGTCTTTACTTGTACTTCATTAATTGCTAAAAGCTGTTAAATAAAACAGCAAATAAAACAGAAAAAAAAATGTTTGTATAGAAACTGTTTCGGCTCACCGAAGCCATTTTCAAGACATACTCTCCAGATGCAAAGAACTTCTAACGGTATCGTAACTTCTTCTAATCAGATAGAAGTTCTTTGACAGATGCACGATCTGAAATGCAACGATTTGAAATTCCATCATTCACGTTTTCACATTCTCTCTCAGATTACACACGTTATTTTATTTTATTTTTACTTTGATGTTTATTTCTATACTCGTAACCATGAAGTAACTCAACCCATAATTTTGGTAAGTTAAATGATGTTGTATCGTTGCATATTGAATTTTCACACGTTACCATTTTAATGGTTTCTCTTATAATGGATGTATAGTATAGATTGGAGAGAAAATTATTTTGCTTTCATTGAAATTCATTTGGATGTAACCGTAAAAATTCAATATGTAACGATGCAGCATCATTTAGCTTACCAGAATTATGGGTTGAGTTACTCCATGGTTACTAGTGTGGAAATAAACGTTAAAGTAAATATAAAATAACATGAGTAATACTGAGAGAGAATGTGAAAAACATGAATGATCTGCTTTCAAATCATTGCATTATTGATAGTGCATCTCCAGAATATTCTCATTTGTCTTGATAATGGCTTCGGTGAAGCCGAAACATGTAAACAGTTTGTACATGAAACTTTTTTTACTGTTTTATTTAACACTTTTTAGCAATTAATGAAAAATATTATTTCAGGTTGTTCGGATTTGTTTTTGTATTTGCTCGTTTTAATCAGAATGCACACGGCTATCCTCCGGTACAATTTAATATGCAAATAAATGCTATAAAATAAAATAAATGATATAACATAAACTTTTCATTTATTATGATTTTCTGTACAGAAAGAGAAATTTGCATTATCACATTTTTATTTAAAACTTCTGCATGTAAAATGAAACGATGATACACAGCTAAATCAATCAATAACACTGTTCAGCTATGTTACTTTCTCATTGCTAACAGTTTATGAAGCAAAAATAATGATTTTTCTAAACCTAGCACTTACATTTGAGTAGAAAAGTGACGTTTCCACGTTAGCAGTCACTGCTAATGAGAATCCGTTACGAGTGATGTATAGCTGTATATGAGATAAAAGAAGTAATATTGCAAAGAGTAAATGGATTTTGAAGGAACAGTGAGTGAATGACATGTTGTTGGTGTATTTTTTTTATGCTAGTTATCAATAACCAAGTGTTAAAACTACATGAAATTTCTTTTATGTTAAATTGTTAAAGAGTTAAACATCAAATAACAAACTACATAAGAACACTTGTACACTATTTTATTTTATTTATTTATTTTAATTAAAGAAAATCTACTGCAACATTCTGGGAAAAAGACTGAAATTTAGGAAAGCTTTAGATTAATTTATAAAAATATAAAATCTGAATGCGACGAAAATCGTTTATTAGAATTTATAAAACAATTCAAACAAAAAAGCTTTTGTTTTCTTTCTTTTTTTTTATAATTTAAAACTTACATCATTGATATAAATAAGTGGTTGATACAGGGTGACAATTATTGAACTATATGAAATAAAACGTAAATTATGTAAAAACTACTGAATGCACAAAGTTTATTCAACATGTAAACGTCACTACAGATATTCGGATTTTGGTTATGACATGTTCGATATGGCTGCCATCATTGACTATGATGTGGCGCAGACGAATAGCAAAATTCTGCATGACCCGCTGAAGTGTCGGAACATCGATGCTGTCGATGACCTCCTGAACGGCAGTTTTCAGCTCAGCAATGGTTTTGGGGTTATTTCTGTACACTTTGTCTTTAATGTAGTCCCACAAAAATGAGTCACGTGTGTTCAGATCCGAAGAATATGACGGCCAAGCGAGTCCCTTTCCAGTGGCCTCTGGGTACCCCAGAACCAGAATGCTGTCCCCAAAGTGCTCCTCCAGGACATCAAACTCTTTCTTGGTCCGATCGGGTCGAGCTCCGTCTTGCATGAACCACATCTTGCCGAAATCAAGGTCACTTTAGATAATGGGGATGAAACCATTTTCCAAAACCTTCACGTATGAATCAGTAGTAGTAGAGGAAAAGTGGGCGTCCGACGTCAGGTGGCGGAGCTGTGGAGCCTGAGGAGGGAGGGCCCTTCAGCTCCACCACTCGAAGTGCAGCTCAGCTCCTCCACTCGAAGTGCAGCTCAGCTCCTCCACTCAAAGTGCAGCACCTGCCCACATGCCCACCGCTCGAAGTGCAGCACCTGCCCTCAGCCCTCCACTCGAAGTGCAGCACCTGCCCTCAGCCCACCGCTCGAAGTGCAGCACCTGCCCATCTGCCCACCGCTCGAAGTGCCCTCCACCACCTAAGATAAGGATTTCTACTATACGATAAGGGGATTAATGTTAATGAATTTTAATTGGGGAACTTAGAAATTTTTCGAAGCAATTTTTTTTTTTTTCAACGAGAGTAGGGTATTCGATATATATGTTAGAGTATAATTTTAAAAGTCAATAAGGGTTTAATTAAAAAGGGACATTGATTAATTTCAATTTGTGAGATTTTTTTTTTTCAACTAGAGTAGGGTGGGAAATATTTTTTCAGTTTGTGAATTGTATTTAAAAATAGTAATTAAAAAGGGTTATTCATTCATTAATTTTAAATGGGGAACTTAGAAATTTTTCGAAGCAAATTTTTTTTTACAACTATAGTACGCAGTTTAAATATGAGTATATGCAGTAGAAGTGAATGATTAATTAATTAAAAATATGAATTAAAAAGGGTCATTAATTAATTTTAATTGCAGAACTTAAGAATTTTCGCGAGATTTTTTTTTTCAACGAGAGTAGGATATTCGATATACCCGTTAGTGGAGAATTTTAAAAGTCAATAATGGTTTAATTAAAAATGGTGATTAATTTTAATTGGGGAACTTAGACATTTTTCGAAGCAAATATTTTTTCAACGAGAGTAGGCTATTTGTTATACATGTTAGAGTATATTTGAGGAGAATTTTAAAAGTCAATAATGGTTTAATTAAAAAGGGTCATTAATTAATTTTAATTGGAGAACTTAAGAAATTTTGGCGAGATTTTTTTTTCCCCTCAACGACGCAGTTTGCATGTGCAGTAGAATGGTAGATGCTAGTAATTAAAAAGGGTCATTAATTAATTTTAATTGGCGGACTTCAACATTTTTGGGGCAAACAGGCGCGTTTTAATGAATTCGATATAGGTTGTGGTAAAAAATATAGGGTCCTGCATGAATTATACTGTACTCAGTTGAATAGCTCCCCCCTCCCCCTCCCCCTCCCCCTCCCTTTTTTACCCAGAGGGGGCCCTTCGATAGACTAACAATACACACTTCCAAAAGTATAGAGTACTATAAAAAGAAGAATTCAACGTATATGTAAATAAACAAGAATGAAAAATCAGGCATAGCGGCATAATTCATGAATCACTTTCCAACATTATCGAAATGGTATGCGAACAAAGTATAATTTTACCATCGAGTGCATAGTGAATTAAAAATAGTGAACCGATCCCCTTTTTAATAAAAAGGCCTAAGGCCCTTCGCAAAAAATCCAAAGGATTCAAGAAAAAGCTTTATCCTACTGATAGCCAAAACATATAGGATTCTTAAATGGATTGAAGTATACAAATAGGTTCTACAGGAATACATTTATTTAGGTTAGCATGCAAAAATAGTTATAGGGAAGCCTTCGAATGGAGTGATTATACGTTTTGGGGACCCTTCAAAAGAAACTGGAAACAGTTATAGATATTGAACCCTTCACAAAAAATTGGACAAATCCCATTTTTAATAAAAAGGCTCCCTTCACAAAAATTCCAATGAATTCAAATTATGCATAAATACTAGAACCCTTCATACATCCAGTTCATCGATCCCCCTTTTTTTAACCCTTTGAAGTGTGAACTCACATTAGACTAAAGGGCCCCTTCATAAAATAAATGAGATACGTGCCCTATTCAAATAAAAACCACCCTTCACAAAACTGTAGGGGTTCCCTTTTGGAATAAAAAGACGCCCTTCACAAAAATCCAATTATGCATAAGAACCCTTCCTAAAATCAGGTAATTTATACCTTACCCTTTTTTTTCAATTCAAGTTAGACTAAAAGTACAACTTATACATCGATATGTACAAAATATAGAAATCCTTGGAAAGAAACTTGAAAAGTTATAGATATTAAGCTACCTTCACAAAATAATAAAACCGTATTCGAATCCCAGCGACCTTCACAAAATAAATCCAATAGATTCACGTTATTTTATGGTGACAGAAATACGAGAGACCTTTCATAAAAATGCAAGGTCCGCTGTTTGAATGAAAAGACCCTCCTTCACAATATACCCTGTAAAAATATTATGATTCCACAGATAATTTAAGAAATAGACTGATATTTTCAAATGAGTACATATTCATGCGGTGTGAAAATAGGTTTTACACGAATGCCTTTTTAGTTTAACGTTTAAAATATATATTTTTTAGAATTGAAATTAAGAAAAACAGACGACTATCCAGTATCCCCTCAACATGCATATCGCTGAATCACAATGAGTCATATTAGCAGATAAGCGAACAACTTGCTTCGACTTGTCAAGATGAATCACTCGCGATAAGAAATGCGGCTATTGGGCTTTTTCTCAAATTTAAACAGTTCTGACACATTTTGGGTAGGTAAATGTATGAAATGAGCTATTTAAACCCGTCAATGTATACGAATTATTTCGTGTAGTCCTATATAGGTTCTACTCTCCATATATACATATGGTGATATATATATATATATATACTAAAATCTGTTAAGTTTTAAAAAGCTTCACTGTGTATTTAATGAAAAATAAGAGCTATGAAATAGCCATTTTGAAGTACCCTTAAGAATTTTGAGGCAAACAGATGTTTAAATGAATTTGAACCTGTTTAAATGTACCTGTGTTTAAATGAATTTGATACAGGTTATGGTAAAAAATATACAGGGTCCCCTATAAGATATATGAATTTTAAATAGTATAAAACTAAATTACATTAGTCTATGCTTTTTGTATAGAAAAATTATACTAAATTGGGTTTTTAGTATTTTAACTTAAAAATTTCTTTTGAGGAATGAATAAAATAACTAAGCTTTGTTTTCATAAAATATATATTGTACTATTTAGTTAGGGCATTATTCCAAAAAAAATGTTTGTCTTTAATATTGAAAAAATACACATAAAGTTATCTTACCTAAATATTTAAACCATAAAGTACTGGACTTAACCCAAACTCGACTGCAGGCATGTCTTAAAAGAACTAAACATGTTCGCTTACCTCTTAAAACCACGGGATATTGTGACGTCATGGATAAGGCATAGCGTAGAATACAGAATGAATAGGTATTATAAGACAGAAAAATAAAATAATCATAAATCATAAATTTTTGCATACTTTACATTTGTATGTGAAATGATTGCCTATATAAGAAAATGAATCATCAGCAAATCTTATTAGTGTATGTCATATTTAACCAACAGGCTCGAACATGCGTGAATTTTGACTAGAATTATTCACTGAAAGTAAAAAAATGATTTATATTTAGATCTAATATTTATATCGTTTAACATTTTAAAATTCTATTAAAAGTATATACATTAGTATGCTTGTGAAAGGTCTATTTTTAAGACGAAACATTGTGTGAAGTGTCCTGTTAAGGTTAAAACTTTCGTGAAGGGCTCTGTTTTAAAGTTTCGTGAAGGGGTCTGTTTGAAGGATCCTGTTTTTAAATAACTTAAGAACACACAATTTATTCCTAAACATTCCACTCGATTCGTTATATATGCTTCATTGAGTATTCAATCAAAAATAATAACTAAGAAATAAAATTAACAATACTAATTAAGAGACAGCCTTAAGAATTTTTGGAATAAGAGATTGGTTTTAATTAAATAGGATAATGAACCTAACTCGATACAAGTCTTACTAAAATAGAAATTACACTAAAAATACAGAGTCCCCTATAATATATATGAATTACACTGCACTAAATTTATTAGCACCACCCCCTATTTTCATAGAAATGGCTTCATTATAATTTAGGCTAACAATACGCACTTCAAAAAAATGCATAGTGACACACAAGAAGGATAAGAATTCGATATGTACTACTACTTAAGTAAAATATAATTTCTCTTAAAATAAAATATATTAACAAGTCCTGCAAAAATATATTGACAAGACATAAACTATTAATACATGATTTAAAACATATTGATTATACAAAACATATATATAGAAATATACATAAAAATTTATCGTTACCTAAAAATTTAAAGCATGATTTACTAGACTTCACCCAAATTCAACTAGATTCTTCACCACGTGGTTTGATGACATCACTGATCGCGATAACATTCTAGAAAAGATTCACTGATAAGAACACATTTCAATTCATTTCCTATAAAGCAAGTATAAGAGTTGGTTGTAAGGTCTAGGTATGTAGTAGTTTAGTAGTAATATATTTTTAAAGTACTTTTTATTATGTGTTAAAAGAAATGGTTATTTCTTCTTTACGTAGGGTAGACAAAATTAAAACATAAAATATTAAATTTAATCTTTAGTAATATAAATACTTACACCTACAGAAACGCAGACATCCTTTTAGTTATATTCATGCAGACTTTAAGATATATCACATATGTTCTTTTTTTTATCATGACACATATGGATTTTTTTTTAATGTATGTCACGTGACTATCTAAAGCGAAATTGATATTTAAAACCATTAATATATATGAATTCTTTCGTATAGCCCTGTATAGATGCTACTTAAATATGGTAATGAATCTAATTCTATACAAGTCTTGTTAAAACAGAGATTATAGTGAAAATACAGGGTCCTCTATAATACATATTAATTATACTGCATTAATGCGCTACCTCAACTTCATTTTCACAGAAATGCCTTTGATAAAATTTAGGCTATCAATACACAATTAAAAAATATATACAGAGACCCCGAAAAAGGGTAGGAATGAGGAATTTTAACGTAAATTATAAAATAGGATCTACAGTAAGTGACAATAAATATATATGAAGGTAAAATCATGCGTCATGGTATACTTTATGAAACACTTTCCAATGCTATGCGACTATTGTTAAGAATTTGAAATACTACTGAAACAAGTGAATTAGATTTAATAATTCATACTGGAAATGTATTTAAAAATTACAGCTTTCGTTTCTTTCTTTTTTTTTTTCACTTAGATATAATTATAAGACTTCTTTTACAATAAAGACCTGACTGCTGTGGAGAGATTGAAAACTAGAATACTTATTAATCGGCCTATATATGTTGGGTTCGCTATTTTAGAATTATCTAAATATGCATTATTTCCATTATAACTTGATAAAGAATCCTTAACTTATCATATTCAAACACATAATATTTATAAGGATATAGAACAATGTCGTGATTTCTTTAACTTCTCTAAGTATTCAAAACCACATCGTCTAAACCGCGCAAGTTTCGAACCCACAAACATATAATCAGACTTGTCATTTTATAGTCACCACGCACGCTAACTACTAGGCCAAGTATGGCCCAGGTTATTCTATAGCCACCACGCCAACCACAGGGCTAAGTGAGCCCCCGCTTATTTTATAGTCACCACGCTAACTACTAGGCCAAGTATGCCCCAGGTTATTCTATACCCACGACGCTAACTACAGGGCTGAGTTAGCCCCCGCCTATTTTAAAGCCACTACGCTAACTACTGGGCTGATTGAGTCCCAGGTTATTTTATACCCACCACGCTAACTACTGGGCTGAGTTAGCCCCCGCTTATTTTATAGTCACCACGCTAACTACTAGGCCAAGTATGCCCCAGGTTATTTTATACCCACCACGCTAACTACTGGGCTGATTGAGCCCCAGGTTATATTATAACCACCACACTAACCCCAGGGCTAAGTGAGCACCCGCTTATTTTATAGTTACCACTCTAACTACTAGGCTGAGTGAGCCCCAGGTAATTTTATACTCATCACGCTAACTACTGGGCTGAGTGTGCCCCAGGTCATTTAGTCACATTAATATAATTTCCAAGGTATATGTCCTTACTTGATTTAGACCATTGCCTATGGTAAGATAAAGCTAAGAAGTAAATTGGTAAAATCTGTACATTTCCCTCGAAAACTCACTTCTATTTTATTAAATATCTGTAGAAATCAGCATAGTTTATTAAAATTATATACATTCTCATTAGTTTATGAATCTACTAACTTATAATATCTATATGGTAACTTGGATTATTAGTATTCCCACTTAAAATTTTTTTGTAGATTTAATATGATAAACACTAACATGAGACTGACTAAACTTTTACCATTTTCATTTCAACTTAGTTTTATGAAATTTATCTACATAGCTTTAAATTTTACTGTTTAGTAAGTATATTATTTCAAAGTATTATTTTTTAGTTCTAATATTCAAAACATATTCATATCGTTTTACATAGTAGGTATAAAATTAATTTAAAGTCATATTAAAAATATATATACAAATACTATTCTTACCTAACACGCCAGCTAGCTAAGCACCCATCCGTCTCACACCAAGACTCTGAGAAAAGTGAAGGCTTGTTCAGGGTCTTATCAGCTAATATAATCACTGATAAGATTTGATCAGGTGACATGTTACGTCACTGATTAAGTGATATCACGTGACCGTGTGGTATCATTCTATATGTCACCAGTGACGTCAGAGATCACGTGACTAGGTCATAAAAGAACCAATTACTATTTGCAATTAATAATTTACCTCTAATTGATTTGTATAATATATATATATAGATAAATTTAATACAAGAATTATCTATGTATTATTTCGTAAAACATAGTACTTGTGCAATGTATTACGAAATAATACATAGATAATTCTTGTATTAATTTATCTATATATATTATACAAATCAATTAGAGGTAAATTGTTAATTGCAATTAGTAATTGGCTCTTTTATGACCTAGTCACGTGATCTCTGACGTCACTGGTGACATATAGAATGATACCACATGGTCACGTGATATCACTTAATCAGTGACGTCACATGTCACGTGATCAAATCTTATCAGTGATTATATTAGCTGATAACACCCTGAACAAGCATTCACTTTTCTCAGAGTCTTGGTGTGAGACGGATGGGTGCTTAGCTAGCTGGCATGTTAGGTAAGAATAGTATTTGTATATATATTTTTAATATGACTTTAAATTAATTTTATACCTACTATGTAAAACGATATGAATATGTTTTGAATATTAGAACTAAAAAATAATACTTTGAAATAATATACTTACTAAACAGTAAAATTTAAAGCTATGTAGATAAATTTCATAAAACTAAGTTGAAATGAAAATGGTAAAAGTTTAGTCAGTCTCATGTTAGTGTTTATCATATTAAATCTACAAAAAATTTTAAGTGGGAATACTAATAATCCAAGTTACCATATAGATATTATAAGTTAGTAGATTCATAAACTAATGAGAATGTATATAATTTTAATAAACTATGCTGATTTCTACAGATATTTAATAAAATAGAAGTGAGTTTTCGAGGGAAATGTACAGAGTTTACCAATTTACTTCCCAGCTTTATCTTACCATAGGCAATGGTCTAAATCAAGTAAGGACATATACCTTGGAAATTATATTAATGTGACTAAATAACCTGGGGCACACTCAGCCCAGTAGTTAGCGTGATGAGTATAAAATTACCTGGGGCTCACTCAGCCTAGTAGTTAGAGTGGTAACTATAAAATAAGCGGGTGCTCACTTAGCCCTGGGGTTAGTGTGGTGGTTATAATATAACCTGGGGCTCAATCAGCCCAGTAGTTAGCGTGGTGGGTATAAAATAACCTGGGGCATACTTGGCCTAGTAGTTAGCGTGGTGACTATAAAATAAGCGGGGGCTAACTCAGCCCAGTAGTTAGCGTGGTGGGTATAAAATAACCTGGGGCTCAATCAGCCCAGTAGTTAGCGTAGTGGCTTTAAAATAGGCGGGGGCTAACTCAGCCCTGTAGTTAGCGTCGTGGGTATAGAATAACCTGGGGCATACTTGGCCTAGTAGTTAGCGTGGTGACTATAAAATAAGCGGGGGCTCACTTAGCCCTGTGGTTGGCGTAGTGGCTATAGAATAACCTGAGGCATACTTGGCCTAGTAGTTAGCGTGCGTGGTGACTATAAAATGACAAGTCTGATTATATGTTTGTGGGTTCGAAACTTGCGCGGTTTAGACGATGTGGTTTTGAATACTTAGAGAAGTTAAAGAAATCACGACATTGTTCTATATCCTTATAAATATTATGTGTTTGAATATGATAAGTTAAGGATTCTTTATCAAGTTATAATGGAAATAATGCATATTTAGATAATTCTAAAATAGCGAACCCAACATATATAGGCCGATTAATAAGTATGCTAGTTTTCAATCTCTCCACAGCAGTCATGTCTTTATTGTAAAAGAAGTCTTATAATTATATCTAAGTGAAAAAAAAAAAGAAAGAAACGAAAGCTGTAATTTTTAAATACATTTCCAGTATGAATTATTAAATCTAATTCACTTATTTCAGTAGTATTTCAAATTCTTAACAATAGTCGCATAGCATTGGAAAGTGTTTCATAAAGTATACCATGACGCATGATTTTACCTTCATATATATTTATTGTCACTTACTGCAGATCCTATTTTATAATTTACGTTAAAATTCCTCATTCCTACCCTTTTTCGGGGTCTCTGTATATATTTTTTAATTGTGTATTGATAGCCTAAATTTTATCAAAGGCATTTCTGTGAAAATGAAGTTGAGGTAGCGCATTAATGCAGTATAATTAATATGTATTATAGAGGACCCTGTATTTCACTATAATCTCTGTTTTAACAAGACTTGTATAGAATTAGATTCATTACCATATTTAAGTAGCATCTATACAGGGCTATACGGAAGAATTCATATATATTAATGGTTTTAAATATCAATTTCGCTTTAGATAGTCACGTGACATACATTAAAAAAAAATCCATATGTGTCATGATAAAAAAAAGAACATATGTGATGTATCTTAAAGTCTGCATGAATATAACTAAAAGGATGTCTGCGTTTCTGTAGGTGTAAGTATTTATATTACTAAAGATTAAATTTAATATTTTATGTTTTAATTTTGTCTACCCTACGTAAAGAAGAAATAACCATTTCTTTTAACACATAATAAAAAGTACTTTAAAAATATATTACTACTAAACTACTACATACCTAGACCTTACAACCAACTCTTATACTTGCTTTATAGGAAATGAATTGAAATGTGTTCTTATCAGTGAATCTTTTCTAGAATGTTATCGCGATCAGTGATGTCATCAAACCACGTGGTGAAGAATCTAGTTGAATTTGGGTGAAGTCTAGTAAATCATGCTTTAAATTTTTAGGTAACGATAAATTTTTATGTATATTTCTATATATATGTTTTGTATAATCAATATGTTTTAAATCATGTATTAATAGTTTATGTCTTGTCAATATATTTTTGCAGGACTTGTTAATATATTTTATTTTAAGAGAAATTATATTTTACTTAAGTAGTAGTACATATAGAATTCTTATCCTTCTTGTGTGTCACTATGCATTTTTTTGAAGTGCGTATTGTTAGCCTAAATTATAATGAAGCCATTTCTATGAAAATAGGGGGTGGTGCTAATAAATTTAGTGCAGTGTAATTCATATATATTATAGGGGACTCTGTATTTTTAGTGTAATTTCTATTTTAGTAAGACTTGTATCGAGTTAGGTTCATTATCCTATTTAATTAAAACCAATCTCTTATTCCAAAAATTCTTAAGGCTGTCTCTTAATTAGTATTGTTAATTTTATTTCTTAGTTATTATTTTTGATTGAATATTCAATGAAGCATATATAACGAATCGAGTGGAATGTTTAGGAATAAATTGTGTGTTCTTAAGTTATTTAAAAACAGGATCCTTCAAACAGACCCCTTCACGAAACTTTAAAACAGAGTCCTTCACGAAAGTTTTAACCTTAACACAGGACACTTCACACAATGTTTCGTCTTAAAAATAGACCTTTCACAAGCATACTAATGTATATACTTTTAATAGAATTTTAAAATGTTAAACGATATAAATATTAGATCTAAATATAAATCATTTTTTTACTTTCAGTGAATAATTCTAGTCAAAATTCACGCATGATCGAGCCTGTTGGTTAAATATGACATACACTAATAAGATTTGCTGATGATTCATTTTCTTATATAGGCAATCATTTCACATACAAATGTAAAGTATGCAAAAATTTATGATTTATGACTATTTTATTTTTCTGTCTTATAATACCTATTCATTCTGTATTCTACGCTATGCCTTATCCATGACGTCACAATATCCCGTGGTTTTAAGAGATAAGCGAACATGTTTAGTTCTTTTAAGACATGCCTGCAGTCGAGTTTGGGTTAAGTCCAGTACTTTATGGTTTAAATATTTAGGTAAGATAACTTTATGTGTATTTTTTCAATATTAAAGACAAACATTTTTTTTGGAATAATGCCCTAACTAAATAGTACAATATATATTTTATGAAAACAAAGCTTAGTTATTTTATTCATTCCTCAAAAGAAATTTTTAAGTTAAAATACTAAAAACCCAATTTAGTATAATTTTTCTATACAAAAAGCATAGACTAATGTAATTTAGTTTTATACTATTTAAAATTCATATATCTTATAGGGGACCCTGTATATTTTTTACCATAACCTGTATCAAATTCATTTAAACACAAGTACATTTAAACAGGTTCAAATTCATTTAAACATATGTTTGCCTCAAAATTCTTAAGGGTACTTCAAAATGGCTATTTCATAGCTCTTATTTTTCATTAAATACACAGTGAAGCTTTTTAAAACTTAACAGATTTTAGTATATATATATATATATATATATATATATATATATATATATATATATATATCACCATACGTATATATGAAGAGTAGAACCTATATAGGACTACACGAAATAATTCGTATACATTGACGGGTTTAAATAGCTCATTTCATACATTTACCTACCCAAAATGTGTCAGAACTGTTTAAATTTGAGAAAAAGCCCAATAGCCGCATTTCTTATCGCGAGTGATTCATCTTGACAAGTCGAAGCAAGATGTTCGCTTATCTGCTAATATGACTCATTGTGATTCAGCGATATGCATGTTGAGGGGATACTGGATAGTCGTCTGTTTTTCTTAATTTCAATTCTAAAAAATATATATTTTAAACGTTAAACTAAAAAGGCATTCGTGTAAAACCTATTTTCACACCGCATGAATATGTACTCATTTGAAAATATCAGTCTATTTCTTAAATTATCTCATTTAACTCATTTATTTTATGAAGGGGCCCTTTAGTCTAATGTGAGTTCACACTTCAAAGGGTTAAAAAAAGGGGGATCGATGAACTGGATGTATAAAGGGTTCTAGTATTTATGCATAATTTGAATTCATTGGAATTTTTGTGAAGGGAGCCTTTTTATTAAAAATGGGATTTGTCCAATTTTTTGTGAAGGGTTCAATATCTATAACTGTTTCCAGTTTCTTTTGAAGGGTCCCCAAAACGTATAATCACTCCATTCGAAGGCTTCCCTATAACTATTTTTGCATGCTAACCTAAATAAATGTATTCCTGTAGAACCTATTTGTATACTTCAATCCATTTAAGAATCCTATATGTTTTGGCTATCAGTAGGATAAAGCTTTTTCTTGAATCCTTTGGATTTTTTGTGAAGGGCCTTAGGCCTTTTTATTAAAAAGGGGATCGGTTCACTATTTTTAATTCACTATGCACTCGATGGTAAAATTATACTTTGTTCGCATACCATTTCGATAATGTTGGAAAGTGATTCATGAATTATGCCGCTATGCCTGATTTTTCATTCTTGTTTATTTACATATACGTTGAATTCTTCTTTTTATAGTACTCTATACTTTTGGAAGTGTGTATTGTTAGTCTATCGAAGGGCCCCCTCTGGGTAAAAAAGGGAGGGGGAGGGGGAGGGGGGAGCTATTCAACTGAGTACAGTATAATTCATGCAGGACCCTATATTTTTTACCACAACCTATATCGAATTCATTAAAACGCGCCTGTTTGCCCCAAAAATGTTGAAGTCCGCCAATTAAAATTAATTAATGACCCTTTTTAATTAAACCATTATTGACTTTTAAAATTCTCCTCAAATATACTCTAACATGTATAACAAATAGCCTACTCTCGTTGAAAAAATATTTGCTTCGAAAAATGTCTAAGTTCCCCAATTAAAATTAATCACCATTTTTAATTAAACCATTTTTGACTTTTAAAATTCTCCACTAACGTGTATATCGAATATCCTACTCTCGTTGAAAAAAAAAATCTCGCGAAAATTCTTAAGTTCTGCAATTAAAATTAATTAATGACCCTTTTTAATTCATATTTTTAATTAATTAATCATTCACTTCTACTGCATATACTCATATTTAAACTGCGTACTATAGTTGTAAAAAAAAATTTGCTTCGAAAAATTTCTAAGTTCCCCATTTAAAATTAATGAATGAATAACCCTTTTTAATTACTATTTTTAAATACAATTCACAAACTGAAAAAATATTTCCCACCCTACTCTAGTTGAAAAAAAAAAATCTCACAAATTGAAATTAATCAATGTCCCTTTTTAATTAAACCCTTATTGACTTTTAAAATTATACTCTAACATATATATCGAATACCCTACTCTCGTTGAAAAAAAAAAAAAATTGCTTCGAAAAATTTCTAAGTTCCCCAATTAAAATTCATTAACATTAATCCCCTTATCTTATAGTAGAAATCCTTATCTTAGGTGGTGGAGGGCACTTCGAGCGGTGGGCAGATGGGCAGGTGCTGCACTTCGAGCGGTGGGCTGAGGGCAGGTGCTGCACTTCGAGTGGAGGGCTGAGGGCAGGTGCTGCACTTCGAGCGGTGGGCATGTGGGCAGGTGCTGCACTTCGAGTGGTGGAGCTGAGCTGCAGTTCGAGTGGAGGAGCTGAGCTGCACTTCGAGTGGTGGAGCTGAAGAGCCCTCCCTCCTCCCTCCTCAGACTCCACAGCTCCGCCACCTGACGTCGGACGCCCACTTTTCCTCTACTAGTAGTCACCGTGCCGTCAACGAATATTGGACCGATTATTCCGTGAATGGACGTTGCACACCACACAGTCACCCGTTGAGGGTGGAGAGACTTCTCGATCGCGAAATGCGGATTCTCAGTCCCTCAAATGCGCCAATTTTGTTTACTGACGAACCCATCCAAATGAAAGTGGGCTTCGTCGCTAAACCAAACCAAATTCCTGTTCAATTCTCTCGACAATAGTGTTCGCGAAACGCAACCTCTGTTCCATGGCCATGGGGATTAATGGCTGATAGGTTTGAATTTTGTATGGGAAGGGATGCATGTCTGCAACAACAGTTTGTCGCAGGGTTTCCCGGTTGATTCCCACCTGTTGTGAGCTCGTCTGATCGATTTCCTTGGGCTAGTTTGAAACACAGAGTATGTTTTCCGGATGTTTTCAGGCGTTCTCACACTTGTTTGTCGACAGACATTGCCAACACTGTCATCACAAACAAAACCAGTTCTCTCAAACTTGCGAACCAAACTCTTGATTCTTAGCACCCTTGGACCGGTTGTCTTCAGCTTGTACTCGGTCGCCAACTTCCTTTGAGCCACAATCGGGCTGTTATTGCTCGCATAGTAGGCCTTCACAAGCGATATACGCTCAGGCACGCTGTACCGTGACATTTTCACTTGCAAATGGCCGACAACAATAAGTTATGTGCGCATGCGCATACTATTTCCCATCATGCCCTGCGGCCAGCCACTAAGTTTGAACTTCATCACGCAAACCGTTCAAAAGTTATGACGGTTTAATTTCATATAGTTCAATAATTGTCACCCTGTATCTACTACGCAATATCGTTTACCTCGAATCGATCATTTTATGACGTTATGCATTAGTCATTCAGATAACGAAGAGTCGTGACATTGAAGTTTATTTTTGTATGTTTCAGTTTGACTTAAACCGGAAAATATATACATTATATACATTTTGTAAGTGTCTATTACAAGACCTTTCATTTACCACCCGCCTCGATGGAATTCGTAGAAAAATTTGTTTTGCTCGACATTTAATAAGATCTTTTGTGGTATCATATATCTCATGACACCTACACTGTCTACAAAAATCCGATGATACCTTATTTGTTAGAATCCATTTGTTAGTTCAACCTTTAGATTACAGGCAAGGAATGGCGACTATTTTTATATTCAATTGTATATTCAACTGTCCTACAATTTATAAAAGAGTTTCTTTGAGGTAGATTTCTCTTGAAATTATCCTAGTATATGTGTATGGCAGATATTATTTTTCAAAAAGGGCTACGAGTAGAATAAAAAATAGTCGCTGGGTCGACAAATGTCCCGACCCCGTAATCAACAAGTTAAGAGCTTATAGTTGGACATATGAAGTTTTCCCAGATACATACGTGAATAAAACTCCATTCCAAAGCCTCCTACAAAGTTTATAGGTGGCTTTTCTATACTAGGGCACGTTATAGGGGGCTTGGTTCCATTCATAATACTTTCAAGTGAAATACTAGGCTGTAATCATCTAGGTGTACATCATGTAACTGATTAAAGAAAACGAAGATAATCCAATTGATCGGGTAGTTACGAAATAATAATCCAAAAAGGTCACGAATTGTTCACGAAGTTCAAGTTTATAATAATTCATCAAATACACAAAGTTATCATTCAAGATTTAGTAATGATATATAACAATCCAATTGACCAGGTGAACCAAGGTTGGGAGAGCATTAATTTGCTATAAATCAAAGTTACAGTGTTTTTTATTCCAGTGCACGAATAATTCAGGATCAAGATAAATTGTTATTTGTGCTTGTAGATTGCAAGAAAACACAATCAAATCTATAAAATTTCTTGATTATATTCACATAATTAATATTCCACACTTTATACAATTTCATATTTACAAATTTTAATCGTTTTAATATATACTTATTCATTATTCCTTTATCGGAAACAGCTCTTTAAAGACAATTCAAAATAATTTTTTCTTCCGTTAGGAAGAACCAGCCAGCTATCAGTGCCTAGTTCAAAATTACAACTACCTTAAAAAATAATTATTTCAGTTCGATTCTCTGTTGCGCTGGGTCACATGACCTCAGCGTCAGACGGGCGCGAAGCAACAAGCCCTCAAAGGTTATATAAATATTCTACACTGATGATGATTAATAAACATATTTGCCCTGACTGTATTAAGGAAGACAAATCAAATAAAGACATCTGCTCCATCTAATATTTACCAATATAATATATATATATATATATATATATATATATATATATATATATATATATGTTATATAAAAATTTACTTCCTTCGTATCCTTCCATTTTATTCGCATTAATATTTTAAAATTAATCTAACTTCTGTCATAGTCAGTATTTCCTTAATTCTTAATAATATCTATTCCTATTTAAAGTCCTTTTAAAAGTAAATATCCGTATATTAATAATTATTTTATTCCAAATCTTAATCTAAAATTTAAGATCATTCGTAGCTTTTATCAGTTCCCCAATCTATAAAATTCTGAGACGCGTTCTCATTTCCAATGTTTTTTAAAAGCCATTTTCTTTTTATTATTATTATTATTATGCTAAATTTTTCGCGCGCTTGGGATTTTAACTTCAAAATTTCTCCGCACCCAAGTACGGGATTCTTTACCGTCTTAGCTCCTCCTTCGCACGTCATTTGCTGGGCTGGAGCTAGCTTCTCACTCATTGGGTTGTGCGCTCGTGACGTAATTTCTGTATATCTCCGCGGAGAGAACAAAATTCGCCCGCACCGGTCGGAGCACGAGATTTTTGACATTTTCGGAAGCTAAACAAATATGTGTCTGGTATTTTTATGTCTGTAGAATATTCAACTGGCCCAGTAACATCTTAATTCAATGACGTGAAGCAACGTTAGCCCGAGGGCTATAAGTTTTAGACCTTTGGGAATTGTTTCTGTGTTGTTCGTCTTCTAATAAAATTATTTGTCTGGAGATTGGCTGGATTTATTGGAAAACTTTGGTGGACTCATTTCATTGCCTTCTACTTCGCCATACTCGCTAATATCGACTGCAACTTGCTATATCGTTGAAGGACTGCCATTTTTTCATCGAATATTATTCATCGTAATATCTCAACCTCGTCAAAATGCTACATACATATATATATATATATATATATATATATATATATATTAGATACGATTGCCTAGCCACAGTATGTCTTTTCGTTGAAGATCCAAAAAAATTTCATTTGAATAAAAATAATTTTTATAAGTTTTTACCATTTTTTATCAAAAAACTCTTCTGTGAATTACATACGTTGAAACAGAAAGGACATAAATTTTCAAACAAATAAGTAATAACTAGACTAAAACATACAATGAATGGACTTATAGTTTTTCATTTATCTATGGCCCATTCATCACGCTACATTATGTATTATTTTCGCTAAATTTAATTCTGCCCGCGAAAATTTAGAATCACTGACTGTTGACGCTGCGCTAAAGTTATTGATTGAGTGGACTGTATTACGAAAATATCTAATGCATTGATGCAAATAATGAAAAGAGTTTCTAAATTACTAAAATGTTTATATACATATTTACATTACATTGGTTAAATCTAACGTGCTGGCTGACACTATAGTCAGTTTCGAACACTATCATAAGGAATGTGTGGATAATACCACTTGAATAATGTAACTATATTATTCTTACGATCATTAATAAGTAACATAACTATATTATCCTTACTATGATAAAGAAATGACTTCTTATTGCGATATTTAATGACCCCATAGTCATTTTAGCTAATAAAATAGCTCCATTATGCGGTTTATTCTATGGAAAATTTACTATACGAACACAACAACAGATGCGGGAGAGACTAACTGATGCCATGTGGCAAAAATAAAATTACAATAGAATGCGCAAACGCAAAAGTCGTTTGCAAGACCAGGGAAAGCCGTAACACTGACAATTTCTAAGTTTTTAAGTCCCTGGATATTCGTTTGATTTGATTTGACAGGTAGTAAAAGCCTCAAACTTGATATGATTGGAGGCAATTTTTATGTGATAATGTGATTAGAGCGATAATGATATAGCAATGCGATAGTAATGTGATAGTGATGAAATCGATCTGACTACGATTAAAATGTAAAAAAAAAACTTGCATTGCTTAAATTAATAAATCTATTACGATATTTAGTTTTAAAGAATTTGGGTGAAAATATTTATATACACAGATATAAAAATAAACGAAAGGGATAAAACCACTTCTATTGAAAAGAGGGTTATTAATATCTACTCTATCTTTTTTAATTCAGAGAGATTTGGGCCTCGTACATCCCCTCCCCCTCCTCTGATTACGCCTCTGAATATCTATTACTTACAGAAAAAACACATTATATTTACTTTTAATTCGATTTTTATTGAGTACTAATTATTAAATTTAAAAACATGTATAAAATAAAACAATTATCTAATTTATGTACTTATCTCTAAGAACAAAACGAGGCAAAGGGGCAACTCATCTTGTCTTCAAAATTCGTCTAAATAACGAAAGGTAAATAGGTAAATAATCTTTGCATTTTATTCAGCACGGTTGTGCATGCCTGCATAAATATTTTATTTATTCGTAATACATAAATTAATAATGCAGATAAGAAGGAACAACCGGTGAAATCGGATAATGCGATTAGGTGCATTAAATGAGCAGTATTATGCGAGAAATGCGAGATGATTTATATTTATGACAACTTCCGTTAGAACTATCTACGATCATTCACAAAGAGATTAAAAGAGACAGCAATTAAATTACAATTATTTTGTTAGTGAATTAGTGCGGCTTCAGATTTTAAATTGCCGCGCTCTTTCAGATGAATGTATTTCTACCTCTTTTAGCATTATACTGGAGACATTGTTCATTTAAAAAATATATTCCGGAAGCTTAATGGTTTTTTGAACGACCAACATTTGTTATTTACATATATTTACATGATCATGAAGAGCTCGGATATAACGATAAATCGGTTTTAACGAGGAATTAATGGCTAAAACAAAAATACAGTAGATGTTGAAGCATGGAGCATGAGTGAAGTTGGTACAATATAAAATATTTTGCGTGAAATTTGGTTATTGCGATTAAACTTCGGTTATAACGAGTAAAACATCGGCAGATTCACGAAAAAAAAATCTCATTTTTTCTTCTTATTCTCCTTACGGCAGTGTTGAATTCAGACACTTTTCTCCGGGAGGGATTTCTGTGGTTCCGGGGAGGACATTATAGCGTTCCAAGGGGGGGGGGAGGGGGGAAATTCCCCTTTTTGATTATTGAAAGTATAAAATCTCAAATCATCCTCTGGGGGACATTTCAATGCTCCGGGGGGAACTGTATCTACACAAATCCAAACGTTTTAAGGATCAAGTTTTAATCTCAGCCTTGAAATGAAACCCAGAAATGACAGGTGAATTTTGACCAGTTTAAGAGAAACAAGTAATATATATATGTAAAAAAAATTAAGTCAATTCCTACTTAGGTCAACGAAGAAAAATTTTATTTTAGTTACTTTTTATTAAATAAAACTGTATTAACATCAAGTGTCACCCACTACAAGTTTAAAAAAATGTATTTGAACTTGAGTGGATGAATAAGAAGTATTTTATTAACGATTGAAAATTTGAACAAGATATATAAATATATATATGGAGAGTGTGAACTAATAGTAGGAATTGAAAAAGAGGAGAATCCATTCTTCGTAATAAATTTTGATGCTAAAACTTAACAAAACTACACATTCAACAATTATTAATGTTTGAATGTGCAGTTTTGTTAAGTTTTAGCATGAAAATTTATTGCGAAGAAAGGATTCTCCTCTTTTTTTAACACTTTCCAACCTAGTTGAAAAGTGTTTATGACTTCGGTTTGTCTGCCGTCTGGCCGGATGGCCGTCGGGCCGTGCTCTAACTCCCGTAAAGATGCTCGGATTGCTCTGAAATTTTTCTATGTTATTGTCGTTATCTATAGCATGTTCCCTATTTCAACTGAAGTGTGTAGCACTTATAGTTTTTTACAGGGACAGTCAAAAGTTTTCGGTTACATTACGGTCAATGGGGAATAATCGTTTCAAGTTCATTTTGATGACGCTACGTCTATTAAAACACAATGAAATTGATATATAATTAGGAAGCGCAGTAAAACATGCTTTTTGTAGAATATGGTGTGCAAAGCATTTATTATTCATTTACAGGCTCAAACAAAAGAACTATGTTACACATCGTTCTATGGGGAAAAATCGTCTGCAGTGTAATTTAGTGATATTTCACTATTTCAACCATAATGAAAATTATATGCATTACTGAGGTGCACTATAAATTCATCTCTTGGGTGTATTGCGTTTATTTACAGGGACACACAAAAGATATTGGTTACAGTGCAAGTGCGATATTTACAGTCTATGTATGATAAGTGCGTTTTCAACTTTGGTTTGCGTTTTTAAGTTTAACAATTGTTTTTTTCATAGCACGTGTGTGTTTATAAACTCGGTTCAGCATATACAGGGCTACACAAGAGAGTTCATAAGTAGTATTACAGACTATGGGAGTGAATTGCTTAAGGGTAGTTTTTAATTGTGTTTACGCATTTTCAAGCTGAACTATATTTAGTAGACTAATAGAAGTTTGTGGAATATAAATAAATTCATATACAGTGCAACGCAAAAAAGATACATTGTCGTTTACGTTTGGTAATTGCTGCGAGGGAGTTTTAAGTTGCTTTTTAGCTTAATAGGTGATGTGTACAAAAGTCTTCAGATAATATACAGGGCTGTACAAAAGATTTCGAGTGCATTTCCATCGATTGGCGAAAATTGCTAAATGTGAATATTATAACTGAACTAAATTTTATCATACTATATATCCACATCTATTGATCATATACAGAGCTGCACAAAATAATTCGACTACTTTTCTTACACTAGAAGGTAATTTCGAAAACTGTATTTTTCAATGTGTTATATGTTTTCTAAACTGTTTACTTACATATCTTCTTTCACCTTATTTAAAGTTGAAGTTTCGTTAGTTTTCTGGCTGTGTTGGAAAGTGTTTCATAATCTATGCTTGATGCATGGTTTTTCGTTCTTGTTTTCTCTTAAACTGGTCAAAATTCACCTGTGACTTCTGGGTTTGAATTCAAGGCTGAGATCCCTTTCCTTAACACGTTTGGATTTTTTTTTAACTGTCTAGACACTCCTCTTGTCCTTCAACTGCACGAGTTTTGAGGACAGCTTCATTGGTTTTAAGGCCTAGTTTAATATCATGCCTTAAGATGCATAAAATCTCAACATTTTTATCACTCTTTATGTAACCTAAAAATGAAATGAAGAAGCCTGTATGATTATAGAATATAGAGGGACATGTATTCTCTAAAATAACGTTTTAGGTTCAACAAATAGGGGTGATAAAGTGCAAGCTACAGGCTTTAGTATAAAAACATTCAAAAAACGAAAATACTTTTGATACAGCCTAATATTACTATTGGCTATACATGCTACAGACTTAATGCAAGTATATATTTTATTTAATTAACAGTCTTCAACTAATTAAGCTGAACACATTACACATTTTTAAATGAATACATGTAATGGAATGACTTAATGAATTAAAATTTAGACATTTTAAAATGTAAAGATTGGCTGTTTTTAAAAAGAATTTTTGCCGTAATTAACTAAATACGTGCTTGATCAAACTTAAATGTTATTTTTCTGTATTTTTATTATTTTTTAAATATTCCTTTTTAATTTACGTCATCTGAAAATAAGAGTTTTATCCAGATTCTTACCTTTCGGTCAGAAACAGGATAAAATATTCATATTTCAGATAGATTAATTATATTTAAAAATTCAATCATTTTTAAGTTCACTTCTTTATAAGTTCACCAGTTTAAAATTTGTAAATATTACATTCTGTATCAGAACAGAAAGATTCAATTAAAAATCTTAAATTATGTATTGATTTCATATGTTTTATGATATTTATTTTTAAGTTCTTTTTTCCAAAATCTAAATCAATCAGTCACAAATAATAAATCATCTTCTAAAAACACTGTGATAAAAAGTTTGACCCTTAATTTTATATTTATTTTTATTTTATGCAGTTAATTAATAAATTAAATCCAAGGCTTTAAAAGTAAAATAACACAAATAAGAAAAATAATTGAGCTGAGCTTATAATGAAAATACATAGTGCAATAGAAGCTACAGTATAATAAAAGTAAAGAATATTGTTATTGTGTTAAAAAATTATAAAATGTAATGCACATCATTTGCATAATGTTATAATCTAAACATAGGAAACAGTCGCAGTATGTTAACAGATTTTAAATGTAAACGATATTTTGACATCACATAAAACAGATATATTGTTAAAAAAAAAGAGAAAATTTCTTTCCGTTTTCTATAACATTGTGCTGAAAAATAAACTTAGGTCAAAATATTACCTGTTCTAAAATCCGCTAAATGAAATTAATTTCAATTTAGGATTGAAATTTTGATTCCTTACAATTTGTTGAAGATTTTTTAATCTCTCGAGTAAAACTTAAAATTTAGCCTTATTAACTTAAATGTTACATTTTGTATTATAACGATAGGATTCAAAAAAAGATGTTCCGTACCTTCTCTTTTTACAGTTAAACCTTTGAAACAGAACCTGCCGTACACAGAAAATTACATGGTTCCGGCAAAAAAAGTGCGCTGTTTAAAAATAGATAAATAAATAAATGAAATATTTTCAACGTTGAAACTTTTTATGGTTTCAAAAACAGCAGAACCACCAAAACATCTCACTTGATTTCTCAAAATTACTGATCATGGTGAATCTTCAACAATGGTTCAACTTTTAACCATCCTATGTCAATAATATAACAACTAGTCAGAACAAATAGTTTTATGCGCAATTCTGCAGTAGTAAAAACATTTAAAAAATAAAAAATAAATGAATAAATAAAACAGAGGATATACGGTATAAGCCAGGTATTTGTATATGTCAGGAGTATACGCTATATCTTTCTTGAGAAACAGAGGGTATATAGAGTTTCTTTAAAAAATCCATATAGTATACAGTATATACCACTGTATAACCCTCCACTGCATTCTCAATATGCTGCTTTAGAGCATTAGATGATATCCAACTGCTTGTCTAGTGGTTAGAATGCCGTCTATGAGTTAAGAGGTGGCAGTTTTTATTCCCAGATTAGACATGGATATCTGTAGTGTATAGTGATATAGTCTTTAAAAAACTGGAAGGTATACCCTATAGACAGAGGGAATACGCTATAGATTTATTTGAGAAATTGAGGGTATACGAAGTTTCTTAAAAAATCCAGAAGGTATACAGCGTATACGACCCACTGCATTCCTCGTAGTGTGTTGATTTGCATTTGAACACAGCTTCCTAGTCCCGTCCTGATTAGACTTTTTCTACAAAGGATAACTGTAAGTCACTTTATGGTTCCACAGTTTACGAGTTTATTATCGTTCAACATTTTATCAGTTCTCGATGTGATAATTTATTAGGTTATGGTTTAACATTTCACCAGGCCATGGTTCAATTAGATAAGTTTGTGGTTCAACCGGAGTACCAAATGGTGGAACAAGTTTCACCATCTTATGGTGACTACCTTTTTTTGCACCACATTTTGGTGAAATGTTCAACCAAATTCTTAACAGTGTACAATACAATTTTAACAGATGATTTAATTTACCTTCTAGGACGAAAACGTGCCTAAAACGGGATTTTTATTCTTAAGGAAATTTTAGTGCGTAATGATAGAATTCTAATGTTTAATTACATAATTCAAAAGTTTTGCTCAGACTGATAAGAAAATATTCTTGTCAGTTTGCATATACATCAACTTTTGCAAAATATAAAGCCAAATTGTATCACAACTTAACAAATTTGTAACTTTAACTTTTTTATGTATTGCGATTATTATTTTTTTTTCGTGAAAAGCACCTACTTTAAACACTTTTTAAAGCAGCTAAAATAAGCAAAAGAATAAAAGAAGTGAGTAACGTCGCTGGCAATGCAATATGAATAATCAAGTCAAGTGTAATACCTATTTGTTTTATGTTTTAATGTATCGAACATACAAATATAGAAAATAGCCGAAATATATCAGCTAATACTGCAAATGAGCTTATATAGTAAAAAGCTTGCCTTATAATGCAAGGGCCGGATTCCTCTTTGAAGATGCCCCGATGAAAGAAAATTCCGGCCTTAAATTACTTTCAAAGGTAAAGACATTTTAGCTTCATTAGAGTCCGGTATAAATTGCACCCGCTGCACCTTCCTTATGACCGATCTACTATTAATTAAAAAGAGATGACTGTCATCAATCATTAAAGGCAAATATTAGATAAAACTTACAATTGTTACGAACAAAAATCAAAGAAAAAATGTCGTTTAGTGGTGTGTTGCAAGATATTTTTATGAAGAAAGCACATCCAACCAGCTGCTTCGCATGCCTATCAGTGGCCTAAACATCTGCTTTGAGGGCGTCATCTATTAATGGAAAGTCGTGACATCTTTCTGTACTTAGCATTGCCTTAAAATGTGACAGATTTGATGGAGTACAGAGATATTAGTGATACTTTTATAAGATAGAAAAATAAAGAAATGTACTCCAAAAGGAAAAAGAAGATGGAGATAGTAGAAGAGTTTCTAAAACGGGTAAGACAAGCTGTTGAAACTTGCGAATAATATAAAAATCAAAATTTACTAATTTAATTAAGTTTGTGACGTGCGCTATAAAATTTACAAGGTAAAACAAAATAGAGGTGTGGAAGAAAAAAGAAAAGTTAGATTTTATTGTCTGACACAATGGTACTTAATTTAGTCTTTTTAAGTACTTAATCTTCTTCAGTACTTAGTTTAGTTTTTTTCCTCAGTGAGATTTCTGATCTCAGCCGAGATTCGAGGCTTTTCTGGGGAGGTAGAAGGGTTTTCTCCTCGTGGTGTTTAGTACCTATGCTTTTGGCTGGCTATCCACAAGTGAGGGATTTCTGTAATTTCTGGTACTTAGTTTAATAATTTTTAGTTCTTTTCAACTCTATTAAAAACAGATACTTAAACATAATTGTAATTTGTGTATTCTCTCAACTTATAATAGTTGCGTGTACAATAAACCTAATGTTAAAAACACGTGCAGATTTTTTAGCATTTACTACTTTGCTTCGCTGTAATTTCGCTTTTACGAATACTACATCACAAGAAATTTAAGTTAGAACGGGCAACCACTAAAGAAGGGTTTTCTCTGCGTATATACAAATTCTGCAACAAGAGTCATAAATTATTTCTTTGTACTTTCTTTTTCCTTTTTTTTAAAAATTACTTTTCACAGGTTTTGAAGCAAAGCGCACAAATTTATCAAAAGAAATTCTCCCCAGGGGAGGTGATAAAAATCCCAGTGACCCTCCTCCACCGTAGTCGCATTTTGTTGTCATAATACAAAAGAATAGTCACATCAAAAACCCCGATAAAGCTTCGACAAACTGTCGCATAGGTGTAGGACGAATTTAAGAGTAAATAAATCAATAGAAAAAAATACCAGATAGTGGTTTCTTATACACAGATTAAATACTGTACAGGCTTAAAATAATACAGGAGCACGTTTATAACACTAGTTTGTACGTTAAAGTATGAGTATTGAGGGACAAGCTCTTGGAGCACTTACTTTAAGAAATAAAGGACAGTCAAAAAGGACTGTTAAGCAGTAAAGGACAAGCCGTTGATACAGCCAACTGTAACGTACTACTTATTACTCTAATTTAGTTATTCATATTTGAATTAGTAAACCTGTGTTGTGTCTGTATATTGTGTTACAGTAAATCTGTATTGCATTAAACAACGGACGACTACTACAGCGATCACCCATTGCGTTTGCGATTAAATGTAACTATATATGTAAAAATTTGTTTGTATGCCTGATTTATCCATGAAATTTATTTCAAGGCTTTTGAGTCACTCTACATATATATGCAACCACCTACCGGAAAAAGTATAAATCAATCAGAAGTTCAATTAATTCAAAAATGGAGTAGTAAATAAAATTTGAACAATGTTACAACAATAATCGTCTTCCTTTATATTCAAAATAAGTAAACGTTGTTTTCTTCAGACTGAAATGAGAACCGGGAAAGAGAAAATTCGAGCGATGAGAGGTAAACGTTCAGCGATTAGGATATTAAATTCTGTTGCGAAATACTGGAAATCCCGTAATAAGACGTTCAGTGATGCGTTTATTATGTCAGTAGAGAGCATCGTGAACAGAATATCCCGAAGATCCGGATGACAGATCGTTAACCATCTTTTGGTTACTCACATATTAATCATTGCAAGTTTCAAGAAGTGGAAATCCTAGTGCAATCATTAATTCGTCACCACAGTAACCGTTATATTTGGTGGAGTGATAACACGAGAAAACTAACTCATAAGAGTTTAGTGACTATATCATTGTTAATAATATCCGGATATTAATTTAGAGAGGCTATGTTACTGTTAATTACAAATCCATATAAAAATGAATCACGATAATAATACTAATCAATAAATAAAATCTACCCAAAAATTACATATTTTATTAAAATGTGATTTTTATTTGAAAAAAACAATCCAAGTTTTTAGATATTTTTTTTCTATGAATTGCAGGTAATAAAAGCAGAACCAATAAATATGAATATAATATCGTCTAACACTCTATGTAATTAAATAAACGTAAGGAAAAGTATTTATCAGTAGAGAGTTTTTACGTTGCACGCAGATGCATGATGCATCGTAATACAAAAATTCTTCATTATTTTTTTTTCATCGGGGTAAAATGAATTTGCATGTTACTGACATGCTAAAAAAATAAAAATAAAAAAATCAAAGAACTTATTAGAAACTAGCCATCCGGCGTTGCCCTGTTCCATCAAAAAATAGCACGAAATGCGGAAAAACTCAATACAAAATCGAGAAAAATATATAAATCGGTGCATGAATCGCAGAAACGTCAAAAATTACTTTATTGAGCTAAAAATTTGAAACCGAATTATTTTACCAAATGTCAAAAAATCAAAAAATTGCTAAAAAAAACGCTAAACATTGCATTAAAAATCGCCAAAATATCAAAAATAGCAGAGTACGCAAAAATCACATGAAATATTGCAATAAAAATCGCGAAGGACAAAATTTCCTATAACTGGCTAAGTATTTGAAACCGAAATCCTTATACGAATCTCAAAAAATCGCCACAAACGCGAACATATGCTAAAAATCGCATTGAAAATCGCATTAAATTTTTAAAAAAAATTAAAAAAAATCGGAGGATAAAATTTATTATATAAGGCTAAAAGTTTGAAATCAAATTCCTTTTGCTAGGGCAAGAAATCGCGCTTTTAAGTGCTACAACCCCCAGAGAACAAAATTTACTGTAGTGCACTTCAAAGTTTCAAGTCGATTCCTTTTAAGAATGTAAAAAAATCGCCATGAAAAAGAAAAAAAAAATGCTATAAATCGCATTAAAAATAAATAGCATCAAAATTGCTAAAAAATCAAAAATCGCGGGAGGACAAAATTTCCTATATTAGGCTAAAAGTTTGAAACTGTGAAATTATTTTACGAATATCAAAAAATCTTTGCGAAGCTGGAAAAATTGCATTAAAAATCCCTAAAAATTCAAAAATAGAGGAGGAAAAAATCTACTATATTAGGCTAAAAGTTTGAAACCAAATTCCTTTTCGAATGTAAAAAAATCACAGTAAAACCCGAAAAAACGCTACAAATCTCTAAAATTCAAAAATCGTGGAGGACAAAATTTACTATGTTAGGCTGAAAGTTTGTAACATAATTCCTTTTAAAAATGCCCAAAAATCGCCACGGAAACCGAAAAATCGCTAAAAATTGCATTGAAAAGCGCACTAAAAATCCCTAAAAATTCAAAAATCGTGGAGGACGAAATTTATTAGGCTAAAAGTTTGAAGCATAATTCTTTTTACAAATATAAAAAAATATCCGCGGACTCTGAAAAATCAATAAATAATAGCATTGAAAACCACATTAAAATATCGCCAAAAAATCAAAAATCGCGTCGAACCTCGTTAACACGAAATTGAAGGGACTGCGAATTTTTTTCGTGTTATCCGAAATTTCGTGTTAACCGTCATAATAGTGGCGCCATCTATGTTAGATATAAAAACTAAATAAATTTACCTATAAATATATACTTGCTCATAAAATCATAAATTAAAAGAAAGAAAATTTCATTGACAAATTAATCATCATTTTTTAAGCAATAATAAATTTATTTACTTGCTAATCATTTTTTTAATCCGTTATTTACTTTTCCTTCAATTTTTGCGGGGTACTTCTTTTAGGAACGTATGGAGCTCATCTAATTTGTCCGAAGTTCGGGAATCATTCTCTTATTCCATAAGGAAACGTTGTACAGTTTTCAATGCTGCGGTAGATTAATTTAGTGACACTAAACTTTTCCATTCTGTGTCAATTTCTTCATCCTCGTCTGACACTTCAATGTTGTCATCTTCTTTTATTTGCAATTACTTTTTCGTCTGTTGTCACATCCGAAGTCAGCACATCTTCATCTATACAAATATACTCGGGAAATACATTGTTTAAGAAGGAATTTCCCGTTTATTTGGCTACATTTCTTTTTACAGACAATTCTATGACTCTCTTTAAATCTTGTCAGTCATCCGTTAAAACATATGAAATTGCTTTCACCGAGAGCATCAACAAAAGCCTTTGCTTTGTCTTGAAAAACTGCAAAAGTTAAAACAATGTTCTGACTTTTTGACTCTTTTATCCACCGCAAGAGAGCAGTTTCAATTTATTTATTCTTTCTTCAACACATTCGTTTTCTTACTGGTTTGAATAAGACTCACAGCATAAGTCGCTTCAATCTTTTCACAATTCTTTAAAATTGTAAATAGGACCAATTGTAGAAGAATTGTAGGTATCCGATGCTTCGCCGCATTTTCAGAATTTATCAGCACGTTATCGCTAACTTTGTATAATTTTTTTTTATGGTTTCTTAAGATACAGCTTGCTGTTCTCGGCTCACAGAATTCTGCAGAGCAACTGTGGACAGAGTTTCAATTATGTTAGTCAAGTAGTGAAGTAGGGATTGTCAATTTTTCACTCACAGATAGGGCAATACGAAAACCTAGTTTACGGTTTATGTCACTGCCAATACAGTCAACCGAGTAATGAAACAATCACTTTCAAAAAAGAAATTCCTTCACCAAAACTTTCATTGTGACTGATCTATAGCTCATATGGTTAATATTGGAACACTTGTGCGTATCAGAGTTTAAAGTAAAGCAGGGATTAGTCAGAAATTCAGTATTTCACGATTTACTGAAACCCTTTTCCATTCTAGATCTTTTTCAAACCATGAAAAAATTCTTATTTTAATAAGAGGATGTAATATGTATGTTTGAAATATCGAAAACATTAAGGAATCTTGTTTTAACTTTGGAGGAAAAAAAAAAAAAAAAAAAAAAAGAAAAATTCGCCTTAAGAGGGATTTTCCGAAATTCTATTTTGTGTTAAACGAATTAATTAACATTGATTTTCATATTCATCTGACGGGACCGGAGTATTATTTCGTGTTAAGCGAAATTTCGCGTTAAGCGATTTCGTGTTAACGAGGTTCGACTGTATACTACATTAGGCTAAAAGTTTGAAACAAAATTTCTTTTCTGGTTGTCATAAAATCGCCGTTGTACTCGAAAAAATGATAAAAATCTCATTAAAAATCGTTAAAAATTCAAAAATCCTGGAGGACAAAATTTTCTATATTAATCTAAAAGGTTGAAACCAAATTTGTTTTTCGAATGTCAAAAAATCGCCGCGGTACTTGCAAAAAATGCATAAATAGCTAAAAAACGCTAAAATTGAAAAATCGTATAGGACAAAATTTACTACCTTAGGCTAAAAGTTTAAAATGCGAAATGCGCTAAAAATCACATAAAAAATTCGAGAAAAATTCCAAAATCGGTGTATGAATTTCGAATAAACATTATTGAAAAGAAACAAAATTTACTTCTTTAGGCTAAACTACTAGAACCGGATTATTTTTATTAAGGTAGAAAAGCCGCCTCGAAACGTGAAAAAACGATAAAAATCGCGTTGAAATTCGCATTAGAAATCGATAGAATTAAAAGATTCTAGAGCACAATATTAAGCTAAAAGCTTGGAAAAAATTACTTTTCTGAATGTCAAGAAATCACCGTGGCATTCGAAAAATCGCTAAAAATCGCATTAAAAATCACCAAAATTCAAAAATCGCGGAAGACAAAATTTACTACATTAGGCGAAAAGTTTGTCTTTTCTTAATTTCAAAAATCGACGCAAAACGCGAAAAATCACATTAAAATTCGCTAAAATTCAAAAATCGTAGAGGACAAAAGTTGCCATATTAGGCTAAAAGTTTGAAACCGAATTCCTTTTACCAATGTCAAAAAAGCGCCGCAAAATGCGGAAAACTACTAAAAGTTGCATAAAAAATTCGCAAAAAATTCAAAAATCGCTGTATGAATTCCGAATAAACTTTATTGAAAAGAGGACAAAATTTACAATAAGATTCAAACCGTATTTTTTTATTATTATTATTAGTGTATCGCCTCAAAACGGGAAAAACGCAAAAAATCATATAAAAACTAATTAAAAAATCCAAAATCGGGTTTTGAAGTGCATTACAAGAGATATAGAGGAACCTTTCTTCTAAATTTTGTAGCTCTGTGTGCAACGGTCTCTTCAGAACACAACACACACAGACAGACACACACACAAACTTCTTTTCTTATTATTATAGATTAAAACAGATTGCTGACCGAAATATAAAATACAGTAAACCGGGACAACTTTGCCGCACGGGACAACGTTGTCACTTTTTGAAAAAAAAATTTGTTTTGGCGCTATTAGAAGTTCCATTTCTAATTAAAATAGGCGCTAGTGTTTTCATTTCACAAAGAAAACATTATGTAACACTATTCTGTCTTATTAGTTGTTTTGTGGCCGTTAGCAGAGAAAATATTTTGAAACAGGCGATTTTGGACGTCTAAAAAAGTGTTCCGTTTCACCTTTTTAATCCAAACGTAAGTAAAAACTGCCTATTTTGTCTGTTATTATATAATAAGCTTTCGGAATTGCTTTTGGAACTTGATCTCATGTTATTTTTCTGGTTGATAATATTAGTTGGCAAAGTTGCAGCAGGAATTTTGGGAAGGGTGGGACAACTTTGCTCACCTAGAATTTTGTCATTTCCCTATATTTTTTTTCATATTTTTTGATAAATCGGACTACGCGTTTTCTTTGCATGACACATCTGAATCAGAATCCGGGAAAGGTGCAATACCAGAGGAAGAAGCAGAACCCGAACAAGATGCAGAACACGAGCAACTTGAAGAACCCAGTGATGTTAGTGCAGGACATTGTTCCTCAAGATGATGAACAATCATCAATGACTGAAAACGAAAACATCAAGTTAGCATAAGATGGTAAGAACTTCCTACAATTGAAGGTTGGGATGTTTGTGATCGTTAAGTTCTGGGCGAAAAAAAGTGTGGAGCACTATGCTGCAAAAATCACCCATTATTACGAATATGAAGACTTTGAGGTGTCATACCTTAGAACGAAAGACAATGGGTGGAGTTTCCATTTTCCTACTGTTCCGGATGAGGCGTTCGTCAACGTAGCCGATGTAATGTACGTACATTGTTGAACCTCTTTATATAGAAAAAATGAAAAAATTCGTTTTCTGAGAAGAATGTTCGAATTTTTTTGTAACTGTGTTCTTCTGTTCCTTTTCTTTTTAATTGAAATGTATAAGTCATGATTTAAATACATTATTTATATTATAAAATTCAATTTACCTGTGTCTTTTTGTTGATTTTCACTGGTTTTTAGACAGTTGGCAAAGTTTACCGTTTCCCAGGTAACTTTACTAACACGGTTTTACGCGACAAAATACTTACTTAAGTTAACATGTTACCACATATTCTTCAACTAGAGTTTAAGACTAATGGTTTAAGACGATTTTGAAGCATTATTGAACATTATGAGTAAGCTAAAGATGGGTATGAAAAACAAAATTATGGCAAAGTTATCCCGGTTTACGGTATAATACAATGTTTATAAAATAAAAATAGGTATTTTTCCATTTCATAATTTGGTAGGGTTTTTTTTTCTCTTTTAGATTTTGTTTAATTTTAATTTTAAAACCTTATTTTGCTCATCCCCGTACAAAGCCATGTTAAAAATCGCAGTGAATATTCTGAAAATTTATTAATCAAAAACAATTTATGTTCAAATTAGAAAATCTGTTTATCAATTTTTTTCATTTAAAAGTAACTTTTTAACTAAAGCACTCATGGAAAAATACCCGCACGCTAAATGTTAATCCTATGGGAGAAATTTTTTAATTTTTTTTCAAATATCTCGTTTGCATTTCAATATTTTTTTTTAAATTAGGATACTTTTATTTTCGGAAGTGATTTCGACAGATGGAAACATCGTCGACGAGTTAGAACACCAAAGGTTGATTATAAGGATGTTATAAATACTTTTACTCCCCTAAAAAATTTTAAACATTTATAATTTTGATAAAATAGTATATTTTGTCTGAAACATGTATTTTTAATTACTTTATTGTAGTGAAGTATTTTCTTTTATCTTTATCATTGTAAAAATATATTGTGGTTTTAATTCTTATTTAACCCTGTTCTGTTTCACATTATTATGAAAAAAAGACAAACTTAATTCTTTGTAACCATTTTACCTTTAATTATTAGTGCTAAATATTTCCCATTTATGCTATTATGGATATTTCCTGGAAAATTAGGTTTTATTAAAGAATTGAATTTCCTTTTCTTTTTTTTCTGTATTTGATAATTTAAGGTGTGCTTGTTGTACCAAAACTGATTCATTGTTACAGTTGATATGGAATTTAATTTTATTCAGTAAATGTTTTTAACGCATTGGTGATAAATACAAGACTAAATAATGAATTCAATTATGCAGTAATTTTATCTTTTCCAACATTATCTTTGGCCTTATACATCATTTTTACCTATACTAATATAATAAGGAGAGAACTCTTGGCTGGCTGACTGACTCATCAACGCAGAGCTGAAACAACTAAAATCAGGCACATGAAATTTGGGCAGTAGATTGCTGTTATGACGTAGGCAAGCAATAAGAAAGGATTTTTGAAAATTCCCCCCCCCCCCCCCGCAGGAGTTAAATAGGGGGGGAGGTCAACAGTTTTAGGTCATTTTGACATATCTCAGTAGTAGTTTTAGGTTGGAAAGTGAAATTCAGCATAACAATTATATAAAAAAAAATAGTTAAATGCGATTTTCAGCGATTTTAGAAATTCTGGGTTAAATAAGGGACCAGTTTTAGGTCATTTTGACATATCTCAGCAGCAGTTTTAGGTTGGAGAGTGAAATTCAGCATAACAATTATATAAAAAAAATAGTTAAATGCGATTTTCAGCGATTTTAGAAATTCTGGGTTAAATAAGGGACCAGTTTTAGGTCATTTTGACATATCTCAGCAGCAGTTTTAGGTTGGAGAGTGAAATTCAGCATAACAATTATATTTTTTAAAAAAAAGTTAAATGCGATTTTCAGCGATTTTAGAAATTCTGTGTTAAATAGGGGACCAGTTTTAGGTCATTTTGACATATCTCAGCAGCAGTTTTAGGTTGGAGAGTGAAATTCAGCATAACAATTATATAAAAAAAATAGTTAAATGCGATTTTCAGCGATTTTAGAAATTCTGGGTTAAATAAGGGACCAGTTTTAGGTCATTTTGACATATCTCAGCAGCAGTTTTAGGTTGGAGAGTGAAATTCAGCATAACAATTATATTTTTAAAAAAAAGTTAAATGCTATTTTCAGCGATTTTAGAAATTCTGTGTTAAATGGGGGACCAAAATTTTTAGGTCATTTTACCATATCTTAGCTGCAGTTATGTGTAAGAGCGTAAAATACAGTTAAATCAGTCTTCTAAAAAAATAGTTAAACGCGTATTTCAGCAATTTTATTGTTATTTTAACGATTTTGTTGCCAATATTGGTTATGAACCCGATTATGGGAGATTAGATGAATAAGATGTTTTTGACTAGATATTGACTAGATATTTGTCTGATTTTTGTTTAGATACTTAGCGCAAGACATTAATTACATAATATATATAGATGCCATACGAAATAGTTTCACTAAATGCTACACCATTTGGTTTATTTTTTCGTATTGCCAGGGAAATCGTATATTTTTCTGTTACTCGCACCAAAGAAAATGCATTCTCATTTATAAAGCCAAGGTCTTTTTCTATGATTGTGTTAGTAACTTCATTTTTACCTGATTGTCTTTTACCGATTTATGTGCGAGAATGTACAGAACTCCGTTAGTGGGATCGCCATATTATTGCATTTTTATTTATTTTACATGTAAGGCCGCATGGTCAACATGGGCAAAGCCAGGTGGTTCTGCTAGTACTTGTATAAATTTAGTTTTTATTTTTTCAGTGAAAGCTTGTATTTGAAAGAAAAAGTTATTTGATTAATAGGATATGCTAATATTTTAAATAATTATAGCTTGGTAATGCGGAAAATGTATTCTTAGGTCCTGCATACTTTATCATCCCAGATATATGGACTTGCATAGAGAAAGGTAATCAGTAACACACAATTTATTATAAAACATCTATCAATAATAATTATTTAAAAATAAATTAATGATTATCAAATTTAATTATTTAATTGATATTTAACAGGGATTATTAAAGTGAATAATGGTTATCTTAATAAGTACCGCTTTCAATAATATATTTTTTTACTCAAAGCCGCTGTAAGCATCGGTGCAAGGAGGCCTCCGATAAGCATCTGTGCCCATGCACCCAAATTTGTAAATCGGTCACTGACTGTAACTGTCTATCAATAATAATTGTTTGAAGTGCGTTTTCAATTGAGGGTACGCGTTTTTAAATGTAAATCATTTTTTGCATTACTAGTGTATCTAAATTCTATAGATCATATACAGGACTGCATAAAAGATCTAGAGTACATTTCCATTTATTGGCGAAATTTTCTGTAGGGGAATTTTTAACTATGTTATGCGTTTCCTAACTGAAGTAAATTTTAAAATACTATGTAGTATATATACAAATCTATATATCCTATACAGGGCTGCACAAAATCATTCGGTTAGTTTTCCGGCTATTGACGGCAATTGTTAATATTGGGTTTTCAAATGTGTTATGCGTTTTCAAATTGTTTACTTAGATACACTTATCCTGTAAAGCGAAAGCTGGGTTCCCGGGGCGGTCCTCCCTTGTCATCCATTGTTTACCTAGATATCATCTTTCGCCTTGTTAAAACTGTAAAGATTTGTAAAATTTTTAGAAGTGTTGGCAAGTGTTACATAATCTATGCTTCATGCATTATTTTTCGTTCTTGTTATTCCTGTAGTTAAATCAATCATAGCTAAAAATTATTCTATTTACATAAGTTCATCTCGTAAAATCAACAAGTTCTAAAATTTCGCAATAAATCTGAAACAGATTCACGACTTTCGAATGAAATTTATAAGAAAATATTTTACGATTTAATATCATGTGCATATTATCACTGTGAAGTGAATAAATTCAGTAGATAAACAAAAGTAAATGTACTCTATACACATTTTTATTCCATTCATATTTGTACAGCTTTAACTCTTTATCGTGATCAAAGTTTTTATTCATAAAGAAATGTAAATTTTATGATTGAGTTTCAGAGAAAATATATAAACCTTGCACTCCTTAATCCTTTAATATGTAACCACATTATACTGTGAAGTTTTGTTACAGTATTCTGTTACTATTGGAAAGTGTTTCATGATAAATGCCTGATGTATGACTTTTCGTTCTTGTTTCTTTTCTTTCTTTCTTTCTTTCTTTTTTTTTCTTTTGTTAATAAGTATGGTATTTTAATTGAAATAGGATGACTACGTACTATTTGACATACTACATTTGGCATGCTTGTAAAATAAATATAGTGTGTTTCTAAGTTATATTAAAACAAAGTCGTATTCTGTAAAACTGCCTTTATATACCTATATAAAACAAATGCAAGTTATTATAGTCTCACAGTAAAAGAAGAAGAAGAATCCCACCAAAAGGGGGCCACCGGAATACTTATACATCATAGATATGCATAATATAAAATATGAAAATAAAACCTGTGTAACTATTTATCAAAAGGAATTGCAATTCGAATAAAATCGGGGCTTGATGACGTCCTAAACTTTAAATGCTCTATTACTGAATTGCGTAAAAGAAACATCCTTATAACTCCAAAAATGATAATCATATTAATTAACAGTTTACTGTATCGGATTAAGCGTCTCATTCAGTTAAAATTTATCTTTGAATTGAAATTTGAATGAAATACAGGGTCATGCAAAATCGAAGAGTGTGGAAAATAGGATTACAAATATCTCGGCAACTAATTATCTGATTGACTTCATTCTTTATGGAAATTTTTTTTTCTTTTATATTCACTTTTTAAAATAAACAATTTCGAAAATTTTTATAGACCTTTTACCGGAACGAATATTTCGAGAGTTCGAAAAAAATAGTTCCGGATAATCGAGGTTACTGAAATTCTATAAGCTTCTTCTCATTATTACATACTAAGTACATACTAAATTTCAAGTCTCTCTCTCAATTTGTTCGAGAGATAGAGCATTTACAGACACACAGACACAAAGACACACACATAGACAGACGGACGACATTATTTTTTTTTTCTAAAAATATGTTTTTCGGAATCTCCAGTGCCTGAAACGTGTAAATCCGTCAAAAAAAAAAAAAAAAAAAAAAAAAAAAATTCTGATTTTACGATCCCAAGACTTACCCTATACTACGTATGATAGGTAAGTAAAATCTGCAAAACGTGGAAATTTTCTTGGTTAATGAGGTATTATGATGTTAAAAACATAATCTATATGTAGCGAGTGCATAGTTATCATTGTAATACAAGATGCGTGATTACAACAATATTCATCGGAATAGTTAAGATTTGAGTAATATTTTTTATCAGAATATTACAATTTTAAAGATTTAATAGAACACATTATTAATAATACTAAAGTATTATTTATAAGTATAATCGAACTTAAAATTTGCCATGAAAATTAATCAAATGGTCCCAATTAATATTTAACAATCATACTACTTCTTTAATTTTAAATTTATTTTTACATTTCGTTAATTCATAAGTAAACTTATTTAATATTGTATTAAAATTCTTTCTTTTCGATTCACTATTTTTACATAAATTTTAAAACCACACCAGAAGTACTCTTGACACTTACAAAATTTGTTTAACAGAATATTGAAGTTTAAAAAAAAAAAATAAACTGCTAAACGAATAAGCTTTCGAATGTATTTAAAATACAATTGTCAAAAAGGAACAATGAAAAAAATCGCAAATTAAGCACGTTTTGTTTCTTTATCCGAAAATACTTAACATTTATTCTGAGTTTGTTCATCGATTAGATGAGCTTATAATAGAGACATCTATTTTTAGCTCGAGAACACAAGAAAACCTTCGAATTTTCCGAAAATAAATTCAGAATAACTTTTATTTATATTTTGTTTCTTCATTCAGCAAGGTGTTTACACTGGTATATCAATAAAAACCCAAGGATATTTTTATTCCAATTTTCTGACCACATTACCTCTTTTCACGAAAGTTAGAACAATATATCACCCATGCATATTTTTCTTTTAAATGTTTATTTGGCGATTAACTGTATACTTATTTCGAAATATCGTTTCAACACCCCCAAAAATGACTTTCTCCGTGCGGACAAATGTTGTTGTGGTAAAAGAGTTTTACAGGCAATTGCGAATAATGATATTCAGCGGTTCTTAAGGCTGTTTTCAAATCCAAACTGCCTACTTTATGACATATTTTTTAATTAATTTTTGTTCGGAAACGCATGAAATGGGCAAAGGTGTTTTTATTCAGAAATTTTGTAACCAAAAAACATTTTCTATTTTTGTGTAAAGGCAGAAAAAAATACTGTCATAGTGGATGTTTTGAACCGAATTTTCGACACCTCAGCAAAAGAAATGTGAAAAACGTGTCGTCATGTGCACGAATCGCTTATAACTCGATACATAATTTATTTATCAAAAAATGGAAAACTCATTTCGATTCCAAATCGCTTCACTAGTCAGGCCTGTCAATTTTATGATGATAAAAAATCATATGATGATCATAAAAATGAGTCAAAATTTGTGTCAGAAAGCTTCTCGTTATTGAGCAGCTCATCCCAAGGAGTTTCTTATCGGGGGGAGGGGGGGGGGGGTTGAAGGTCTCGCGTTTAATGTAAATTTTATCAGTCATTTAGAATCCGAGAGAAATCTTGCGAGTAAAATGGAAAGAAAAACTAAGAATACTGTTAACAAATACTATATAACTAAATTCTATATGGGTCATTATCAAATACAGTTACAAAACACTGTCCAACAATATAATTAAATTTCCAGTTAAAAAAGAGATATTATTCTTATTTTATGCAAATATATGCAACTTTTAGAAGATAATACAATATCTGTTGAATAATAGTTTCTTAAAACATTTAAGTATTTTCAGTTTATAATGCTCAATTTTTGAAACATTGACTGTCCCCATTGAGAAACTTCAAAAAGAGAGCCTTGAAAATACAAGATCCAAAGAATGCACGTTTTCCTGTCCACTATGTTACCAATATTTTTTAATGATTCTGTTACACAGTAGATGACAGCATATGTCTCAAGACTATGTACATATATGAAGATTTAGTCCACATGGAATCTGCATTCATAAAGTGGTAGAATATTTTTTTACAGATTTTTAGAAGAAAAAATTAGGTAAGTACATTTTAGTCTGTCCACTATGTTAACTTGCTATACATAATATAAATAACTGTTAAGATTGGTAAATATAAATAATAGAAAGTTTCTGTATGTATGTAATATATACGAGGTTACTTAAGCATAAATAATGTCTTGAATAATTTTTTTTTAAATTGAAATCTTCTATTTGTCCACTCTGTTACTAGAGTAGTTTATCCTTTAAATTACAACTCATATATTATTTCATATTACATTATGGTATATTTCTAAAATATTTTAACTTCGTGAATTTTATATTAAGGCAATAATTGATATTATTGTAATGAATCTTTTAGAGGAATTGATATGTCTAATTTTTAAACCACAGCAACATATAGTACAGTGGACATATATTTGTTTTCTATCCAAATTGGTAATATATTTGAAGAAATATTTGGTTTCTATAATATTTGTCAAATTATCAAAAAATATATTTAATAAACTTGAAGAATTAAAAGTAATTTTTATGTCAAGCAATATAATAAAGTGGTAACATAGAGTAGATAATGCTCATGTGTTTGACAAGAATTGACCATTTTTTCTATAAATAAAAAGAAAAGTGTGGAAAAACTTCCAGTTTTCATAACACGGATACTAATGTCGGTAATTAAAATTTAAAAAAAAAAGAAATTAAAAAAAATAATTTTTTTCAAGACATAATCAATTTCTGAATTGTAATTTTTTTTTTTAAAGAATGACCCATATTATATCTATTTTGGGGGATGCGCACTGTGACGAAGTGGCTCTTTTTACAGACATTCTCAAAACGGTTTTCGGGGTTTATCGAGTTGGTTCATAATTCCCAATCACGACAATTTTTGTTAATTTTGTACAAAGTATTAATTTTGCATTATTTAAATGCATTCAAAAATCTCAAGTTTTAGATTTTTTTAAACAAAAACAGTATCGTTTTCTTTTTTTTTTTTTTTTTTTATGAGGATTTTCATTCAATCAAACAATATTAACAGCCAAAGCTGCACTTAATTGGGTTTTGATACCTATGAAATGTTTTTGAATTTTTTATAACTTTCATCATTTTTTTATTGTAAAATCAAGATCCCGCTATATCCCGTAAAATCGTCGGTACATTCCTCTTCTATTGGCATTTGAGGAGTGAGAAATGTTGGGATTACCTGTGCCCAATTATACGAGTAACCCGTGTTTCGGTCTGTAAATGCGCCCATTGAAGTAGTAAAGAAAACATTTTAGGATACGATCGAGCACCATCAGTGCAATTTCATACAATAACCCGATTGTCGCCAAACAAAAACTTTTGTTTGCAGTTAAAAGTTTTGCCAGTTAAATTCATGAAACAGTACAGAGTTTACGTTAAGGTAAAACTAAATATATTCAGGTGAAATTGTACAAGATTCATTAATCTGCGAACTCCGCAAACTCATGAACCAACCTTCCTGGATCGTAGACTGAAACGTTCACTTTACTAATTTAATGTTTTATATAATTGTGTTTTTTTAGACTTGTAATGTTTGATTAAATGTGATAATTTTTAGCAATTTAATTTGATATATCAGACGTAAAAATGTTTAGTTATTTCTCATGTTAGGATCATTTTTACATGTAATTTGTCAGTATGAAATGTACAATGACCCCTTAATATACACTGTAATGCCATAAATGATGGGAACTTTCAGTTTAAGACATTTTTACAAATATTTAAAAATATACATATCAGATTATTTTGGAATTTTAGGATTAAAAAGAACAGGTCTGACTTCATATTTTTCAACGTCGATTTGATAAGGAGGACAATTAGGGAACCAACCAAAAATTAAAGAAAAAAATAATACTTGGGATCACCCTGTAAAATGAAATGCACGAAATGATCTATCGCAGCAGAATATACATAGGCAGACATTGTATAATATGTGCATTCATTTGTGTAAGAATAGCATGTATATTAATAAAGATATAGCGATTTTTTTTAAAAAATTAAAAAAATTCTTGCATGTGTTTTGCTTATAACACACAGGGTTTTTAACCAAATTTAACGCCAATTTCAGAAAAATTGACAAAATGTAGTAGCAATAACATAGTGCTATTGGAATATAAATATATTAAATACTTAAGGAAATATGGGCAGTTGTATGAAATAATTTTTATCTGCGCATGCGCGAACGATATCAAGGAACTTTTTGCATAATTTAGTAGTCAGCTCTCTGGAGCAACTTAATAAAAAAAATCAGTCAAATATCGCAAAAATTCAGAAAGATATCGGCGTTAGAGTGAGCTGTTTTTAGTTTCTGACTAAAACTCAATGACTGATAAGTGATTTTCCACAAATTGTTATTTTTTAGTATCTGAAAGCATTCGGAAAAGGTTTTTTGAAAAAGCTATTTAATTATAGTTTACGGTTATGTTTAGGAAGATTTTGATTCTAAACTACGATGAAAAGGAAAATATAGTCCATACATTGATTACATTTAGGTAAACTGAGGTGTTTATAATAAAATTTTGTGAAATTTAGCCCAATACGCAAAACACAGTAAATTCTATCGCATATATACGTCTGTATTTTGTGTATAACGTATATTTATACATTTATATTATACATTTTATTATACAGATATATTTATATTATACAGATATATTATACATTTTTCATAAGTTATGAGTCAATAACTTGCAATTTGATTTTTATAGTGATATTTCAATAGCTTTTTGAGAAATTATGTTTTGCGTATGGAATTTTCACAGAAAAGTGCATTTTCCATAAAATACATTTATTTAACAGAAATATTTACTTAACTATTTTAAACTTTATTTAACATTTACTTAACAGTTATGTGAATTGGAATTTTACTGTAGTTATCGATCAAGGTCTTTTTTTTTTTTTTTTTTTTTTGCTGTTTATATCTAAAAGACAGTTTTGGCAGTTTTTGCACGAAGGAAAAAAAATTAACGTTGAAACGCTTGGCACTTCCGTTTCATTCACTATCAAGTACCGTATTTACCCGCGTATAAGTCGACCCCCACTTTCCCGATCAAGAAATTTGAATTTTTATAAATCCCGCGTATAAGTCGACCCCCCACTTTTCCGATCAATAAATTTTTTTTTTTTTTCAAAATACATTATTCAAAATCACCTGGAAAAAAAAGAAAGTATACTAAATATAAAATAATAAAGGAACTTTATTATTATTTTTTTTTTTGTACATTTATTCGAAATCATCTGAAAGAAAAAGTACTAAATATACAATAATGAAGATAATAATATACAAAGTTAAACTGATTCGAGGTCCGATTCAATATCGGACTCGCCAAACCCTTCACATAAGTCCTTCGTCGTCATCGGCTCATCATGATACACCTTTTCAATCTCTGTATCGCAACATTCTTCCTCGTCGTTATTACTTTCTCAAATGGCATCATCTTCTGTGCCGTCTAGTTCGTTGCTTATGCAGCAATTCTTGAACGATTTTATAATCATTTCGTAAGGAATTTGATTCCACGCATCTTTAAACCACTGGGCAATTAATGCAATGTCGGACTTTCTAATATTACCGCCCTTTGTTAATGTTGGACAACCGGATGAAATCCACTCTGAAAAAAAAATAAATTAAGGACCCTCGCATAAGTCGACCCCCCCCCCCCCCCCCACCTTTAAAATCTCTTTTTGTCCAAAATTTCTCGACCTATACGCGGGTAAATACGGTAGTTTTTAAATTCTGATAACTTAGGTTTTATTTATAGTACAATAAATGTATGCGCAGATTTGGAAAGGTAAAAATGCGGGCTTTAATAAAATGTAATACAATGAAAATGAAAATTTTAGACAAAAATCGCATTTTAAATATAGTCAGATATCTTAATTTGTATGCTATTTTTCATTGTTTATTGACACTTTAGTTTTTCTTGGAAAACCAGCATGTACATAGCGATTTGTCACAAGGCACCTTATTACAGAGCTGACACTGGCGACAACTTTTTAATTTTTTCTCGTACCACTTTTTCAAAATAAAAATTTTTCACATGCGCTTTAACAACGTGTGTAAGGGAAACATAATACAAAATTTATTTTTTGAAAAGAATAGTGAAAATAGAATATAAAAATAATCGCTATTGGTAGTCCTGTCATTAGGACCGTATGAAATCGGGGGGGGGGGGGATATTCTTCGAAAATCTATAGCAATGTATTTGTTAGACATTTGTGCTGCTCAAGGGTAAGAGGGGGGAGGGAGGGAGTAGATGCTGAATCCATTTTCAACGCAACTTTAGCGAAGCGCACTTATTTTATGCTATGATGCCAAAATTTGTAAGTGTATTTTCATTTGTTATTAGTTTTTTCTTATTTTTTCAGTATTATTAACGAAATATATATTTTGTAACCTGATGTAATTAAAACTGAATTTAATTCTTAATTAAATGAAAATAAAAATGAAATAATGCTTTGAAATAATGCGCAAACACATTTTGAATTTTCAATAAAATTACTTATTAATTAATCTACATATTTGCTTATTAATGAGAAGCTCTATTATTAATTGATTTTCTTAGTTTCGCAGTTAATTTGAAAAAAAAAGAGTTAGAAACTTATTTAGCTACCCCTCCCCCTCTTAATTTTTAAACTGCGATGTTATTGCCCCTCATACTATGAATTTAAAGGGGACTCAGCATAACTTTAGTATCGTGTAGGGCCACTCTTCGCCGCAATAACTGCTGCAACTCTTTGAGGTAAAACTTTCTACCAGTTTTCGATACGTTTCTGGAGGAATATTGTTCCATTCATCCTGTAGAGTAGCAAACAGTTCTGTGGTGTTTTTGGCCGAGTTGGACTGGCTCTAAATCGGCGTTCTAACTCATCCCAAAGGTGTTCCAAAGTGTTGAGGTCTGGACTTTGAGCTAGCCAGGGAAGGTTTTCCACACCAATTTCTTCAAACCACGTCTTAACAACACCTGCTGTATGACATGGAGCATTGTCATGCTGAAACAGGTATGGAACAAGACCAAAATGTTGCCATAATATCGGTAGCGCTGAATTGTCCAGAATTGTTTTGTAGGCTTCGGCATTCATACTCCCAGAAATTAAAACAACAGGATCCCACCTCCGCCAAATTTCACTCTGGGTACGAAACAGTCCTGTCAATATCGTTCGCCAGGCACTCGCCGCACACAAACACGTCCATTGGACTGCCAAAATTGCTAGCGTGATTCATCGCTCCATAGGATGTTTTTCCATTTTTCTACTGACCGCAGCCGTCGTTCTTTGAACCACTTTAATCGACCGGTCTTATTCAGATGCGTGATATTTGGCTTGTGAACTGCAGCTCGGCCATGAAAACCAAGTGCCACGATCTTCCGCCGGACGGTACGATCACTTGCATCATTAGTCGTAGACGATCAAAATTCCCCTGAAATCGCCTCTAAAGGAAGCCTTTCGGTTTGATTTCCCACACGTCTTAGGCTCGACTGTTCCGATCTATTACGTAATTTCCCAAAAGCTATTGAAATATAACTGTAAAAATCAAATTACAAGTTATTGACCAATAACTTATGAAAAATGTATAATATATCTTAGATTTAGTTTATCATCTTCACTACTGGCATACAAATTACGCATATACAGAAAATACATATATATGCGATAGAATTTACTGTAGAGTGTTTTGCGTATTCGGCTAAATTTCACAAAATTTTATTATAAACACCTCAATTTACCTAAATGTAATCAATGTATGGACTATAATTTCCTTTTCATCGTAGTTTATAGTCAAAATCTTCCTAAACATAACCGTAAACTAATAATTAAATAGCTTTTTCAAAAAACTTTTTCCGAACGCTTTCCGATAACTTAAAAATAACAATTTGTGGACAATCCCTTATCATTCAACGAGTTTTAGTCAGAAACTAAAAAACAGCTCACTCTAACGCCGATATCTCTCTGAATTTTTGCGATATTTGACTGATTTTTTTTTTTATTAAGTTGCTCCAAAGAGTTGACTACTAAATTATGCAAAAAGTTCCTTGATATCGTTCGCGCATGCGCAGATAATTTTTTTTTCATACAACTGTCCATATTTCCTTAAATATTTAATATATTTATATTCCAATAGCACTATGTTATTGCTACTACATTTTGTCAATTTTTCTGAAATTGGCGTTAAATTTGGTTAAAAACCCTGTGTGTTATTAGCAAAAAAACATGCAAGAATTTTTTTTATTTAAAAAAAAAGTCGCTATATCTCTATTAATATACATGCTATTTTTACACAAATGAATGCACATATTATACAGTGTCTGCCTATGTATATTCTGCAGCGACAGATTATTTCGTACATTTCATTTTACAGGATGATCCCAATTATTATTTTTTTTCTTTAATTTTTGGTTGGTCCCCTAATTGTCCTCTTTATCAAATCGACGTTGAAAAATATGAAGTCAAACCTGTTCTTTTTAATCCTAAAATTCCAACATAATCTGATATGTATATTTTTAAATATTTGAAAAAATGTCTAAAACTGAAAGTTTCCATCATTTATGGCATTACAGTGTATAATAGACATAAACTCTATTTGAATGCCCCGGGATATTAAGCTATATAATTAAAAATTGTGGTTAAAATAGAACTTTTTTTTATGGAAAACATGAGCAAAAAAAAAAAAAAAAAGACAATTTAAGGAGGCGCGATATAACAAGTTCCTGTAGTTACATCTATCATTTTTTACAAGTGGGAATTATTTACAGATTCAAAGAAAAACAACTAATATCTTTATCAATACAATCAATTGATATAACATCAATTAAGTGAATTGAATGAGATTCGATTACCATTAACATGGATAGATAATGCCACACAATTTACATATTACGAAACACACTTTTACCATTTATATTGTAACTACATGAAAAAAGAATTACAAGATGAACCTGTTTTTTAAGAAATGCACTATAATAAAGAAAAACAAATTAAACACCTTGGGTTTTGTTTATCTTTTCTAATTTGAATCTAGGCGAATCTTGCCAGATACAACAGGTTTTAATTACATTCTTCGGATATCGTTTAGGAATAATCCGAAGGATTCATTTTTTTTTTTTTCAAATGACATGGAATTCTGAGTTAATGATACAAGAGAATGTTACAAAACAGCGGTACAGATGGTGTAGTATTCTTTTTGTAGAATTTCTCTAGAACAAGTTAAGAGAAAATAATTCTCTGTTTAATAAGAAAATGAGTGCATCATTTTACATAATTTTGTTGAATTCAAGCTCTACATAAAATGAGTATTAAATGGATGCAAATATGAATATCATTCAGCAGACGAGAAGTAAAAAGGTATCTATTATTTTCTATTTTGAATTCAGTTATGTTATTTAAACAATGAACTATTGAAATAATGTGGCATTTCAATCCAGATATGTAACATTGACACAAATGTCCAACTTGAAAGTACTGGGACTTATACTAAATTCTTACCTCAAAAATGCGAATAACAAACATAAAACGAATAAGTATTATTTTTAGTTAAGGGCATTGCCATGGTCCTGTAAAATTTTGTAGTGAATCTAATTATAATAGATGCTTGAGACAGAAATCACTCTATCCTTTGCAAGAAAAAAAATTGTATCAATATTAAAAAAGTGTTACTAAGTACCCAAAAAAATTATACAAATATAAAAAAGTTACATTAGTTTCTTATATTTAAATTACCACATCTATATAACTGGTATTGGTGATATAAAAATAAAAGTAAATTTTTTCACCAAATAAAAATATTTTTGATAAGCAAAATTAAATAATTAATTAAAATATTTCTCTGTTTGTCCTTAATATTTCACACTTGCCTAAAGGCAATTATGTTTAATGCAGCATTATTTACCTACTAAAATCATATTAACTTGCTACCGCAAGTTCTTCAGCATCAGAAAGTATTAAAATGTCAACACAGATGTTATAAAACGTACAAAATGTATCCAGGAAGGAATAACAGAACAAATGCAAGAAAATAAAAAGGTTAGTTTATATTTAAGATTATTTAGTATGGATTAAAATCAAAATAAAATATATTAACATAAGAATCTTAAGAAAATTTATAAAGTTTAACATTATAATAATTTACTAAAATAATGAGAATAAAATTAACTTGCACTAAATACATTCCTGTATACATAGCATTTAGCATATAAACATTTTTTTAGAAACGTTTGCTTTGCTATTTTAATTTTATATAATTGTGTTTTTTAGTCTTGTAATGTCTGATTAAATGTGATAATTTTTAACAATTTAATTTTATATATCAGACGTAAAATTTTTTAGTTATTTCTCATGTTAGGATCATTCTTACGTGTAATTTGTCAGTTTTAAAGGTACAATGACTCCTTAATATATAATCGACCTAAACTATATTTGAATCCCCCGGGATATTAAGCTATATAATTAAAAATTGTGGTTAAAATAGAACTTTTTGTTTTTTCGGGAAAGATGAGAGAAAAAAAAAAGACAATTTAAAGAGGCGCGATATAACAAGTTCCTGTAGTTACATCTATCATTTTTTACACGTGGGAATTATTTGCAGATTCAAAGAAAAACAACTAATACCTTTATCTTACAACATCAATTAAGTGAATT